>CM055314.2:45904771-46304771 GCA_029255685.2 Silene conica
CTGGGCATTTGGAATCCAATCCTATAATTTAAACCAAAGGAAGGGTCCCAAACGACATAAACTCTCTTTTAAATTGAATCGAAATCTGTTAGCACTACAAAACAATGCGCTATTTGCGACGAATGGTCCGTCGCAAAAAGGGTGAAATCTGTCCCAAACACATCATTTGCGACGGATTTGCGATGGACTGTGTCTGTCCCTTATTTTTGTCGCAAAAAATTATTTTGGGACGGATTTTTCCGTCGCAAAAATTTTGCGACGGATTGACCAGACATTGCGACGGATTGTCTTTGACCATTTGGTCAAGGTCAGTCAATATTTGCGACAGAATTTTCGTCGCAAATGTCCTCTTTTGCGACGGATTTTCCGTCGTAAATATTGACTGACCTTGACCAAAAGTCAAAGTCAGTCAACATTTGCGACGGAAAATCCGTCGCAAAAGAGGACACTTGCGACGGAAATTCCGTCGCAAATGTTGACTGACTTTGACTTTTGGTGTGGTGGCCGGAAGGAGAAGGAGGGAGGAAGGAAGGAAGGCGGCGGTGTGGTGGCCGGCGGTGTCAGGGGCGGCGGCGTCGGGGGTGGTGGGGTGGGGTGGGGTGGGTTGTTGTCGCTCAAAAATCGCCAATTAGGTTTTAAGAGAAAAAAATTGAAATTGATTTGGGGAAAAAAGGAGACCCGCAGGGTCTGTATAAAACCATTTTGGGACGGAAATTTGCGACGGAATTTCCGTCGCAAATCTGGTCCAGGTCAAACTATGACTAGATTTGCGACGGAAATTCTGTCGCAAATATTGACTTTAGCGACGGAATTTCCGTCGCAAATCTGGTCAAAGTTTGACCTGGACCAGATTTTGGTCAAGTCTGGTCAACCTTTTTGCGACGGAATTTCCGTCGCAAAAGTCAATATTTGCGACGGATTTTCCGTCGCAAACTTTTCCGCCATTTGACTTTCACTTCGCGGGTCTTGGAATTTTTTGTCCGTCGCAAAATCCGTCGCAAAAAAGAAATCCGTCGCAAAGTCCGTCCCAAAACCATTTTTGCGACGGATTATCTATCCGTCGCAAATATTCCGTCGCAAATACTGTATTTTTTTGTAGTGTAGTACACAAATTACCAGCCCAGAGAAGTAGAACAATAATATGCAACGAATCAATCAATCAACAACAAGATAAAATATAAAAACAAAGTAGAACAATTAGGCAAACTGGAGAAATTTTTAATGCATAGACATGGTCTAATCATACGCATACAAATAACAAGTACACACATACAAAAAAAATTTAAGAAAAATACTTTTAAGAGGATATTCTTCAACACATACTTAAATACGTAATTTCCATACACCTAGAACACCTAATTATTTTTTTTTTTTTTTTGGTAAAATGTAAGAATTATATTAACCAAAACTAGTGACTATTACAAACTAATCAGCTCATCAAGCATCAAGGAAGCCTACAACAACAAATATTACATAGATAAAAGATGTTCCATATAATTCCTATCTTTGGTTTTGAGAACTCCTTTTGTTATACCCCTGAAATGGACTTGCATATCCTCTCTAATCTGCGTGCATACCCCTTCTGGTCTCATTAACACACCCTCAAGTCTACTTTTATTTCGTTGAGCCCAAATATGATAGACAATGGCATTGATAATTCCATTCAAAACACCTCTCTTAAGCTTGGATCCTCGAAGCCTTGCTCTCCAAACATTCTGAATGTGACTTTGCAGTGGGTATTTCACCCAAGTGCTCATCCTGTCAACAATAAGAGCACTGTACTCACACTTATAAAATAAGTGTTCATGATCTTCTATGGCCTTCTGACAGATGCAACAGAGATTATCTTGTAGTAGCTGCAAGTTATACAGTTTCTCTTTCGTGTTCATAGCCTTATGTTGATGCAACCAGCTCACAAAACGATGCTTAGGTAGTGTCCATTTCTGCCATACCAGCTTATCCCAGTTTACAATAGGGCCCTTTGTCCTACATCAGTGATAGCCTTTAGTAATAGTGTAGCCATGTTCCTCTGTCCATTCCTGATCAATGTATCCTTGTTTGAATTTGTCCTTGACCTGGCAAATCTTTCTCCAGTCCCAGCTAGTGTCAGCCTTAGGTTGATATTCCAACCATGCTTCCCCTTTTAGGTAAATGGCATGAACCCATTTCACCCAAAGCTTCCCTAGGTCAGTCATAATCCACCAAGCAAGTTTTCCAATTGCTGCCCTGTTCCACACTGTGTTTTGCAACATATTCAACCCACCTTCATGATAAGGAGTACACACCTTGTTCCAGGCCACAAGGGGTGATCTACTGTGTACACTGGATGCCTCCCATAGGTAAGTTCTGCATATACTTTCAATTATTTTAATGATTCCTGAAGGTAGCACAAAAATGCTTGCCCAATAGGAGTGTAAAGTGTTCAGAACAGCCTTGATGACAACCAAGCGTCCTGTATAGCTGAGTTTCCTGGCCCCCATCCTTCTAATTCTTTCCAGCACCTTATCTATCAAGGGTTGGCAGTCAATGAGGTTCAAACGAGAAGCTTTGATAGGTACCCCAAGGTACTTGAAGGGTAATTGTCCCTCCTTGCAGCCAGATACTTCGAGAATATCTGCTTTCACCTGCTGAGTTAAGCCAGCAACATAAATATTAGATTTGCCTTGACTTAGCTTCAGACCAGAGGCCACTGAGAACGTTGCAAAAGTACGCAAAAGGATCATCATGGATGGGAGATCCCCTTTGCTAAATAGCAAAAGGTCATCAGCAAACATAAGACTTGTTAACCTCATGGTTTTACACATGGGATGATACTTAAACTCAGTATTGGTGGTTGTATGATGGAGGAGCCTAGATAAGTAATCCATGCATATTGTAAACAGCAGAGGGGAGAGGGGATCCCCTTGCCTCAAACCTCGTCTTCCTTTAAAGAAACCAAATGTCTCCCCATTCAGTTTCAGTGTGAAACTGGCAGTGGTGACACACTGCATCACCAGGGTGGTGAAGGCAGTAGGAAAATGTAGGGCAACCATCATATCTTCCAAAAACTTCCACTCCACTGTGTCATACGCTTTCTGCATGTCCATTTTTATCAAACATCTGGGAGTTACAGTCTTCCTATTGTAATGTCTGATGAGATCTTGACATATGAGGATGTTTTCAACTATGTGCCTGCCTTTGACAAAGCCTCCTTGTGTAGGCGAAATGATGCTAGGTAATACTTTGGCCAGTCTAGCACACAAAAGTTTAGAAATGCACTTGTACACTGTGTTACAACAAGCAATGGGCCTGAAATGTAACACTGATGTAGGTTGAGCAATTTTGGGTAGCAGGGATATCACTGTGTTGTTTATTTGAGTAAGCATTCGACCATGATGGAAGAAATCCTTAATGGCGGTGCATACCTCTCCCCCAATTAACTCCCAATTGGTCTTGAAAAATTGGCTATTATAACCATCGGGGCCTGGGGCTTTAGCATTAGGGATGCTAAACATGGTGGCTTTGATCTCATCATCTGAGATAGGAGCTAAGAGCAGTTCATGGTGATTAGTAGAACATATAGAGCCCTGTTGTACTATTGTAGATGAAACCCTGGTGACTGTCTTACACTCCCCAAGTAACTTCATATAATAGTCTAAGAAGGCCTGTTGAACAGTCTCAGGATGGTCCTGCCACTGGCCATTCTCATCAATAATTTTATGAACTTGATTCTGAGCTTTGCGACTTCTGAGTGTTCCATGAAAAAAAGCTGTATTACAGTCCCCTTCTTGAATCCAAGTAGTTTTTGCCCTTTGTCTAAGGAAGCTCATTCTAGCCTTATCCAACTCCCTATACTGTTCCTGAACCTGCAGTTCCTGCTCAATCAGAGAAGTATCAGAAGGCCTTTGGAATAGCTGCTTCTGAATGGCTAGCAGCCTGGTATAGGCAAGGTCTGCTTGATGTTCAATGCCCTCAAAATTCTCCTTATTTAGTTGCTTTAGAGGCCCTTTCAATATCTTCAATTTAGTAACAAGTTGGTACATGGGAGTGCCATACATACCCTCTATCCATGACTCCTTGACCAGATCAAAGAATTTTGGAGCTTGACTCCACATGTCATAATATTTGAAACTCCTGTTCCTCCTCTGATGATGGGTGGCCATGGCCAAAACACAAGGGGAGTGGTCAAAGTCCCCTGAAGGGAGGAAGTTGGCTTTGTACTCCTCAAACTCACTTATCCAGGCTTGGTTAACCAGGACCCTATCCAATCTGCTGAACACCCTAGTTTCAGGTGGTTGCTTATTATTCCAAGTGTAAAATGCACCTTCACTTGGGATGTCCATTAGTTCACAGCTATCAATACAATCTTGGAAAGGATTGGCCTCTGCTAGACTGAAACCACCACCTAACCTCTCCTCAGGCTTCAAAACACAGTTGAAATCACCCCCCACCATCCATGGGCTTTGAATAGTATGACTAATGGCACGGATATCCTCCCACAACTCTTCCCTCTCACGAATATGGTTGAAGGCATAAACAAAAGTAGTAGAGAACCATTGCTGAGTCACCAAGTTCTGCACATGACAGTGGATCAATTGTGCAGTGTATTTTAACACATGAACCTGACATTGCTGAGGATCCCAGAGAACCCACACTCGACCACCTTGATGATGATTATTATTAGTAGTAACACTCCATTTATTAAAACCTTTATTCATAACTAATCTGAAATTATTGGCTTTCACCTTCGTTTCAAGTAAGGCAAACAGACCAATTTTATTCTTATTCAAAAAACTATATACAAAGTCTTGTTTCGAGGGCATATTCATCCCTCTAACATTCCAAAACCCTACTATCATTAGGAAATTGGAATGTATTACCTGCTGATGCTCTCTGTGAAGGGGTCTGACCAACTAATGTTTGTTTGTATGTAGGACTGCCTCCCCCTTCCTTTCCTGTGGTTGTGTTTGTGATCAGCTGAGTGGTACCCACCATAGCAGCACTCCCAGTCCCTGTGTCAATCACGGATGCTGGTACTAATGCAATAAGTGGAACCTGCTGGCCATGCTTTTGTTGTGGTTGTTTGGGAACCCACTGTTTGCGTATCACAGGTTTCCTAAGTTTCCTACAATCCTTCCGTTCATGCCCTATTCTTTTACATTCAGTACATAAACTGGGCTTCCAATCATACTCGATGTCAAGGCTAATAACTTGCCCCTTTTCATCTTTAAAGTTCAACTGATCAGGGAAAGCCTGATCAACTTTCACTTCCACCAACACCCTTGCAAACCCTAGTCGTGTCTTATTCTGAGTAAAATCATCCTTCCTTATATATGTTCCTATGAGGTTTGCTAGTTTGGGTAAGCTATTACCCCAAAACTTCATTGGGAGTTTGTGGATACGTACCCACGTAGGCACTACTTTGACGTCTTCCTTCTCTAGGTCGATATCTGGTTGCCATGGTTCCAAAACCACTGGCCTGTTATCAAACAGGTAATGCCCAACGTTCAGAACTGTAGTTTTCATAGTCTCAGTTTGAAATCTGACGACAAAGACGCCATTGGGGAGATAAGAAATCTTGTCAATGACATGCTGCTTCCATATTCGCTTAAGGAACCCTTCAAGGACTTGCCATGGAGGAGAGCCTCCTACAATAAACCCATACACAGCCGTACTCCAGTATTCAATCTCCTCCTTCACATCATCTTCAGTGATTTGAAACAGGGTATCAGGATCCACAACTAGCACGTTCTTCTTACCTTGCTTCGTATACCATTGCCCTTCCTCTGTTTTTCCATCCATCTGTGATACATGGCCTGGTATTGCCTCTGTCTGTGCCTTCTGACTTTCCTCTGTATCACTATCCTCTTCCTCATCAGTAACAACTTCAAAAGGAGGTACCCCTCCTAATATGTCGTGCATTGACTTCTCCTTACCATTATTGTTCACTTCTGTATCCGGTCCCTGTCTAGAGGACCCCGCATTCTGATCATTACTTCGTGTTTTCTTCCTAGTGGTGATGCCAATCATGGGTGGGGAAGGACTTTTGGCCATGGTGTCGTGAAAGTCCTTGCCGTCGCCAGGGGAGAGCTTCGCACTAGGGTTTTTTTAAAAATTGAACACCTATTTAATGACACCCTAAAGAGGACAAACTGAAACTAGAAATAACCGATGTGACCATAGACCTTTTTAATGCATATACAATTTCTCATCATGCACCTAATGACAAAAATAAGACAAAACAAAACCAAAACTAAAAAGAGGAAGGATAATACGTTAAAAGGGGAAGGGTATACTAAATTTAGGACGGGAAAGGGTTTTGGGTTGGATTAGGTAGCTCCGCGCCCTTTCCCTTATTATTGGAACGGATATAAATTAAAATTTGGGGGAATGTTGTTCTTAAGTAGGCCCTTTTTCCCTTATAGCGGCTGAACAAGACGACATCCTAAAGGGGTCAGAGTGAATCCTATCAAGAAGATATGTGAAACTACCTAATCTGATGTACATAAAGAACTTTTTAATGCACATAAAGAACGTTTTAATGCACATACAACTTCTTATCATACACCTAAAGACAAAAAAGAGACATACATATTATTTGAATATACTTTTCAAAGGAGTTACACTATACTAATAATCAATCATTAACAACAACAATAATAATAATAATACCAATAACATAATTTACCAAATCCCAATAATAATACCATTAATAATAATACACAATAAGAAATGTAGTCGAGTAATGGTATTATTATTAATGGTATTATTATTGGGATTTGGTAAATTATGTTATTGGTATTATTATTATTGTTGTTGTTGTTAAAGATTGATTATTAGTATATGGTAACTCGTTAATAATGTTTTGTGGTTAGTAATGTTTTCGGGTATGAGTAATTTCGTGAGTTTATATGGTGACAATTACTTATATGTAATTAAGTTTAATAAATGAGAACATGATCAATAATTTGGGTGGTATTGTCTTTTGGGACGAGGTTGCTATTTCGGGAAAGTTTCTATTATAGGAAACTTTCCACTTTTAAAAGTTACTATGTTTGGAACCCTTACTATTCTAGGACAGGGGTTAATGACTGTTATATAATATATGTTTAGGTGACGGTTTTCGCGTGGAATATTTCTAGCAGTTGTCCGGTTGTCATTCTGCATCTTGAGGTAGGGGAATTACTGCGCATATAATGGTGATTACTTGGTTGTTTAATGTTAAGCATGACTATTTTATATTATCATATGGTTTGGAATGTTGTTATTTGAATATACTTTTCTGTGATACGATATGAGGTGATGAGAAATGGGCGTTGTGATCGGTGCGGAGTTAATTGGCGTTGTGATCGGTGCGGAGTTAATTGGCGTTGTGATCGGTGCGGAGTTAATGGCCTTGGGAGCGGTGCGGAGTTATTGGCCTTGTGATCGGTGCGGAGAAGGGATATTGAATCCCTATATATATATATATATATATATATATATATATATATATATATATATATATATATATATATATATATATATATAGGGTCGGGATCCGGTGAGAACCACCCTTATAATGAGAACCATGAGAACCCTCACTAAATCTCCACCATATCTCGCTTCGAATGTTTCGTTGGATCATTTACCATTAGTTTAACTTATTCAAATACACACTTTAATATAAATAAACAAAAAAAATTGATTTAATTAACAAAATATATACTTAGTGTACGAAAACACAATTAGGCGTACTAAAATGGCTATAAATGCACGAAAACAACCACTACGTGCATGAAATTTTTTACATGCATGAAAATGATTACTAGGTGCATGAAATAAGAGGTTGTACGTGCATTAAAACGAGTTCTAGGTGCACGAAAAATGATAGATGCGTAAAAATCGGTAGTAGGTGCATGAAAATTAATAGAACGTATCTCACCTTAATTTCCGTCACTAGTATATATTTTCTAGACCAAGAAATATGTTCTCTAGCCTTAAAATTCCATGCCGAATCCAAATATGTCATTAATTTTTTTTAAAAAAGTCCGTAAGGTAGAGTTCTCACGGTTCTCATTATATTTGTGGTTCTCATAGGATCCCGATTCTATATATATATATATATATATATATATATATATATATATATATGATATTGTTTGTTTATTCATCTTTTTCCTCTACTCAACCTTGTGGTTGACCATGTGTATTCGTGATCACCTGTGATGAACCAAATTATTGGGGAGCAGTTTGACAGGTGGCTGAGACTGTGGGAAGCTATGGGAAGAGAGAGCTTAGATCCGGACCAGACTAGAGTCTAGATCACCATAGTCAGTTTATCATGAGTTGTATTTTCATTTCATAAGACAGTTTGGATACAGTTGTAAGAACATGTTATGGAGTTTAACTTTTAATTAAAGTGTGGGGAATAAAGCATGTATTTGCCCTAAACTAGCATGATTATAATGAAATTTACAGTTGTGAATATTGTCATAAGATAAATAAAAACATGAATAGAGTACAACCTTTAGTCCTTGTGCGAAAGGCCTAAGAACAGGAATTAACACAAATTCCCTCCTATAACTTGCACCCAAGACTTAGATTGAGACGATGCCGCGTGTGCTAGAAATCCTCTCCAACTGCCTTGCAATATAGGGAGAGCTGTTGAGGTTTTAGATGTGAGATCTGAGGTTTTGGGAGAAGAGTGCTCTCAAAACCCTAATTTTCTTTGAGATTTGTTTTACAGTGAAAAACAAGAGTCACCTAACATAAGGAGAGTCCTCCTCCTTATGTAGCTCTTGGCCGAAATTTCGAGTAGGGTAGGAGTGGGCTTTCCACTCTTACCTTATTCTAATTCGTGATTCGACCCATTTAGCTAAAATTTATTCGCGGGTTTTATTTATAAATCGTATACATGTTATCAGATATTAATGCAGTCGATGTATTAATAATGGTCTGATAAAATTACGATATCGTATAATTACCCAAATTAATATAACTGTTTATATTAATATGCGAAATTAATATTTAATCAAATATAACCGTTTATATTTAATTTTACGAATTAATCATGTAATCCGTATTAGCTAAAATTATTTAATCCGTATTAAATAATAATCTCAACATCTTATTGACTAATTTAATAGTCAATACCTCTGACTAACTGTTTAGTCGTATCCGGCATAAATGTGATTGTATTTTCATACCTTCACATCTCTCAAACGTGTCCTATAGGTGTGACGTATAGGGACCAGTTGATCACCGCCATCCGTATGATAATAACGTCAAACTTATCTAGCAAGTCAACCGTTATTGATAAACGTGGATCAACTAGTAATAATACAGAAGTATGCCCTTGTGATCCTTAAAGAGATTTAATAAGTCATTGTACTTAATTGTCAAGGACACCAGCCCCAACATAAAGTACTGTTTATCTTTCCTTGTATCTACTGCCTAGGGAAACCGAGATGGTAACACCCTTACTTATCTGAGGAGTCCTAGTACAGGCCCTTAAATAAATGGGGGTGTTACAATATATATATATATTATATATATATAATTGGGATAGAAGTTCAAATGAGTCCACATATTTGGTTGAGTCCTTGAGTCCTAATATCAGCCATTAGATCTTACAAAATTAATGGTTGAAATTAAAACAAAAAACACTCACCAAACATGCATTGAATGTTTCGTCTCTTTTAATTTCAATTCCACATTTGTCTAATTAATTACTTATTCTTTCTATCAAATAATTTATTAAATTAATGCTACAATTTAGATTTTAAATATGAAAATGCAGAATTTTAAAAACGAAATATTATACCCGCGTAAAATAATAGCGGGTTCGTAAAAGATTCCGTAAATCGTCATTCGGACTCCGATTAAGGCGAAACAAAAGCCTAAATTTATTATTTTTTGAGCCCAACGCGATGGTGTTATTTTCGTAGACCATTGAGTTTTCAAAATTTTCAGTACTTCATGAATTGGGAGTTACACAATATCCGGTCAAACTTATAATTTATTCACTTGAAATTACACCTAATTTATTTAAAACTAAGTCATATCTATTAGAATTCACTTTATTAATCTATTCATATATAGTTTATTTTACACAATATTAATTTATGAGTATTAATCCATTATTTTATGAGTGTAACTCCGTTGTGTTATGAGTTTAACTCCATTGTCTTATAAGTGTAACTCTACTGTTCTACGAGAATAACTCTATTGTTTTAATATTGTAACTCTATTGTTTTATTAGTGAAACTCTAATGTTTTAAGAGTGAAACTGCATTGTTTTAATAGTGTAACCCTATTGTTTTATGATTGTAACACTATTGTTTTAATAGTGTAACTCTACTGTTCTACAAGTATAAGTCCATTGTTTTATGAGTGTAACTCTACAGTTTTAGGAGTGTAACTTCATTGTTTTATGAGTAAAAAACTCCATTATTTTATGAGTGTTATTCCATTGTTTTAGGAATGTAACTCTATTATTCTACGAGTATAACTCCATTGTTTTATAATTGTAATTCCACCGTTTTATAAGAATAAATCTATTATTTTATGAGTGTAACTCCATTGTCTTAGGAGTGTAACTCCATTGTCTTAGGAGTGTAACTCCTTTCTTTTAGGAATGTAATTCTATTATTTTACGAATGTAACTCTATTGTCTTATGAGTGTAACTCTACTGTTCTACGAGTGTGTTTTATAAGTAAAACTTCATTATTTTATGAGTAAAACTCTATTGTTTTAATAGTGTAATTTATTGTTTTATGCGTGAACGTCCATTATTTTAAGAGTGTAACTCCATTATTTTAAGAGTATAATTCCGTAGTTTTATGAGGAAAACTCCAATGTTCTATTAGTTTTATTAATATGAGTCCATAGTTCTATTAGTGTTATTAGTGGAACTCTATAGTTCTATTAGTATTACTTTATAGGTCGAAGAGTGTAACTACATGGTTTGAATAGAGGAACTCCATAGTTTTTTACCACCACCATCCAAAATATAATCCATTAGTGTAACTTCATGGTTCGAATAGTGTAACTCCATGGTTTGAATAGTGTAACTCCACTGATTTTTCAAATCTGAAAATAAAACTTATACAAAAAAAATTAAATTTACAAAATAATAAAATTGAACATTAATAACGTAAATAAAAAAGCACACAAGGAAACACATACGTAAATTTAATAATATTTTTTAACAAAAATTTTCCCAGCTCCTTAGTTTTCGATTTTCAACTTCAGAATAATTATAATTCTGCGTACTAAATTTCATTACTTCTTTAAGAATATTAATGTTGTCTTTTTTGATGAATCTGACGGTAAATGTTAACAAATATTTGAGTTTCTTTCTCAAATCCTGCAAGTTTACATAAAAAATAAGAAGAAGGATTGATTTCTAATATAATTAGGGTGACTTATGTAAATTAATTATAAATAATTAACTCCGTGACTTACATTGTTCTTTTATATATTTTTTTGGTTCAAAGGAGCGCGCACTTAGTCGCATTACAACAGGGGGATGAGGGTTCGATCCTGGGACCTATTGTCCAAAATACCTCCATCTTAACTACTAGACTAAGACATCTTCAGTTCTTTCTTTTATATTGGTGATAACGATGGAATCAATCAATATATATAATTAAAGGAAGCTTTTTTCTAAGCACGTTGTAGTCTCCACCCTTTACAAAACACGTATTTATAAATAATGATTTATTTACAATATTTCTGCTAGAATTAGGAGATAATTTATTATTTACAATTTTTCTATTAGAATTAGAAAATTAGAAAATAGTTGTTTTTGATAATAAGTTATTTATAATTTTCCTATTAGAATTAGAAAATAAGAAAATAATAAATTATTTACAACTTTTCCTATTAGATTTAGAGAAATAAAAAGTAGTTGATTATTTACAATTTTCCTATTAAATTTAGAACATTATTATTCTTTAAAATTTATATACTACTATTTATGTTTATTAACTTTATTCAACGTTTTTATTAAAATGAAAATCGGAATGAATTAGAATAATTGATTATATACAATTTTCCTATCTTAGAGCATTATTCTTTAATATTTATATACTTACTATTTATGGTTGTTAATATTATTCAGCGTTTCTATTAAAAATGAAAATGGAAAAGCGTAAAGAGAACTAATTTAGTTTGTCTTCGTCTTAACATTAAAATGAGTAAAAAATAGTCTCACGGGATATAAGAGTAAATAAATCATTATTTATAATTACGTGTTTTGTAAAAGGTGGAGACTACCACATGCTTAGAAAAAGTTTCCTTTAATTATATATTGATTGATTAAAAACATAATGATGTAGGAGATATGAGTTAAGCAGAGTAATTGTGTTGATGAGATGAAATGCAAGTGGGTATTAGAAGATATTCATACAACAAAGTAATGACAAATAAATTGTGTTTCCGAAACGGATAGAATTAGCCGTAAAAAGATCAAAAATATTTTTTAATTAGTATTAGACTATAGTTTATTATAGTCTGTATTCTTTTTTTCCTCCATATTTTCAACTTGCTCTTTACAGTGTGACATTGTTTTATATTATAGGGTAGTGGTTGATTTTAAATTGTATGTCTCCATTTGGTTAGGGATGGGGATAAATAGATCTTGAGGGAGGAGGTAAGTATCTTGGGGGATAGAGTTACTCTCTGACGTTTAAAAGTGTGATGTAAGTTACACAAGAAAATGTCTATAGGTTAGGGTTGTTCAGGGATAAGATTGATTATGTTAGTCAAGTTTGGTAGTTATGTGAGAAGGGTATGACGAATACCTAACCGGTGTCGAAAAAAGTTGTGTATGTACTACAAAATGATTAGAACAACCGAGCAACTACATAGGTCGATCAATTTTATTTCAAAATTCTATTTTATGTGATAATAACAGAGGCGCAAATGTTATGAAAAGAGCTTAAAATTTTCTAAAGTAACATGTATGTATACTCAATTTTGATTGTTATAGGGCGAGATTTGAGTTTACATTGGATATAACTATTGTTTCGAGCGGTGGGGGTAAATAGGTTTTGAGAGAGGAGGTAAGTGTCTTGGGGTAAGGTTACTCCACGACGCGACGTTAAAGACTGTAAGAATAGTACAAATAAATGTCGGTAGGTTGAGATTTCCAGAGATACATTTTACAATTGATTTTAATGTTTAAGTTGGTTAAGTGGGTGATAAGGTGTTGGGTTTTATTAGTTACTCATAAACTAATCTTTAGTCATACTAACATAATCTTTTAATCAACCCTTTAATTAACATACTATTAGTGATCTTAAGCATGCTAAAATGCGGAAATAAGAGAGTATTTGAACCCTTACACACGGTCCAAATATTTAGCAAGGATGATCCTCCAAGTACCCAAATTAGAATACCTCCTTTGGATGCACCAAGACAACCCTTAACCAACCGAGATCTTGAACAAGCTAGCACAAAACCGGTTTCTCCTTAAACTTATTCTAATCTCTCTAATTAGAATATTATTTCAATACTACTAAATAGTATGTATATATTATCTTATAATATCAATTTAGAGGTTAATATAATCTCTCCTTGCTTAGAGAATTTTCGGCTAAGAGCTTAAGGACTAGAAGAGTTAGAATGAGTGTATATCACATATATATTAAGCATGCTTTTTAAGATAATCAAAATCATCTTAAGCATGCTTATTTTGGGAAGGTGAAGCCGGTTTTGGGGAGCCTCAATAGGGGAACATGTTCTCTTCTCAAGGCATATAGGTTGGCAAGTAGTGTGTGTTCTCTAGGCAACACATTAAACATAATGATTAAGGGTGTAGTTAACAATTAAAACACCTCATGCCTACCATTACCATAACCGGCCACTTAGTCCATAAAATGGACTTGATTTTACAATTTTGTCAATTGTATAATTTGTATAGAATGTGACATCTAATATGTCACAAGGCAATACAATATAATTGTCTTATCTTAAAATATATAAATATTTATCATATAAATATTATATTTGTCAATTGACAAGTAATTCGAAATTACAATTGTAAAATGATTAGTTATAATTATTGTCAATACGATATACAACCTTTGTATTAATTATAACCCGACTCATTCTAATAACAATATAATAAATATCGTTTATTGTTTAACAACTGACACGTTTCAATTTTAAACATAAATCTTACAATAAGATTTAACCTCTAACTTCTCGATATACGAGTTTAAGGAATATGATCAAATCGTATCAATATACATTTGATCATTTTATCAATTAAGGGAATTGTCCTAAAGGTGTGACCTAAAGGGATCAACTGACAACCACCGTCATACGACAGTAATGTCAAACTCTAGCTAGCCAATCATTACCGATTAATGTTGGTCAGTTGACTAATATAAATCGTATCGTCCCTTGCGCATTCTCGTTATGAGATTTAATTATGTGATCGCACTATTGTTGAGGACACATTTCCCAACAATCTCCCACTTGTCCTCGACAAGTGTGCGTCACCAATTCTCTTGTCCTATTACAATCTCCCACTCAATGCAAGATGTCTCTCTGAGGTCGTACTTGCATTTGATCATATCATGAGTGGTTTCCTCGATCTGGAGAATAACTGTTTGACCGGAATTATCTACCATAGATACCTTCCGAGCGTGGCCACGCATTTCCAGTTAACTTCTCATCGAGTGGCCCTGAGATTTGAACAACCCTGACAAGGGGTGGACAATTTCTATCGCACTACTTCCTTTGACTAATCACAGTCAGTCACAGCCTGAAGCAATCCCATTTGACTCCAGTTACGAAAAGTCGTAGAGAATGGATCAAGGCTATGCCTAAACTGTACCATCTTGTGAGAGTAGTCTTTAGTCTAAGAATTGACTCACAAGAATACTATAGCAGCTCTCGCCACGACCCGGCTATAAAATTTCCAGAACTCTATAAGCGGTCACATTGCCCGACAGAGTGTCTCTTACAGTCTGCCTATGTGATCGACTAGTCATCACATATGACTCTATGGCACTTGAACTTGCCATCAATCGCCTCACACTCTAGTCGCTTTGAGACGTCACCTCATGTTAGCGGCTAGGGGCTATACTAAGTCAATCCAATTCACTTATGGGGTTCAATATTGTCTCATACAACCCATTTGGACTCTGACAAAGTATCTTTTATTTTGAGTTAATTATAACTCAAATGATGTTGTTATGTAACAATAGTCAATACTATTATATTGCATTTGATGCATAATCATCTATTTGTATTAGTGTTTTGCGAATAAACCTTTTATTCATGATTGCAAAACTTACAAATTTTGGTCTCCTTTATTCTCATATTATCCCGTATAATATGATTCTATTTGAGTACATATCTAGAACTCTTTCTAGATTTTGAGTTTCCTTTCCGGAGGAAAGCTCCAACTGTTATCTTATAACTTGTGACGTATCGATATACTGGAGGGATTAAGGAATCACTCTCTTTAGTCACTTATGTACTGAAATCTACATTGTAGTCTATTTCTGATTTCATCATTCTTATAACTTTCATCCATCTTGGCTATTTGATAATGGTTTTGTTCATCATTATGAATAACGTATCAAACCATTATGATTTCTAATGGGCGACCTTTTATTATCCATATAATAAACCTTCCCGTTAAAGCTCCATCATCTTATGATATTTAGCATTCTGTTCATCTAAATTGAGTACCTCTTATTCTTTACTCTTTAAAGAATCACCCATTCTCTCTAAATGGTAGGTTTCATTCTTTATTCTGACACAACATAAACTACTGTCGAGGGGACTGAGATGATTTCTCCTCTATTATCTTATAATCATAGAAAAATCATTATTTCAAGGAATCGGTCTTGCCTCCAAATAGATAGATGATTTCTCCTCTATTATCTTATAATCACTATCTTATGGAGCCGATCTTCCTTCCGAATTCATATGGGGTTTCATGTCTCCTCTCTTTGAAACAATGAACATAAAGAACCTTTCTTCGAGTGTCCTCCCGTAATTTCTTCAGTGTCCTCTCGTAGTTTCTTTAAATCATTTAGGGCTCTTCTTAAGACTCCCATGTAGGAATCTTCTCTAAGATCCGTTATTTATATCATTGGTTTGCGAGCGAAATATTTTCTCTCACTCTATCCTTCTAACAATAACCTTTATTCGTTTAAGGATAGCTATTTCGATTTAACCAATGCATATGAATGTTTGAAATTTTATAGGTGTGATGAGTACATTCTCATTTTCACTTAAAATGATCATCGTATAATGAATTAATGACTTCATAACTTGATTGAAAGTATCTCATGGGGTGTAGTTCTCCGTTTTAATCAACACTTTGATTATATTATATTGATCGTATCAATTGTTTATTGCGTGATAAAATCACCATTATTCATGTTTAAACAAGGTATGCAATTTATTTGAAAAATCAAAACATTGATTAAGAACAAAAGTAGTGACTCGGGTTGAAAACCAAGTCACTAATATCCAAAATTACAACCATTGTTTTAGGATTTTAATCCTTGTCTTACAAGAAAGTAAATTGTTCCAAAATAAAATGCAAAATATGAAAGAAGACGATATGAAAATTAGAGGCTAGCTCTTCAAGTCTTCGATCAATTTGGATGCTACCATAGCCATCCAAGTAAGGAACTTCATGCTTCCTTCTCCTTGCCCTTATCGTTATTAGGAGGCGCCCCTTTAAAACATTTAAAAAGGGTAAATATCAACACATTTGTATCATTATACATAAGTTGATAAATGACATGAATTTAAACGAGAATTATTACCTACGGCGGTTGCCTTCCCATTTTTGAGATCGCTTAAGTAGTTGGGGCAATTTCGCTTCCAATGACCGATCCTCGTGCAATAATGGCACTTGTCTTGCTCTTTTGAAGACGAGGTGGAAGCGCCTTTCGAAAAGGTCTTTTCTTTGGTCGCCTTAGGCTTGAACGTTTTCTTGCCCTTGCCTTTAGAGGCATTCCTTTTGAAGCTCGTTTTCCCTTTCTTTTCGATGTTCAAAACATCCTTGGTGGAATTTTCATGAAATCCCATGTGCCTTTCGGCTTGGACGAGCATCTTATGCAACTCTTCCAACGTGGTCTCTTGGTTTCGCATATTGAAATTCACCCGGAATTGAGCATACGCCTTAACCTTATTGAGCGAGTGAAGAACTCGGTCAATAATAAGAGAGTCGGGAACATCAACATCTTGAGCTTTTAGAGTCTCCGCTAGCTCAACGAGTTTGAGCACATGAGGGCTTATCTTTTGCCCTTCCTTGAATGTAATGTCAAAGAAGGCGGAAGCCGCCTCATATTGAATCACCCTTGGAGTTTGCGAAAACATGGTCGCAAGCTTGGTGTATATCTCATACGATGTGGTCAACTTAATCATACTCCTTTGGAGATCCGGCTCCATGGAGAAGATGAGCACATTTTTAAGAGCGGAGGACTCTTTCATGTAGGCTTCATAGGCCTCACGAGTTTGGACCGACGAACGAGCGGTCGGAGCGGGAGGAGCGGCTTCGGATAGGTAACGACTCTTATCGTCACCTTGAGCGGCCAAAAGTAATTGCGCATCCCAATCCTTAAAGTTTGAACCATGCTTATCGAGTTTGCAACGATCCATAAAGGATCGAAGCCATGATACGTTAGTGAGAGGTGGAGCGTTGGTTGCCATTGATGATGTTGAAAATTAAACTACAATAATAAAAGGAAAAACAACATCATTTTAAAATTCGTAATTTAAACTAGAAACTTTAACAAGTTTAGTTATATATTTACTTAATGATCTCTTACCCAATTAAGTAAACAATCCCGAGACCCAAACCCATACTAATCCGGGCACGGTGTAGCCGATTCAACCCGTATCGGTATAATTTGGTGGATTAACCTTTTAATCGGTTCTACTCTTAGAACTCTCGGTCGACAATTTTCTTAAAATTATCTTTAGCCCGAACTTATTGCAACTACGGTTACGAATACTTTCGTTGAGATCAACCAAATTTCAAGGTGTAATATTATTACCCCACTTACCCAACGTAACAATTTTAGTACCCCGGTGTAGCCGAGCCTACGTTCTTGTGAAGAAGGGATTCATGGGTCCGTACTTTTTGGTAAGGCTAAGTCTCAATATTTATATGTAAGAGATCTAGTCAAATTATTATCGATAAAATAAATGACTAGGTCGACTAGGTCGAAACATGCATGATACGATGTATGACGATTTGGCTATGCATGCAAACATATAAAAGCAAATAAAAGCATAAAGATAAACCCTAGTATGGCCTTTCCTAGAAAAGAAATAACAAAGTACAAATTCGGAAACCAACTCCTTTGGTCCCTTGAACTTCACGCGGCACGCACTTCGAGGTAAACACCGTCTTGTCGGAACTCCTTTCCGAATGGCACCGTCTTCAAGGAACTCCGGATTTTACAAAAATTACAACTTTTCTAGTCTACTTTATACATTATAAAATAGAAATAAATTACAATTGGGTGATACGAGATCACAAAATTACAACCGAATCGGTAACCCCTTTCATTACGGGAAATACCGATTTCAAAACTAAGGCCATACTAAGTAAATTACATAATTCCCAAAATTACGTAAATAAAATCATGACATTCATAATAAAGTATGCAATGCTTATGTAAATATAAATTAACATGCAAACCCTAAGCCAAATCGTCCTATTTAAAACACTTATTTAAATAGTTATCGTAAACCTTGGTTTATGGAATCGCGTGTTTTAACGATTAACAACACTATGCATTATGTGAAACGGTTTTCATCCTTAAGTTAATCATCCTAACTCGCATAGGATTCAAAATTTAGTCTTACTCAAACTTTGAACATGACTTAACTTAATATATTTCAATATTGATCGGTATTACTCGGTTTTACGGGAAAAATAATATAAAAATCCAAAAGAGTCATAAAAATTTCGAAAATTCAAAATTCAAATTTTGAAAATTCCAGAATGTTCTTAAAATTTTTAGAATCTCAAAATATTAGTATTTATACGGTTTTAACATTATTTCGTAAATAAGACGTAAAACGAGCATTTTAAGTCGGAAAATTCAATAATTAACTTCATAAATGCAAATTAAATACTAATAATATTTCAATACCTTCCAAAACATTTTAAGAACACAAAATGGACAGAAAATTAAATGGCACATAGCCCCATAGCCGAAATTTTAAAACATGACTCTAAATATTCAATTTTAAATGCTACCTTTAACAAATTAAAATTAAATCAAATCTGAAACTTTTGGCTCCCAAGAAAATTTTCATTATGAACATATCACATATGACTAATATGGGTTATATTTTTCGGCCATTTTAACAACTTTTGCAAATTTTAACGATTTACGTCATCTATCGTACGATTTTAACCTTTAAAATTATTTCTCAAGCATAAAATAAGATAAAATTCTCGAAAATTTTATACATGCTGGAAATATTATATATGACATCGTGTTAAATATTTATGGCCAAATTCCAACTTAAACTATTAGAGTCGAAATTATGTCACTAATAACCCGATTTTTACATTAAAAATCTATAATGTTGCAATATATGAGATAAATTTCTGGAAAATTCAACATAAATTTTAAATATTGCATGTGACATCCTCATAAATGTTTATAGTCAAATTCACAATATAACTATTTTAACCCATTTTTATTCATCTTTATTGCATTTTAACACTTAAAATTCATATCACATGTTTTATAAGTCCATAATTTACGAAAATTCATATTCATATTATAGAAAATACATGTGATAAGATACTGAAAAATCTCGGCCAAAAGAAGATTTTTGCTATTTTTCCCAAAATAAACGATTTTAACCATTAAAACTCTATAAAAACCGAGATTAAATATATCATTAATCAATATTCATGCAAAATATATTCCAAATATTCTAAAACATTTTAGAAAACAGTAGACAATCATGCTAAAATTATTTCGTGCATATCATATATCAAACGAAAATTTCAAGTTTTATATTGTTATCACTATAACTCCGTAAAAACGTAAACGGAAAGCATGCAAACAACCTATTGCTCTGATACCAATTGTTGGGTTTTATTAGTTACTCATAAACTAATCTTTAGTCATACTAACATAATCTTTTAATCAACCCTTTAATTAACATATTATTAGTGATCTTAAGCATGCTAAAATGCGGAAATAAGAGAGTATTCGAACCCTTACACACGGTCCAAATATTTAGCAAGGATGATCCTCCAAGTACCCAAATTAGAATACCTCCTTTGGATGCACCAAGACAACCCTTAACCAACCGAGATCTTGAACAAGCTAGCACAAAACCGGTTTCTCCTTAAACTTATTCTAATCTCTCTAATTAGAATATTATTTCAATACTACTAAATAGTATGTATATATTATCTTATAATATCAATTTAGAGGTTAATATAATCTCTCCTTGCTTAGAGAATTTTCGGCTAAGAGCTTAAGGACTAGAAGAGTTAGAATGAGTGTATATCACATATATATTAAGCATGCTTTTTAAGATAATCAAAATCATCTTAAGCATGCTTATTTTGGGAAGGTGAAGCCGGTTTTGGGGAGCCTCAATAGGGGAACATGTTCTCTTCTCAAGGCATATAGGTTGGCAAGTAGTGTGTGTTCTCTAGGCAACACATTAAACATAATGATTAAGGGTGTAGTTAACAATTAAAACACCTCATGCCTACCATTACCATAATCGGCCACTTAGTCCATAAAATGGACTTGATTTTACAATTTTGTCAATTGTATAATTTGTATAAAATGTGACATCTAATATGTCACAAGGCAATACAATATAATTGTCTTATCTTAAAATATATAAATATTATATTTGTCAATTGACAAGTAATTCAAAATTACAATTGTAAAATGATTATTTATAATTATCGTCAATACGATATACAACCTTTGTATTAATTATAACCCGACTCATTCTAATAACAATATAATAAATATCGTTTAATGTTTAACAACTGACACGTTTCAATTTTAAACATAAATCTTACAATAAGATTTAACCTCTAACTTCTCGATATACGAGTTTAAGGAATATGATCAAATCGTATCAATATACATTTTATCATTTTATCAATTAAGGGAATTGTCCTAAAGGTGTGACCTAAAGGGATCAACTGACCACCACCGTCATACGACAGTAATGTCAAACTCTAGCTAGCTAATCATTACCGATTAATGTTGGTCAGTTGACTAATATAAATCGTATCATCCCTTGCGCATTCTCGTTATGAGATTTAATTATGTGATCGCACTATTGTTGAGGACACATTTCCCAACAATCTCCTACTTGTCCTCGACAAGTGTGCGTCACCAATTCTCTTGTCCTATTACAATCTCCCACTCAATGCAAGATGTCTCTCTGAGGTCGTACTTGTATTTGATCATATCATGAGTGGTTTCCTCGATCTGGAGAATAACTGTTTGACCGGAATTATCTACCATAGATACCTTCCGAGCGTGGCCACGCATTTCCAGTTAACTTCTCATCGAGTGGCCCTGAGATTTGAACAACCCTGACAAGGGGTGGACAATTTCTATCGCACTACTTCCTTTGACTAGTCACAGTCAGTCACAGCCTGAAGCAATCCCATTTGACTCTAGTTACGAAAAGTCGTAGAGAATGGATCAAGGCTATGCCTAAACTGTACCATCTTGTGAGAGTAGTCTTTAGTCTAAGAATTGACTCACAAGAATACTATAGCAGCTCTCGCCACGACCCGGCGATAAAATTTCCAGAACTCTATAAGCGGTCACATTGCCCGACAGAGTGTCTCTTACAGTCTGCCTATGTGATCGACTAGTCATCACATATGACTCTGTGGCACTTGAACTTGCCATCAATCGCCTCACACTCTAGTCGCTTTGAGACGTCACCTCATGTTAGCGGCTAGGGGCTATACTAAGTCAATCCAGTTCACTTATGGGGTTCAATATTGTCTCATACAACCCATTTGGACTCTGACAAAGTATCTTTTATTTTGAGTTAATTATAACTCAAATGATGTTGTTATGTAACAATAGTCAATACTATTATATTGCATTTGATGCACAATCATCTATTTGTATTAGTGTTTTGCGAATAAACTTTTTATTCATGATTGCAAAACTTACAAATTTTGGTCTCCTTTATTCTCATATTATCCCGTATAATATGATTCTATTTGAGTACATATCTAGAACTCTTTCTAGATTTTGAGTTTCCTTTCCGGAGGAAAGCTCCCACTGTTATCTTATAACTTGTGACGTATCGATATACTGGAGGGATTAAGGAATCACTCTCTTTAGTCACTTATGTACTGAAATCTACATTGTAGTCTATTTCTGATTTCATCATTCTTATAATTTTCATCCATCTTGGCTATTTGATAATGCTTTTGTTCATCATTATGAATAACGTATCAAACCATTATGATTTCTAATGGGCGACCTTTTATTATCCATATAATAAACCTTCCCGTTAAAGCTCCATCATCTTATGATATTTAGCATTCTGTTCATCTAAATTGAGTACCTCTTATTCTTTACTCTTTAAAGAATCACCCATTCTCTCTAAATGGTAGGTTTCATTCTTTAATGAATATCGCTCCCACTGAAAACAATATCTCTCGATTTCTTAAATGAACCTTTCATTTCTCGCATGTTAAATTATTACTCGAATCATTATCACTATCTCTATAGTGATCCATCTTTTCAGATCATACCTTCTGACACAACATAAACTACTGTCGAGGGGACTGAGATGATTTCTCCTCTATTATCTTATAATCATAGAAAAATCATTATTTCAAGGAATCGGTCTTGCCTCCAAATAGATAGATGATTTCTCATCTATTATCTTATAATCACTATCTTATGGAGCCGATCTTCCTTCCGAATTCATACGGGGTTTCATGTCTCCTCTCTTTGAAACAATGAACATAAAGAACCTTTCTTCGAGTGTCCTCCCGTAGTTTCTTCAGTGTCCTCTCGTAGTTTCTTTAAATCATTTAGGGCTCTTTTTAAGACTCCCATGTAGGAATCTTCTCTAAGATCCGTTATTTATATCATTGGTGTGCGAGCGAAATATTTTCTCCCACTCTATCCTTCTAACAATAACCTTTATTCGTTTAAGGATAGCTATTTCGATTTAACCAATGCATATGAATGTTTGAAGTTTTATAGGTGTGATGAGTACATTCTCATTTTCACTTAAAATGATCATCGTATAGTGAATTAATGACTTCATAACTTGATTGAAAGTATCTCATGGGGTGTAGTTCTCCGTTTTAATCAACACTTTGATTATATTATATTGATCGTATCAATTGTTTATTGCGTGATAAAATCACCATTATTCATGTTTAAACAAGGTATGCAATTTATTTGAAAAATCAAAACATTGATTAAGAACAAAAGTAGTGACTCGGGTTGAAAACCAAGTCACTAATATCCAAAATTACAACCATTGTTTTAGGATTTTAATCCTTGTCTTACAAGAAAGTAAATTGTTCCAAAATAAAATGCAAAATATGAAAGAAGACGATATGAAAATTAGAGGCTAGCTCTTCAAGTCTTCGATCAATTTGGATGCTACCATAGCCATCCAAGTAAGGAACTTCATGCTTCCTTCTCCTTGCCCTTATCGTTATTAGGAGGCGCCCCTTTAAAACATTTAAAAAGGGTAAATATCAACACATTTGTATCATTATACATAAGTTGATAAATGACATGAATTTAAACGAGAATTATTACCTACGGCGGTTGCCTTCCCATTTTTGAGATCGCTTAAGTAGTTGGGGCAATTTCGCTTCCAATGACCGATCCTCGTGCAATAATGGCACTTGTCTTGCTCTTTTGAAGACGAGGTGGAAGCGCCTTTCGAAAAGGTCTTTTCTTTGGTCGCCTTAGGCTTGAACGTTTTCTTGCCCTTGCCTTTAGAGGCATTCCTTTTGAAGCTCGTTTTCCCTTTCTTTTCGATGTTCAAAACATCCTTGGTGGAATTTTCATGAAATCCCATGTGCCTTTCGGCTTGGACGAGCATCTTATGCAACTCTTCCAACGTGGTCTCTTGGTTTCGCATATTGAAATTCACCCGGAATTGAGCATACGCCTTAACCTTATTGAGCGAGTGAAGAACTCGGTCAATAATAAGAGAGTCGGGAACATCAACATCTTGAGCTTTTAGAGTCTCCGCTAGCTCAACGAGTTTGAGCACATGAGGGCTTATCTTTTGCCCTTCCTTGAATGTAATGTCAAAGAAGGCGGAAGCCGCCTCATATTGAATCACCCTTGGAGTTTGCGAAAACATGGTCGCAAGCTTGGTGTATATCTCATACGATGTGGTCAACTTAATCATACTCCTTTGGAGATCCGGCTCCATGGAGAAGATGAGCACATTTTTAAGAGCGGAGGACTCTTTCATGTAGGCTTCATAGGCCTCACGAGTTTGGACCGACGAACGAGCGGTCGGAGCGGGAGGAGCGGCTTCGGATAGGTAACGACTCTTATCGTCACCTTGAGCGGCCAAAAGTAATTGCGCATCCCAATCCTTAAAGTTTGAACCATGCTTATCGAGTTTGCAACGATCCATAAAGGATCGAAGCCATGATACGTTAGTGAGAGGTGGAGCGTTGGTTGCCATTGATGATGTTGAAAATTAAACTACAATAATAAAAGGAAAAACAACATCATTTTAAAATTCGTAATTTAAACTAGAAACTTTAACAAGTTTAGTTATATATTTACTTAATGATCTCTTACCCAATTAAGTAAACAATCCCGAGACCCAAACCCATACTAATCCGGGCACGGTGTAGCCGATTCAACCCGTATCGGTATAATTTGGTGGATTAACCTTTTAATCGGTTCTACTCTTAGAACTCTCGGTCGACAATTTTCTTAAAATTATCTTTAGCCCGAACTTATTGCAACTACGGTTACGAATACTTTCGTTGAGATCAACCAAATTTCAAGGTGTAATATTATTACCCCACTTACCCAACGTAACAATTTTAGTACCCCGGTGTAGCCGAGCCTACGTTCTTGTGAAGAAGGGATTCATGGGTCCGTACTTTTTGGTAAGGCTAAGTCTCAATATTTATATGTAAGAGATCTAGTCAAATTATTATCGATAAAATAAATGACTAGGTCGACTAGGTCGAAACATGCATGATACGATGTATGACGATTTGGCTATGCATGCAAACATATAAAAGCAAATAAAAGCATAAAGATAAACCCTAGTATGGCCTTTCCTAGAAAAGAAATAACAAAGTACAAATTCGGAAACCAACTCCTTTGGTCCCTTGAACTTCACGCGGCACGCACTTCGAGGTAAACACCGTCTTGTCGGAACTCCTTTCCGAATGGCACCGTCTTCAAGGAACTCCGGATTTTACAAAAATTACAACTTTTCTAGTCTACTTTATACATTATAAAATAGAAATAAATTACAATTGGGTGATACGAGATCACAAAATTACAACCGAATCGGTAACCCCTTTCATTACGGGAAATACCGATTTCAAAACTAAGGCCATACTAAGTAAATTACATAATTCCCAAAATTACGTAAATAAAATCATGACATTCATAATAAAGTATGCAATGCTTATGTAAATATAAATTAACATGCAAACCCTAAGCCAAATCGTCCTATTTAAAACACTTATTTAAATAGTTATCGTAAACCTTGGTTTATGGAATCGCGTGTTTTAACGATTAACAACACTATGCATTATGTGAAACGGTTTTCATCCTTAAGTTAATCATCCTAACTCGCATAGGATTCAAAATTTAGTCTTACTCAAACTTTGAACATGACTTAACTTAATATATTTCAATATTGATCGGTATTACTCGGTTTTACGGGAAAAATAATATAAAAATCCAAAAGAGTCATAAAAATTTCGAAAATTCAAAATTCAAATTTTGAAAATTCCAGAATGTTCTTAAAATTTTTAGAATCTCAAAATATTAGTATTTATACGGTTTTAACATTATTTCGTAAATAAGACGTAAAACGAGCATTTTAAGTCGGAAAATTCAATAATTAACTTCATAAATGCAAATTAAATACTAATAATATTTCAATACCTTCCAAAACATTTTAAGAACACAAAATGGACAGAAAATTAAATGGCACATAGCCCCATAGCCGAAATTTTAAAACATGACTCTAAATATTCAATTTTAAATGCTACCTTTAACAAATTAAAATTAAATCAAATCTGAAACTTTTGGCTCCCAAGAAAATTTTCATTATGAACATATCACATATGACTAATATGGGTTATATTTTTCGGCCATTTTAACAACTTTTGCAAATTTTAACGATTTACGTCATCTATCGTACGATTTTAACCTTTAAAATTATTTCTCAAGCATAAAATAAGATAAAATTCTCGAAAATTTTATACATGCTGGAAATATTATATATGACATCGTGTTAAATATTTATGGCCAAATTCCAACTTAAACTATTAGAGTCGAAATTATGTCACTAATAACCCGATTTTTACATTAAAAATCTATAATGTTGCAATATATGAGATAAATTTCTGGAAAATTCAACATAAATTTTAAATATTGCATGTGACATCCTCATAAATGTTTATAGTCAAATTCACAATATAACTATTTTAACCCATTTTTATTCATCTTTATTGCATTTTAACACTTAAAATTCATATCACATGTTTTATAAGTCCATAATTTACGAAAATTCATATTCATATTATAGAAAATACATGTGATAAGATACTGAAAAATCTCGGCCAAAAGAAGATTTTTGCTATTTTTCCCAAAATAAACGATTTTAACCATTAAAACTCTATAAAAACCGAGATTAAATATATCATTAATCAATATTCATGCAAAATATATTCCAAATATTCTAAAACATTTTAGAAAACAGTAGACAATCATGCTAAAATTATTTCGTGCATATCATATATCAAACGAAAATTTCAAGTTTTATATTGTTATCACTATAACTCCGTAAAAACGTAAACGGAAAGCATGCAAACAACCTATTGCTCTGATACCAATTGTTGGGTTTTATTAGTTACTCATAAACTAATCTTTAGTCATACTAACATAATCTTTTAATCAACCCTTTAATTAACATATTATTAGTGATCTTAAGCATGCTAAAATGCGGAAATAAGAGAGTATTCGAACCCTTACACACGGTCCAAATATTTAGCAAGGATGATCCTCCAAGTACCCAAATTAGAATACCTCCTTTGGATGCACCAAGACAACCCTTAACCAACCGAGATCTTGAACAAGCTAGCACAAAACCGGTTTCTCCTTAAACTTATTCTAATCTCTCTAATTAGAATATTATTTCAATACTACTAAATAGTATGTATATATTATCTTATAATATCAATTTAGAGGTTAATATAATCTCTCCTTGCTTAGAGAATTTTCGGCTAAGAGCTTAAGGACTAGAAGAGTTAGAATGAGTGTATATCACATATATATTAAGCATGCTTTTTAAGATAATCAAAATCATCTTAAGCATGCTTATTTTGGGAAGGTGAAGCCGGTTTTGGGGAGCCTCAATAGGGGAACATGTTCTCTTCTCAAGGCATATAGGTTGGCAAGTAGTGTGTGTTCTCTAGGCAACACATTAAACATAATGATTAAGGGTGTAGTTAACAATTAAAACACCTCATGCCTACCATTACCATAATCGGCCACTTAGTCCATAAAATGGACTTGATTTTACAATTTTGTCAATTGTATAATTTGTATAAAATGTGACATCTAATATGTCACAAGGCAATACAATATAATTGTCTTATCTTAAAATATATAAATATTATATTTGTCAATTGACAAGTAATTCAAAATTACAATTGTAAAATGATTATTTATAATTATCGTCAATACGATATACAACCTTTGTATTAATTATAACCCGACTCATTCTAATAACAATATAATAAATATCGTTTAATGTTTAACAACTGACACGTTTCAATTTTAAACATAAATCTTACAATAAGATTTAACCTCTAACTTCTCGATATACGAGTTTAAGGAATATGATCAAATCGTATCAATATACATTTTATCATTTTATCAATTAAGGGAATTGTCCTAAAGGTGTGACCTAAAGGGATCAACTGACCACCACCGTCATACGACAGTAATGTCAAACTCTAGCTAGCTAATCATTACCGATTAATGTTGGTCAGTTGACTAATATAAATCGTATCATCCCTTGCGCATTCTCGTTATGAGATTTAATTATGTGATCGCACTATTGTTGAGGACACATTTCCCAACAATCTCCTACTTGTCCTCGACAAGTGTGCGTCACCAATTCTCTTGTCCTATTACAATCTCCCACTCAATGCAAGATGTCTCTCTGAGGTCGTACTTGCATTTGATCATATCATGAGTGGTTTCCTCGATCTGGAGAATAACTGTTTGACCGGAATTATCTACCATAGATACCTTCCGAGCGTGGCCACGCATTTCCAGTTAACTTCTCATCGAGTGGCCCTGAGATTTGAACAACCCTGACAAGGGGTGGACAATTTCTATCGCACTACTTCCTTTGACTAGTCACAGTCAGTCACAGCCTGAAGCAATCCCATTTGACTCTAGTTACGAAAAGTCGTAGAGAATGGATCAAGGCTATGCCTAAACTGTACCATCTTGTGAGAGTAGTCTTTAGTCTAAGAATTGACTCACAAGAATACTATAGCAGCTCTCGCCACGACCCGGCGATAAAATTTCCAGAACTCTATAAGCGGTCACATTGCCCGACAGAGTGTCTCTTACAGTCTGCCTATGTGATCGACTAGTCATCACATATGACTCTGTGGCACTTGAACTTGCCATCAATCGCCTCACACTCTAGTCGCTTTGAGACGTCACCTCATGTTAGCGGCTAGGGGCTATACTAAGTCAATCCAGTTCACTTATGGGGTTCAATATTGTCTCATACAACCCATTTGGACTCTGACAAAGTATCTTTTATTTTGAGTTAATTATAACTCAAATGATGTTGTTATGTAACAATAGTCAATACTATTATATTGCATTTGATGCACAATCATCTATTTGTATTAGTGTTTTGCGAATAAACTTTTTATTCATGATTGCAAAACTTACAAATTTTGGTCTCCTTTATTCTCATATTATCCCGTATAATATGATTCTATTTGAGTACATATCTAGAACTCTTTCTAGATTTTGAGTTTCCTTTCCGGAGGAAAGCTCCCACTGTTATCTTATAACTTGTGACGTATCGATATACTGGAGGGATTAAGGAATCACTCTCTTTAGTCACTTATGTACTGAAATCTACATTGTAGTCTATTTCTGATTTCATCATTCTTATAATTTTCATCCATCTTGGCTATTTGATAATGCTTTTGTTCATCATTATGAATAACGTATCAAACCATTATGATTTCTAATGGGCGACCTTTTATTATCCATATAATAAACCTTCCCGTTAAAGCTCCATCATCTTATGATATTTAGCATTCTGTTCATCTAAATTGAGTACCTCTTATTCTTTACTCTTTAAAGAATCACCCATTCTCTCTAAATGGTAGGTTTCATTCTTTAATGAATATCGCTCCCACTGAAAACAATATCTCTCGATTTCTTAAATGAACCTTTCATTTCTCGCATGTTAAATTATTACTCGAATCATTATCACTATCTCTATAGTGATCCATCTTTTCAGATCATACCTTCTGACACAACATAAACTACTGTCGAGGGGACTGAGATGATTTCTCCTCTATTATCTTATAATCATAGAAAAATCATTATTTCAAGGAATCGGTCTTGCCTCCAAATAGATAGATGATTTCTCATCTATTATCTTATAATCACTATCTTATGGAGCCGATCTTCCTTCCGAATTCATACGGGGTTTCATGTCTCCTCTCTTTGAAACAATGAACATAAAGAACCTTTCTTCGAGTGTCCTCCCGTAGTTTCTTCAGTGTCCTCTCGTAGTTTCTTTAAATCATTTAGGGCTCTTTTTAAGACTCCCATGTAGGAATCTTCTCTAAGATCCGTTATTTATATCATTGGTGTGCGAGCGAAATATTTTCTCCCACTCTATCCTTCTAACAATAACCTTTATTCGTTTAAGGATAGCTATTTCGATTTAACCAATGCATATGAATGTTTGAAGTTTTATAGGTGTGATGAGTACATTCTCATTTTCACTTAAAATGATCATCGTATAGTGAATTAATGACTTCATAACTTGATTGAAAGTATCTCATGGGGTGTAGTTCTCCGTTTTAATCAACACTTTGATTATATTATATTGATCGTATCAATTGTTTATTGCGTGATAAAATCACCATTATTCATGTTTAAACAAGGTATGCAATTTATTTGAAAAATCAAAACATTGATTAAGAACAAAAGTAGTGACTCGGGTTGAAAACCAAGTCACTAATATCCAAAATTACAACCATTGTTTTAGGATTTTAATCCTTGTCTTACAAGAAAGTAAATTGTTCCAAAATAAAATGCAAAATATGAAAGAAGACGATATGAAAATTAGAGGCTAGCTCTTCAAGTCTTCGATCAATTTGGATGCTACCATAGCCATCCAAGTAAGGAACTTCATGCTTCCTTCTCCTTGCCCTTATCGTTATTAGGAGGCGCCCCTTTAAAACATTTAAAAAGGGTAAATATCAACACATTTGTATCATTATACATAAGTTGATAAATGACATGAATTTAAACGAGAATTATTACCTACGGCGGTTGCCTTCCCATTTTTGAGATCGCTTAAGTAGTTGGGGCAATTTCGCTTCCAATGACCGATCCTCGTGCAATAATGGCACTTGTCTTGCTCTTTTGAAGACGAGGTGGAAGCGCCTTTCGAAAAGGTCTTTTCTTTGGTCGCCTTAGGCTTGAACGTTTTCTTGCCCTTGCCTTTAGAGGCATTCATTTTGAAGCTCGTTTTCCCTTTCTTTTCGATGTTCAAAACATCCTTGGTGGAATTTTCATGAAATCCCATGTGCCTTTCGGCTTGGACGAGCATCTTATGCAACTCTTCCAACGTGGTCTCTTGGTTTCGCATATTGAAATTCACCCGGAATTGAGCATACGCCTTAACCTTATTGAGCGAGTGAAGAACTCGGTCAATAATAAGAGAGTCGGGAACATCAACATCTTGAGCTTTTAGAGTCTCCGCTAGCTCAACGAGTTTGAGCACATGAGGGCTTATCTTTTGCCCTTCCTTGAATGTAATGTCAAAGAAGGCGGAAGCCGCCTCATATTGAATCACCCTTGGAGTTTGCGAAAACATGGTCGCAAGCTTGGTGTATATCTCATACGATGTGGTCAACTTAATCATACTCCTTTGGAGATCCGGCTCCATGGAGAAGATGAGCACATTTTTAAGAGCGGAGGACTCTTTCATGTAGGCTTCATAGGCCTCACGAGTTTGGACCGACGAACGAGCGGTCGGAGCGGGAGGAGCGGCTTCGGATAGGTAACGACTCTTATCGTCACCTTGAGCGGCCAAAAGTAATTGCGCATCCCAATCCTTAAAGTTTGAACCTTGCTTATCGAGTTTGCAACGATCCATAAAGGATCGAAGCCATGATACGTTAGTGAGAGGTGGAGCGTTGGTTGCCATTGATGATGTTGAAAATTAAACTACAATAATAAAAGGAAAAACAACATCATTTTAAAATTCGTAATTTAAACTAGAAACTTTAACAAGTTTAGTTATATATTTACTTAATGATCTCTTACCCAATTAAGTAAACAATCCCGAGACCCAAACCCATACTAATCCGGGCACGGTGTAGCCGATTCAACCCGTATCGGTATAATTTGGTGGATTAACCTTTTAATCGGTTCTACTCTTAGAACTCTCGGTCGACAATTTTCTTAAAATTATCTTTAGCCCGAACTTATTGCAACTACGGTTACGAATACTTTCGTTGAGATCAACCAAATTTCAAGGTGTAATATTATTACCCCACTTACCCAACGTAACAATTTTAGTACCCCGGTGTAGCCGAGCCTACGTTCTTGTGAAGAAGGGATTCATGGGTCCGTACTTTTTGGTAAGGCTAAGTCTCAATATTTATATGTAAGAGATCTAGTCAAATTATTATCGATAAAATAAATGACTAGGTCGACTAGGTCGAAACATGCATGATACGATGTATGACGATTTGGCTATGCATGCAAACATATAAAAGCAAATAAAAGCATAAAGATAAACCCTAGTATGGCCTTTCCTAGAAAAGAAATAACAAAGTACAAATTCGGAAACCAACTCCTTTGGTCCCTTGAACTTCACGCGGCACGCACTTCGAGGTAAACACCGTCTTGTCGGAACTCCTTTCCGAATGGCACCGTCTTCAAGGAACTCCGGATTTTACAAAAATTACAACTTTTCTAGTCTACTTTATACATTATAAAATAGAAATAAATTACAATTGGGTGATACGAGATCACAAAATTACAACCGAATCGGTAACCCCTTTCATTACGGGAAATACCGATTTCAAAACTAAGGCCATACTAAGTAAATTACATAATTCCCAAAATTACGTAAATAAAATCATGACATTCATAATAAAGTATGCAATGCTTATGTAAATATAAATTAACATGCAAACCCTAAGCCAAATCGTCCTATTTAAAACACTTATTTAAATAGTTATCGTAAACCTTGGTTTATGGAATCGCGTGTTTTAACGATTAACAACACTATGCATTATGTGAAACGGTTTTCATCCTTAAGTTAATCATCCTAACTCGCATAGGATTCAAAATTTAGTCTTACTCAAACTTTGAACATGACTTAACTTAATATATTTCAATATTGATCGGTATTACTCGGTTTTACGGGAAAAATAATATAAAAATCCAAAAGAGTCATAAAAATTTCGAAAATTCAAAATTCAAATTTTGAAAATTCCAGAATGTTCTTAAAATTTTTAGAATCTTAAAATATTAGTATTTATACGGTTTTAACATTATTTCGTAAATAAGACGTAAAACGAGCATTTTAAGTCGGAAAATTCAATAATTAACTTCATAAATGCAAATTAAATACTAATAATATTTTAATACCTTCCAAAACATTTTAAGAACACAAAATGGACAGAAAATTAAATGGCACATAGCCCCATAGCCGAAATTTTAAAACATGACTCTAAATATTCAATTTTAAATGCTACCTTTAACAAATTAAAATTAAATCAAATCTGAAACTTTTGGCTCCCAAGAAAATTTTCATGATGAAAATATCACATATGACTAATATGGGTTATATTTTTCGGCCATTTTAACAACTTTTGCAAATTTTAACGATTTACGTCATCTATCGTACGATTTTTACCTTTAAAATTATTTCTCAAGCATAAAATAAGATAAAATTCTCGAAAATTTTATACATGCTGGAAATATTATATATGACATCGTGTTAAATTTTTATGGCCAAATTCCAACTTAAACTATTAAAGTCGAAATTATGTCACTAATTACCCGATTTTTACATTAAAAATCTATAATATTGCAATATATGAGATAAATTTCTGGAAAATTCAACATAAATTTTAAATATTGCATGTGACATCCTCATAAATTTTTATAGTCAAATTCACAATATAACTATTTTAACCCATTTTTATTCATCTTTATTGCATTTTAACACTTAAAATTCATATCACACGTTTTATAAGTCCATAATTTTCTAAAAATCTCGGCCAAAAGATGATTTTTGCTATTTTTCCCAAAATAAACGATTTTAACCCTTAAAACTCTATAAAAACCGAGATTAAATATACCATTAATCAATATTCATGCAAAATATATTCCAAATATTCTAAAACATTTTAGAAAACAGTAGGCAATCATGCTAAAATTTTCGTGCATATCATATATCAAACGAAAATTTCAAGTTTTATATTGTTATCACTATAACTCCGTAAAAACGTAAACGGAAAGCATGCAAACAACCTATTGCTCTGATACCAATTGTTGGGTTTTATTAGTTACTCATAAACTAATCTTTAGTCATACTAACATAATCCTTTAATCAACCCTTTAATTAACATATTATTAGTGATCTTAAGTATGCTAAAATGCGGAAATAAGAGAGTATTCGAACCCTTACACACGGTCCAAATATTTAGCAAGGATGATCCTCCAAGTACCCAAATTAGAATACCTCCTTTGGATGCACCAAGACAACCCTTAACCAACCGAGATCTTGAACAAGCTAGCACAAAACCGGTTTCTCCTTAAACTTATTCTAATCTCTCTAATTAGAATATTATTTCAATACTACTAACTAGTATGTATATATTATCTTATAATATCAATTTAGAGGTTAATATAATCTCTCCTTGCTTAGAGAATTTTCGGCTAAGAGCTTAAGGACTAGAAGAGTTAGAATGAGTGTATATCACATATATATTAAGCATGCTTTTTAAGATAATCAAAATCATCTTAAGCATGCTTATTTTGGGAAGGTGAAGCCGGTTTTGGGGAGCCTCAATAGGGGAACATGTTCTCTTCTCAAGGCATATAGGTTGGCAAGTAGTGTGTGTTCTCTAGGCAACACATTAAACATAATGATTAAGGGTGTAGTTAACAATTAAAACACCTCATGCCTACCATTACCATAACCGGCCACTTAGTCCATAAAATGGACTTGATTTTACAATTTTGTCAATTGTATAATTTGTATAAAATGTGACATCTAATATGTCACAAGGCAATACAATATAATTGTCTTATCTTAAAATATATAAATATTTATCATATAAATATTATATTTGTCAATTGACAAGTAATTCGAAATTACAATTGTAAAATGATTATTTATAATTATCGTCAATACGATATACAACCTTTGTATTAATTATAACCCGACTCATTCTAATAACAATATAATAAATATCGTTTATTGTTTAACAACTGACACGTTTCAATTTTAAACATAAATCTTACAATAAGATTTAACCTCTAACTTCTCGATATACGAGTTTAAGGAATATGATCAAATCGTATCAATATACATTTGATCATTTTATCAATTAAGGGAATTGTCCTAAAGGTGTGACCTAAAGGGATCAACTGACCACCGTCATACGACAGTAATGTCAAACTCTAACTAGCCAATCATTACCGATTAATGTTGGTCAGTTGACTAATATAAATCGTATCATCCCTTGCGCATTCTCGTTATGAGATTTAATTATGTGATCGCACTATTGTTGAGGACACATTTCCCAACATAAGGGTACTCCATGGACATGATTACTCCCTGACGTTTACGATTGTGATTTAGAAAATAGAAAAATATATTCATATGTAGGGCTGAGTTGTTTAGGGATATGAATATGGTTAAGGTTGATTCTGATGGGTTTGGTTGGCTAGTCGGGTGGAAAGGGTTGAAATGTTGAATATGTGAAAAAGTAGATAACGTGAGATATTGATTGAAGAAGGTAAATGAATAAATTTTATTCGAAAATGTGTATTATATGAGAAAAGACCCGTCAAATATATAAATATAGGCTAAAAATATTGAAAATATCATGTGTATAAACTCAATTTTGTTTATTTGTTAGACACAAAACTAAACAATCAAATGTTATACTCTTTTCAGTCTATTGAATGCTCCATTGGGCCGGGAAATAATTTTTATTGTGGAATGGCGTTATAGTGTTTTTGTGGGAGTATTTTTGGAAATATTTAGGGGTGTTTATAAAAAGATGTCGTAATGTGGAGTAACAGTTGAAAATTTGCAATGATAACATTGTAAATACAAGAAAGAGAAGAAAATATTTATGTCAATTATTTTACCAACTATGGAAGGAAAACATTGGATTAAATTCTACAAAAATAGAATGTGAGAACATTGGATACAAATTAAGGAAGTATATGTCATGTCAGTATTATATCGGGGTAGATAGGCCTGGAGGTAGGAGGTAAATGTCTTGAGGTTAGAGTTATTTTCCGACATTTAAGAGTATGATTTGAGTAGTACAAGTAAATATAGATACGATGGGGTTGTTCAGGGATGCGCATGCGGTTAATTCTAATGGTCAAATTGGTTAGTTGAGTGAAAAAGGTACGAACAATGCCTGAATGGTGTGGAAAATAGGGGGCATGTAGCAAGAAAACTGAGGAAGTAGATAAACGTATTTTAAGGTTGTATTATGTGTAAATAACTTAAAGATAGATGATATAAAAATAAGTTAAAATCTCTGAAATATCATGTAGGTAAACTCAATTTTGTTTTTTTCTTGTAAAACAAAATAAGTAATCAAATGTTAATAGATATCATCTGAATATAGTATTGTCAACGTTTAACTAGGTTACTTTGTTGTCTTGGTGATTAAAAAACTCATCGTGGTTTGAATTTTACACCCAATTTCAATGTTACATTTCAAAGGGAGAACTAACTTTGAGGGATAAGTCCGGTGTTTCGTGAAGGAGGGGCGGCTTGAATATTTTAGGTGTGTATTGGAAGCTAGGAAAGAGTGTCGATAATGAGTTAGATGGTTGTTTGAGGTAGCAATAAAGATGACTAAATCGCATTTGATGATTAATTTCATAATAGGTTAGTAGGTGTGGCTTTGGATTGTGGACCGTTTCATGTCTTGTTTGAAGAGTAAGAGTAGTGGTTCAAAGGGTTCTTTCGTATATAGAACGATTTAATAATACAATTTTCATATAAACAAATCTTATGATTTACTTTTGATTCACATGGTGAAAATTTTATGAATACCACAAATTAATTTAGTATCCGTGCATCGCACGGGCAAAAATACTAGTTATCAATAATTTGATATTCGAGGAATCCCGTCCCCAGACAATGATATCAACGTTTAGTCCAAAATGTAACGGATTCCGGATTAGTGAGCATACCAATTACCAAGATGTGCCTAATAACCTTATTCCTAAACCACACTAGATGAACTTAGCAAGATAATTGACAAATCCGCGAACTTTGATTTTTCCAACAATTCAATTCAAATGCATACAGAATCTAAATAAAGTGAATCAAAAATTGAAAAAAAAGACAAAAATAGAAAAGAAGATTTGAGATCTCGGGTTTTCATGACGGATAGAAAATCGCAGATGACATTGGTTACGTTGGGGTACCAGAAGATCTTCTCTACAAATTGATGAATTGGGAAATATACGAAGAACAACGCAAGCCATAATAGCTGTACGCAGGAGCTCGAAACAACAGAATTCAGCCAAACTCAACATCATCATCTTACTTTTATCATTAATACTACTACTTGTAGAGTTCTAATGTTGTACTGTTGTAGTAGTGTATTTCCACCTGCTTTACAAAATAAGAAATTAAACATTTTGTGAGTAAACACACATATTTTAAGCCCAAGTTTCACGAAATAAAGTCCCGGTTTTACAAATTAAGGTCCAAGATTCATGATAAAAGAAATTATACATTTCACGAGTAAACAAACATTTTAAGTCCAAGTTTCACGAAATAAGGTCCCGGTTTCACAAATTAAGGTCCAAGATTCATGAAGAAAAAAAAATTATACATTTCACGAGTAAACAAACATTTTAAGTCCAAGTTTCACGAACTAAGGTCCCGGTTTCACAAATTAAGGTCCAAGATTCACGAAATAAGAAATTATACATTTCGTGCATAAACAAACATTTTAAGCCGAGGTTTCACGAAATAAGGTCCTAGTTTCACAAATTAAGGTTCAAAATTCACGAAGTAAAAAATTAAACATTTTGTGAGTAACAAAACATTTTAAGTCCATGTTTCACGAAATAAGGTCCTGATTTCACGAATTAAGTTCCAAAATTCACGAAACAAGAAATTCAACATTTTGTGAATGAACAAACATTTTAATTCCAAGTTTAATGAAATAAGCTTCCGGTTTCACAAATTAGGGTCCAAGATTTACAAAATAAGAAATTAAACATTTCGCGAGTAAACAAACATTTTAAGTCCAAGTTTCACGAAATAAGGTCTCGGTTTCACAAATTAAGGTTCAAGATTCACAAAATAAGAAATTAAACATTTTGTAAATAAACAAATATTTGAAGTGCAAATTTCACGAAATAATTTTTCTCTTTTTTTTTGACATAAAATGACTGAACTCAGGTCTGTAGATTTTGTAATGCTCTTTTCAGTCATTGTTATTGAATCTTCGAGAATTATCAACATCTTTTGATTTTGGAATGCTTTACTTCAGAAATATATTCAACGATTCCGGTTCACATTCAATTTCCCCTACTCAATTGCAATTCTTTCTACATGAAACCACACATTATGGAATTACCTGATCACATCTATCCTGATATAACCTCATTATCTCTACTTCATTGCTGATTTCCAGAAAGATCAGTATGAAAATTGACAAAAGACGACTAGTAGAATGTGAAGAAAGAAGGAAACACACTAACCTCAAACGCTAGTGTAAGTAGGAGAAAAACAAAGCAGTGGTTCAATCCTTTATGCCATTGCATGCCACTTTATGATAAGCAGCAAATGGTAAAAAGATAATAATGGAAGACATGAATGACATCTAAATAGTAACTTAATAAAGGAATGGTGTAAAATATAAACTTTAAGTTTACGGTGTAAATTGTATGATGTAATTAACATATGCTTGTAGAATAAATAGAGGTGCTTCGTGTTTGCCATAACGAAGCTAAGTCTAAGCGTAATCTCTCACAAAAAATCTCTCTTTGTAAAATATATCATCTCCTTATTACTAAATCCTTGTCCTACAACTCTATACTAATATTGTTAAATTATATATAGATCCTGTAAAACCTCCTGTGTGGTTGTACTCACTATGTGTCCGTAAATTTGGTTCAAGTAGTCACATATCCTAGGACCAAAGAGCAGATGTAAATTTCTTGTAAGTTGGAAAAATGAGATAACATGACCCCTTAGGTAAAATCAGCTTTTACGGCATTTTATTTTCATAGTACACTTTTAACTCATTACATTACTTTTGTCTCTTGTTTCCCAATTGCCTATCCTTAGTGAAAAAACATCTCAAAAGTAAACAAACTTTTTCAATTATAAATGATAATTTGATTATACATGTATTTAATTTGTTAATTGCATTAGCATCGATCAAATTGATGTTTTTCTTTTATTTTTTTAGGCAAATTTGATGGAATAATCAATAATCCTACCTTTAGATCATCTTTCAGGAGTAATCTCATTATTCAATAATCCGAAACTAATCGCCCCTTTTACCTTCATCTTCTTTAAACAATCCCTTTTACTTATTACCTACTTCAAACGGTTTTTAGCCTCTTAAGTCATTATTTTTTCAAGATTTTCGTTCTATTTCATGTATCTTCATCTTCCACTTTCTTCATCCTAAATACAATTTTAGCCCATTTTGTGAAACTATAAAGGCATTGAAATTAATCCAAACAAAATTTCATAAAGCCCAAAGATCAAATAATCAAGAGATTTAATTTTGGTTAAATATCACAAGCATATAGGCCACAATCAAAATCACACGCACGAGGCGGGGAGAGGTGGAGGAAGACTATGAATTGGGTTCGGAATGCTTATATGTGATGACGGTGATAAATATATGATGTTAAATTCAATTATTCGCCAAAAAAACGTCATCATCCATCAATAAGTAGATAAATTGGATGAATTATGCACTTTTTTTTGCTGCACTATTACAATGTAAAAATTTACTGTTATGGAATATGATGTCAATGATTGCTAGTATAATGTTAGTTATTTGTGTTCATAAAAACTAAAGTAGAAAAGTTATAGAGAGGGGGGTATACAAGGAGAGAAAGAGAGTTTTGAAAGAGGGAGAAATGGTTAGTCTTGATTTAAATGAACCAAAAGAAATTTCAAGTGTTAAAAGTAACATTACCTACTATAATAGGTCACGTCTTTGGAGGGTTTATTTGAAGAAGATAGGGTTAAAAGATGCGATTATTTTAAAATTACATTAAGAGAGGTGGGATTGTTCCCATCAATCCTTCCTTTTTTTTATGGGTTTTTTAAAAATTAGGTACGGGTTCTTACGTTCACTCAATATAAACAAATCTATTTAACAAAAATTCGCATTTCTACCAATTGTAGAATCTTGATGTCCGTTTCACAATGATACAAATAGATATGGCGCTTGAGTCACTCGGGTCGATTGCGGCTCGGGTCAAAGCGGGTCAGGTCATGTTGGGATTGGGTTATGTGGGGTCAGTGACGGGTTATCTTCAGGACGGGTCATCAACGAGTGGCAAGTCGGGTCGGGTCATTAGCGGGTCAGTGTCGGGTCAAGTTATCGATATATGTTTTATCTTATATATTTACTTTAAGATGATAATTTTATGTTTAAATAGCGGGTAAGTGAAAATAATTAAGATGAATGTATATTTGGTGTTATTTAAACTATTATTAAGCCAGTTCATTATCGCATAGAGAAAATATCGGGTCTAGGTCTAAGGCTGCTATCGGCTATCGGGTCGGGTCAATTCGTTTTCGGTACATCCAAATTTTGGGTTGTATCGGGTCGGGTTTTGAGCGGGTTGGGTCGAGTTTTGTCAACTATAGATACAAAGCATAACCATATTCTATTTTGTAGAGCGTTTGCAAGTTTGTACCTCTACTAACTCCGAAGAACTTTTCTGTGTGTTTGGAAGTTTGTATAGTGTGCTATAGAAGGTGGATTGGTGGCGAACGGGTGTTTTTGCGGTTTTCTTTTTTTTCCCGATTAATGAAAGCGGTAGTTGACGGCAATGGTTGGTTATAGAGGAAATGGAAGGAGATGGGATTACGAAGACATATTAGAGAGAACCAAAAAGGAATATGAGAGGGGTATGAGTAAAATGACTATGCGAAAATTTCCCCTTATATTGGGTCTAACAAAGTAGGGTTGGGAATATCCTTGTTTTTCCTGCTTTGTTCTCGGCTATATTGGGTCTAACAAAGTAGGGTTGGGAATATCCTTGTTTTTCCTACATATTCCCAACCCTACTTTGTTAGACCCACTATAGCCGAGAACAACGTAGGAAAATTCCCAACCCTATACAGAAGGAATATCACAGTGAGTACGTCATAAACAGACCAGAGCATTACCTTGTCATTTAGCCGCTCGACAGTCCACATTCAAGCCTCATTGCAGCCATAAGTTCTGGAGATACTGATAGTGAACGTTTACGTGCTCTTGTACTATGATCCTCGCTACTAGAACCAAAGAATTCTCTTTCTACTCCAGCACCCCAACCCCGGTAAAGTATGACTTTACTGGGCTCCTGGGACACCAGAAGTCCACCTGTCTCTTGCTGTAGTTTGAATTAATTTAACAGAGCAGCTTAATCTTATGCAAGTAGGGTATTTCAAAACACAAATAAGTCAAACTAGCCAATCACAAACCTCGAGCATGTAAACAACCTCCTTAACTGAAGTCCCTTTAGCTCTTCCCTTGACATTGACGATGGCAAGAGGATATTTCTTAAAATGGTCCTTAATTGCTTTAGCAACACCAGTAATAACATTGCTTCTGCCTGAGAGATAGTCAGGCAATAAGTATGATGGTGTACAAGCTAATCACATGAACAAGAACATAGGACAGAGAGGCACAAATGCCCTATCTACTCTAGAAGATCACAGTTATCGCTGGTAAGACCGCAAGCAAGGTAGTACCTAGAGTGTTCATTAGAAGCAAGGCATTGTAACTATAACTACAAGTCTACAACCTATTTGTTATCTAAACCATCTCAATGTGCCTTTTAAAGTTATCAGCCAATTCTGAATGAAAAATATTTAGATGTCCACAAAATCTCGCTTACCAACAGCTAGTACAGGACGTCTCTTCATCTTGAGGGCTTCCTTCCTTAAAAGAAGCCTCTCTTTATTTGTTAGTACTCTAGCTCTAACAGGTACCGTATGGGAATTGCTTTTTGTTGTTTTGTCAAGTGTTGGAGGCGATAACGCCTTAAAGTTTTCTTCTTGAGCTGTGTTTATAGTCTCATCTTTAAATGTAATATATCTAGAAATGTCTGCTTGTCCAGCCATAATAGACGGATCTGAATCATCGTGGGCTGAGTTAAACAATGATTCATCGCAAGAAAGCTTGCTAGAATCACTGGCGGCAGGAAGAAATATCTCAGAACTAGCCTGCGGTTCAACAAAAATCAACATATGAAGAATGAGAGAAAAAAATATCATAAGTCATAGTAAGCTATTCTTCAATACTACAAAAACTCGGGTTGTAATTTTCATATAATGGTCTCATGAAAGACTAAGTGACTCATTGAAATCTTTTGAAAGAGAAGCATTACCTCAGGTTGCACCCAAACGTGATAGTAAGCTATTTATTAACACAGAAACTCATATGAGACCGCTGTTTGCATACAATTGTCCCATTTCGTGTAATGTTTCATTTCATAAGAGAATTAATGACCTGTTGCATCCATATAATGATCACAATCCATATAATGCATACAATCCATACTGGTGTTTGGTTGAATCATTTTGGAATGGAGATAGAATCCATTCAAGCCCCTTGGAATCCCATACCCAACTCTCCTCTCAAATTTCTAATTCCATTCAACCCAATATTGTTATTATTCTCCATTCCATGATTGAACCAAACAAGTATGGGGTTCAAACTCCATATCTCGATGGTATTACTCTACATTCCTATCCATTCCAACACTTTGAACCAAACGACCCAAAAATGATTCATTGACGTTCCTTAAATAAAAGCATTATGATGTAGGACGGACATGGGTATAGATTCAGATGACATAAAAGCTCAATATCTCAGAAACGTGGCTGATTTGGGTGTGATTTCTGTTTGAGGTGAAAGTTCGTGATGTTAGCTTTCCAACAAGTGGTCATACGCCTTATTTGGTTAAGTAACGAAGGAGATATGATCATTTTAAGTTCAGGTGTCCAACTTCTACACGGGTGACGAACGAACTGAACATACTTAGGGTTTGCATAACTATTTCTGATTGTTAGTTAATTAATTAAATTTATTTAGTTAATAATAAATATTAGGAAAGTGTTAGAACTCCTAGTCATAGTATTAGTTAATTAGAGTTTGGGAAAGATTGCATTCCTAAACCTAGCTAGTTCAGCTTTCTAATTCATAGTTAGATTATGCCTAAGATAGATAGTATAAATAGGGAGCATATGAAACCTGTTTTGATAATCTAGACATTGAGTTATAATACAAGTTTACAGTTGTGAGCTTATTAGAGTGTTCTTGCAAGAGCTTTCGAGTGTCAACATCCTTGCGAGGCTGTTGTGGAAGGGACGAGCGATTAATCTTGCGAGGTGTTCTTGGTTACGTGGTTCTATATCAATTAGTCTTGCGAGATTAGTTAACAATTCAACCTTGCGAGGCTGAGTTTGAGTGATTCGAGTGATTTCCTTGCGAGGTTAGAGCGAGATTCACATATCTATCCCTATTTCTGTTACTCTACACGAATTACAACAACTACAATTAAATTCCGCTGCAATTCTATATCACATTACCTCAGCTTCCACAGCAATAGAATGATTAGTGATTGTGCTAGTCTGTTCCTTCTGGACAGTGACACCCGATAAAACTGAACTCTTTTCCGGAATATTAAAGGTGTCATGGGGAAGCGAGGGTATCTTGTCTTGGATTGACGGATTACTGCTATTATGACAGTCGCCATTAGCATCTGTCACAGCTGAATTTAGTTCGGGTTCCTCCACGCCCTTCACATAAAACAAGAAACACTGATCAGAAACCAATCATAAAGGACAGTAATGCAGTGTTCGAGTCCCAGAGTGCTGCAGCCTCTTGATAGCAAAGAAATAGATCAGCGAATTTGAAACATTTCAAGAAGAAATCACAAATAAGTCAGGCAGAAACTTTCAGAACTAAACAGGGAGGAATGGACGGTGCAACAAGTAACCAGGCTTATGCTTGTTTTAGTCGCTAAAATAAAAAAAAAGGGTACGTAAAAGCAGTTGAAGTAAGTCAGTATAAAGTTTAGATAACAAGTGAGAATCTGAATAAAATTTTGGAAAGGATATTATAGAGTATATAAAAGGTCTACGGCAAAGCCAATTCTACAATGTAGCTTTGCTCATCAGCACACATCTTATGTCACAAAGCTAATGGAATTCATCCACTACTTTAAAACATTTCAATGAGGTAGTGGGCAAAGACCACAGCAACTAATTCCAGCGACTAGAAAAGTTATTATTGGCATCCTAGAAAAGAATAAGATAACCTACATAATATTGGTTGTTAGAGAAATATAATAAAAAGCATAGCCCATGAATACCGTATAAGATTGGTTGTTAGAGAAATTTGTGACTTGAATAAAAAAAAACCTTGGCAACAAACAAAATATTACCAAATGCGGCAATTGACCTTCTAGTCCATCCAAAACCTCCTTATTTTCAACCTGTGGAACAGAGAGGTGGTTTTGTCAACTTGTCTCAGCAGACAAATAACACTTGAATTTGCAAGGCAACTTACCAACTTTTGCTTCAAGTCTTGTATGTTTTTAGAAAGCTTCAACACATTGAGTTTTAAGGACTGCATCAGTATTGCAGGAAAGTCAGTCAGATGCTACCATAATACATAAATGCTACCAAAGTGCTTTGGCATGAGTATACAGTCCGGAAGAACATTTTTTATACAAACTGATGTGAAATAAACTCAAACTAATATTGAAAAGTTCGTCGAACTGTTCAAATGACTTCTGAAAGTTTGAGTTTAACAAAATCGGTGATCCTCACTCTCCCCTCGTAGGTTCAAACTTGGAACACACAATCAACCTCGCAAGGAAGAAGATTAAGAGACTAAACTCGCAAGCCTAATCTAGCAAAATTCACAAAGGAATCATTTATTAAATCTGAAATTAACTTTTGAAATAAGGTGTCACAAGACCTTATCTATAGTTCTAACTCGATGTCATAACCTGACTCCAGATCTAATTCCTTAGCTTTACTAAAAAGCTATCTAATTCTTTCCTAAACTAACTAGGAAACTTTATTAAACTAAGAGTTTAACTAGAATTAGCAAACAACTAACTTTCCTAATTTCCTATTTTACTAGGACTAGACTCTAACAATACTACTAGGATTAGGAAGTAACAGAGTTTCCTAATTTTATTTGAAAACATTAAATTAATCTAAGTATCTTACACGATTTAGGAAAAGCCAGCTTAAGATCGATTCCAATTGAGCTTCAAAGTTGTATTCACGTCAATTTGTTACCCGCGTAAGAATTGGACGGCTCAACTTAAAATGACCATATCTCCTTCGTTACTTACCCAAATGAAGCATGTGACCACTTGTTAGAAAGCTCACATCATGTACTTTCATCTCAAAAATCACACCAAAATTGAACATAGTTTTGGAGATATTTAGCTTTTACTTCAAGGAAACGAATCTGAAATGTCAAGAGTGACTTAAACTTGCATTTTAAACATATGCCTATGTCCCTCCTGCATCACAAACTCCCCGGACTATAGCAAATATAAAAATGAAAAATATATGAAAAAGCAAAACGAAGATTTTGGTTTTAAAAACCAGATGCTAATTTAAAAGTTAAATACAAGCTTGATGACTTGGATGTCTAGAAACCATATGGAACCTGTGGAACTCCAATAGAAGTGAACAAACGCCTTATTCTTTGGCCGAGGAGCAAAATGAAATTAATTCCTCTAGCACAATGGATTTTGAAAGTGCAATGCTTCTTATGTAATAGCAAACAGTGCAAACTACCAACTACAACATCTCTCATCAAGCTAAACGAGAGCAGCCTCATTGAGAATATCACATAGGATGAAGCCGTTAACATCTTATCATCCCAGACACAGGCTCACAGCCTACCACCACCTCGACTATAAGCTTTATTTGTGTCGGATTAGTTTATAATGCTCCTAGTATAAATGTACTAGTTGGCCTTGAAACAGGATATCCAATACGGTTATAGTAAAAGTTGCAACACGCTTAGAGGCATGTGTCGAAGTCAATAAGGCAGCCTCAGGTTTTGACTTGATGTAATTATCGTACACAATTCTAAAGGAGACGGGTTATACAAAAAAAATCCTCTTTAGTTGAGACTTGAGCCCTTACATAAGGGTCTAACACAACCCTCATAATGAGAGCGAGAGGATAAACTAGCTTTACCTGGCGTCGCTGGGCCTCTATTGATCGTTTCAATGCTTCTTTCTTGTTTAGAAGTGTCTGGGGCCTCAATGAGGGAGGCCTGTGGTAGTTTTTCCCGCGATAGACTATGATCGCATGACCTTTTTGGACCCTCTCAACAGCCACGAGTATCCCGCCACTTTCTGCTTCAAGTGTTCGCGCTACCCTGTGGATTTCGTCAATGTTCCATCCTCCACAAATAATCTTCACCAGTTCTCGATACTTCCAATGAAGATGCATGTTCTCAATTGTTCCATCAAAAACGCCACGCCTACCTGGAAATATGATGAAATGGTAAACAGCTTTTAAGACTTGCTTGAAATAGTAATAAAGGTCAAAATGAAGAAAATAGAGAGTTAGTGGCGGTAGTTGGAGGAAGAGGAAAAAATGAGGGAAAAACCCAACTTATTAAAGGGGTACTGGTTCCACAACTACTCCCTCTTCGTAGCTCTCTTCTATTTTCCATTATTTTGGCCTCTACAAACCTAGTCATAATTACTCCTATTCAAAGCTTACCCTTAGGAGTGAAATCCAACTATTTAAATAATCAAATGCCTTTTGCCCGGCTTAGAAAATAGAATCTTCCAGGTGAAATCTAATGAATGCGTAAGTCCTCACCTAATAGTAGAAAAGGCTTCATTTTCAATCCAACCTTCTTAAGCATATATCTCTCTTCTTCAGTGATTCCCTCTTTATCTATCTCTGCTTCACGAGAGATTTCCGCCTGCTCTAGTTCCATCAGAAGTTTCTCAGATCTAGCTTTCTCATCTATTACCTGTGAAAATTCAGCCCGATTACAAATTAACCAAGAAACAAAATTTCAAAGTTCACCTTATATGCATACCAGGGAAAGCTTCCTGTTTGTTTTTGTTATAGCTGCTTCAATGGACTGCATTTTACACTCTTCTAAGGCAAGATCCACATTCTGGTCCTTATTGGTCTCACTTGCGCCGACAGAAGCATAACCTTCAGAATTACAAGTTTTGTTTTCCTCAATTTTTGGCGAAACATTTCCTCTCATTTGCACTTCTTCCTGTATTCTGCTTTTCCTCCTCTCCTGAATTGCTGATGAAACTACTGCTGGAAGAAAATCTTTTCCTCGATAAAACACAATAATTTCCTTATCTTGCGACAGTAGAACCCCACCAGTCAAGCTCTGCGGAAATTTCACTAAGATTAGAAGTTAACACTTAAAACACTGCACAAATCTATTTAAAATAATTAATTTGACCAATATTGTACAATTTTTAATGCTTTTCATTACAAAGTTTAGCACTTTGGCCGGTACAAGCTATAACTCGATCATCATGGGTTCTTCGTAGGCCGTATCAGGCCAAGCTTGTAATAACCCGTAATTTCATATCTCGTAATAATAGAATTTTAATATAATTATTTTGACTGGAGATGATTTACACTTAATAAGTGTGATATAATATGTGAACATTTTATACGCCGTATTATGTTAATTTTTATTTTCATTATTTTATTATTCATATTCTTATTATCATTATCTTATTATTATTATTATTATTACTATTATTATTATGACATTTCTATCAACTCGTAGTCTTGATATTGTATTAACATGATTATCGTGAAATAATATTATATATTTATATAATGTGCTTAATATTATGATATTTAATATACATGCATATGGTATCATTTGATATTACGATAATTAAATGGACGTGTTTTACAATTCCGTAACGAGAATGTTGGATATAATATAATAATTAATGAGATGGTATTGGAAATATGAGTCAAGGTCGAGTATTTAACGAGGCTTGACTACGTACTTTACGATATCTGATTGTGGTTATTTACGAAACATAAAATCAACTACGTAAATTGAATTGTTATCAACTATATGCTTGGAACCGGATATGCCTACATACATATTATACGCATTGACTAGGGAATCAATTCAGGCATGAATCATTCATAAATCATTCACGCAGCCTTCTGTTCACATCCACCAAGATTTATTATTTTTGTTTGTTCCTCTTCTGTTCCTTTGTCCTCTTCATCTCCCTCACTGCATTCTTTACGTTCTACTACTACATTCCTTTATGCTCGTGCTCTTCAAGCTCTTTTCAATTATTTTAATCGTCGTTTATCAAGGTACATTATTCGTTTATCGTTTCATTCTCGTTATCGTTTAGCAATTAAGACCCGACAACATCGTAAATAATCTGACCATAGAACTATGCAACTAACCTGGGTTGAGCGCCGGTGGTTTTTGGGTTGAGTATGACTACCCGTTGCAGTGGTGGTTGTCACCACCGTGGCTAAAATAGGAAATGCAGGGAGGAGTCGAAACCGCGTCTTACATTCGTTTTAAGACTTTACTTGAACCAATGCATAATGGGCTGGGACCTGGTAGCTAGGGTGACCCATTGGAGTGGGACGTGGTGGCCGTTGGTGGTGGGGTACACCACCACGGTGGGGAGCAGACGGTTCCGGCGAAAACGGGAAAAGACCTGTGTGGTATGGCGTGAGGTTGAGAGAAGTACTTATCGTGGTGGGGACCACGAGGGGTCGGTGGTTTTAGAGGATTAGGTTTGTATGCAAGAGGCGGCCATGGGTAGTCGTGTTTGGTGGTGGTTAGTGGTTTTTAGGGTGGTGTACATGCGGTTTTAAGGGACTTTTTGGGGTGGTTGCGAGGGCTGAGAGAGGTGGCCAGAAGGTTGACGTAGTGGGTGGTAGTGTGGGTGAGAGGTTGGGACCCTACGTGGTGTCTATATATATCCGGTTTGGTAGTGAAGTGGTGGTGAATACGGGTACGCGGCCTGTTATCGTGTTGTGTTGGTTTCGTTGCTTAACACATATCATGTTGAGTTGGTTTCATTCGTCTTTAACGTGGATTGCATTGCATGGCTATGGATTATGAACTAAAAATTAGTAGTAATTAGTCTCTGATAGAAACATAATATACGATAAACTTTGGGAAAAAAAAGAAAAGTTAATTTAAATTAGTTACGATTGTATAGTCTCGTTATGCGTAATATAGTAATTGGTTAATTAAATTAATTAATTAATATATTATGCCTTGCTACGTGATTATATTAGCTAGTTATCACAAATATTATATTTGTTAGGTGTCGATTACGTGAAGAAATGACGCTAATTGGATATTAGCTGCGTAACTGGATTGGTTGCTTCACGAGGTAGGATAATTTTGTCTGTCATCTTGTTTGCTTATTCTGTTTGGGTGTTATTGGATGAATTATAATGTGAACTGGTATGTTAAGATATGGTATTCTTCTGTCTGGCATGTGCATTATTATCCGTTTGTATACAAGTGAGTTTTGAGATAATGGTTGCTTTCATTGGCATAGCATATGCATTATTATCGGTTGAATAAGAATTGAGTTAAGAAATAACATGCACGGTTGCATTCATCATTGGCATGGCATATGCATCGGTATACAGGTTTAACCTGGGCAGACATCATGGTAAGAGCCTTCGGGTGATGTATAAATAACTTACTGGCAGACACCGTATTATACCTTCGTGGTGGTGTAGTTCAGGTGTTAAGCTGGTTTCTCGATGACGATCGAGGCAGACCCGGCCAGGAGGAGGCGGGTGGAAGTTTGGGGATAAGCTCGGTGGAAAGGCCATGGCATTGCATTATCATTTGCATACTTATTCATTGCATATTTATTAGTGTGATTACTATCCTACTCAACCGCGAGGTTGACCGTGTATTCGTTTAACACCTGTGATGATCCGTAATGGGGAGCAGATTTGGCAGGAAAGATGATTTTATGGGAGCATAGGATGGCGTGAGCAATTGGATGGGCCGACTGATACGAATTCTTGAGCAAATAAATCGTCCGCGGAAGCTTTCTTGGAAATCTAGAGAACAATCTTGAATGAATTAACAAAATAGGCAAAGTATGGAACGATCTTGATTGAATCTTGATGAACAATGGTGATGAATGATGAACGGCGGTGGTGATGAAGTCGTGGTGATGGTGGTCCGTCGGTGGTGGTGGTTATGGTGGTTGTTTTGTAGTTGTGACGGTCTTGAGGTGAATCCCCAAGGTAGAAGGATATTTGTTTGCCCTAGACCTATAGGATAAACAATGGTGATTTACTCCCTAAACCTATAGTTTGTAAATCTTGTCAATACTTGAAACGCGACGAAGTACCAACGGTTCGGATCAACACTCGATGAGTCCTTGGATTCTTTAAGTATGCCTTAAAAGAAAACTTGTAAATTTTTATAACTTTGATAATTAACTGAATAACAAGAAGAACCATGTGCCCTATTTATAGGTAAAACACACGTCCAAAACAAGCACAACCACACGACTCACACGCCTCCTATCTCCTTGTGAGATTTAGAAGTCCTAAACTATATCTAGATGGATTCAACATAATCCTTATTAAAATAAACTCTATCCTAAGAATTAAAAGAATTAAATAACTAACCCTAATAACCCTAGGATAACAAATAAGATAGTTATTAGTTTGTAACAACCTTGCAACGAACTCCTAACTACCTTAACAAACTAACAAACCATAACAAACTTATAACAAGCTTTCCTAACAACCTTAACTAACTTTTTAAAGATAAAAATAACATAGTAATTAAAGATACTCCAAAACCTATTTGGAGCCCAGGAATTTCGTGACCCATGAGTAGCCACACGGTCATTGGGATCCGTGCCCAAACGCCTAGCCGTGAACTTCACACGGTGGTCCATCCACCTAGCCCTTCTTTGTCGTGCCTTGCCCTTCATCATTATCTTGTTAGCCCACGGTAGTAACATCCAACGAATCTTTACTAGCCCATATACTAACCATAGAATGAATAAGGAGAACGTGGCTAGCATCACTTGTTCCTTCCAATTCCAAATACAAAAATAAGATCGAACCCTACCTATATTCGGATCACCGACTTAGAATTAGACCACATACTTAGAAGTTATCAGTTGTATTTTCTTTTTTATTGCGTAGTAATTGTAATCTTAAAAGTTTAAATTTAATCAGTTTAATATAAAGTACTTTGATTTGTTTTACTTTGTTATTCACTACCTCGGTCACTCCGAGATGGTAACAGTTCTATTTATTTGAGAATGTCTTGCTAAAGGCTCTTAAATAAATTCGGTGTTACAAAGCTGGCCAAGACACGTTACAAATCGGTCGCCACGGCTAATTCTTTTTCCTTTCTTTAATTTACCCAATAATACATCTAGGACTATGCGAGATGTAACTGCTCAGAGTTTTTGCCATGGTTTCTGGCTCATAAGTTATTATAAAAAGAAAAACTCACAAAAAAAAAAAAAAATTCCTCCAAACCATACCAAACTACCCATTATGTCATTACAAAAATTACGGACCATACTAAAACAATTTCAAAGGTGAGTAGATAGCATGTATGATGACCAATTTACTGGATATAACAAAGTCACAAGGAAAGTTTGGTGTTGTTCAAATGGCATTGTTTGTATATAAGGTATTTTATTAGGATAATTTGGCCATTTGGTTTACTAAAAAAGGAATAGGTAGTTTGGTCCGAATTTACCCAAAATATCAAGCGGTGGTTTGAAATGGAAACGAGGAGTACCTAATTATATAGGAGTGTCTATCTCGTGCGTGGGTATGGATTTTGGACCATGAATCATACCGGAGTGGTATGGAATTGGAATTTGATTACTTATACCTCGTGTTTGTTTCATTTCTGGTGGCACGAGGTTAAAACTTAAAACAAAAACATAGTTAGAAGTCTTCAAAATACAATATTTTAATTAATCATTTTTATTATAATAAAATCATGTAAATGAAGATTTAATCAAATGAATACATAAAATATTTCATTTACAATCTGCCATAGGTTGTTTTCTAACTTTTTTGTTTTTCAAATTTGATACTCATGGCTATCAATCTCATAACCAAAACAAACACTTGGTATCGGTTTGACTCATTCCATACCTATACCTCATACATTAATAGATGCTTCACTCATTCCATACCTATCCCTCAATTATGTTAATCTAGGTGCATGTCTTGTATGGGGTTATGGTTTGTTTGGCTCTGTCTTGTTCTGTTTTGATGTTAGTAGTTATTCACGGTCTGTTTTGGTATACTTTTATTTCAATGTGGGGAAATGTTGGTGGTTCTAGATGGTTCTTGTTACTAGGTTATAAGTTTGTGGTATGGTTGCAAGAATAGGGCCTACGAGGTATATGAATTATGAAGCTAACTATATTGTCTTATCTATTCTCAGAGATTCTTAGTTTCCGGGTGCCTTGTTTTGATTTCACCTCTCCTATCTTAAAGTTAGCCTGTCCTATATAGACTCTGATTCCGGTCACCATCTAATAGGCCATACCTATGTTGAGTGAACCACACACATGTTTTCAAACAATCACCTAACGCAACTTTTTTTTTCATAGTACTACCTAATAAAGCATTTTGTTAATCAAACTCCAACCTAATCTCTAATTTCAGTCACATTTTTATGCAGACTGACGATTTTTTTCCTTGTTTAATTTCCTCCCACCAATTTCTTCATTCTGAAATCGCCCCTCTACTCTTCAATTTCACTTACTATTATCTCTCAAACAAATTAGAACACACACTTCAATCCCATCCAGACTCTCCATTTTCATTTGAGTATTCCTCAAGTCCTTCGATTTTGGCTTTTGTTTGTCGTATTTTATCTCTCCTCTTGGAAAGTTACTTAAAGAGTTCTGTAAAGTCGCAAAACTTTGTGCCATTAGACAAATTGTACACGATGAGACTAGCATTTTCCAATTTTTCTTTTAAAAGAAGGAAGACTTCTTAAGCTTCCAAAATGAGATCCTTTTTCAATCATCCTTATCTATCCAGCTAACAGAGTTTTATAAACGTTTGGTATATCCGAATAAAATCTGAGAGAAGCATCACTCACCTTCAACTCTTCCACCATCAGGTTACTGTTAGTATTCTGGACTCCTCTCTTAACAACTATCTTAGCGATCTCACATTTTTCCCACAGTTTTAGAATTGCTTCAGCTAGTCCCTGATGTTTCCTGTTTCTCCCTGGCAAATGAGTTAACTATATTTAACAGAGTTTGAAACCTAAAAGACCTAAAATAAAATTTAACTTCTATAAATCCCAACAACTGAAACGGCCTCTGCATTTGAGCCCTTTGTAGAATATATTTTGGCATATATAGTAGAAAAGTTAAATAATAGTAGGAAGGTGGAAAAGAAAAAGGTCATACTAAATCTCACCCAGAGCAAAATGGCATGGCAGTGGCCGTCCAAGTCTCTTCAGTATAGTCATCTCATCGTTAGTTAATTTCGGGTTCACTCCATAAGGAAGTAGACGAAAGGGTCTCCGGAACCCAGGAACAACAGCTGGTAAGAGGTCAGCATCAATAGGCAACGGTTCACTACCCCACCAGTCAGTGAACCGTGGGCCCAGTCCATCTAACAGCTGATCAACTTCTTCCACAAGCTGCCTTTCGCCAGGTAGCTGTAGTCTCACTCTACTCGAAGCGCCAACACCAGGTATCAAGGAAGATTTCAAAGGCTTACTCGCTTCTGAAATTTGTTCAGAAGATTCTATTTCATGCCCTTCAGATGAATTATTTTCCACCATGCCTGCCGTTCCATCAAAATTCAGTTCATTATTGGATCCAATTTTGATGGAGGTCTGATCCAGTGAGAAATAAGGATAATTATAATTAACCCCTCGATACAAAACAATTTTGGTTCCAGCCCTCCAGACAACCATGCCTCCAGTTTTCCTCTGAAACATGAAACACTGAATAAGTAGCCAACTAAGAGAATTTGGCACACTATACAGGGCAAATCTAGAGTTGGACGCAAACAGTGATAAGTGATGGTTGAGGCCCAACTCCATGTGCTGGGTTTCACTTCGTGAGTTTTTGAGGGGTTTTGAGGTTGTCAGGAACCGTCTGGCTATGATACCTTGAGAGATGAATCATCCCAACCGGCCCAACTATTATTAATATTCCTAATATTATGAACCATATTTTCATCTATGAGGATATGTATAACTATTGCAGTTACTCTACAATGGTGAATCATTACGTTGCTGTTGAGTAGGATAATCTCATATTGCCACATACTAAGATTTAACAAAGATGAATATAGAGTGAAAAATAAATATTGTGATGACAAAATGTGTGGATACTAAAATGCATAAGATTACCTCGAGTAAATCATGAGTTCTCTTCATATTAAGCTTAGAAATATCGTGACAAAGAATCTTAACAACCTCAGAAGTCCTCCACCTTTCATGAATCCCATTGACAATCCCTTCAGTAATCCCAGCTTTCCCAATCTTCATCTTCTGCTTAATCTTAATCCCCAAAGTCCTCAACCTCCGAAGTTCGGAATCCTCCAACGTAAGCTCCGCCAAGCTGGGAACTTCCACCACTGCCTCCCTCTTCAACTCATTCAACTCATTCAACTTCACCGGGTTATTTGGAGTGGACCAGGTTGAGTCAAGGGTGTGGCCGACCCGGTAATTAGGTATTTGGCGGGAATTGGGGACGAAAACCTCCCCGAGTTTAGAATCAACATCATTTTCCGGCAATTGGGAAGTGGGATTTTCTTCAACAAAACCGAGGGAGCGGAGCTTGTCGGCAATGCGCTGGATTGCGGAATTGGGGAGGGTTTGAGAGCGACCGGAAGCAGAGACGTAAATTTGGGGATGAATAGTTGGGTTATTGTTAGGGTATAGAGTGGGAAGAAGGGTATTATTGCTGAAGTGGTGGTGGTGGTGGTGGTGGTGGTGGTGGTGGTGGTGGAGTGGGGTTTTGAAAGGGAGAGAAATGTGTTTGGAAGATACGAGAAGGGACATTTGGGGATGGATCAGGTTTTGTTGACTTTAGGCTACCAGATTTTCGAGGTGGTTGCTTTTAAATGTTCAACGGACATAACACCAACGTAATATCCAATATGTCATTCATTATGCACAAAATCTTGTTTCAACCCCCATTTTTTTCCAGGAGTTTCAAACGGTTATATGTGACCACTTTATAGTTAAATACACTATAAAGTTTTTTTTGTCATATAACACCTAACATTTATACTGTTTGTAGAAATAGTACCTAAAATTATTTTTTTTGCCCAACACCTAACATTTTCTGTTTTTTTTCTAGTAACACCAAAATCAATTTTCCGTCAAAAAAGTAAAGATTCCGTCTTGACTAACGGTAAATTTGATTTGACGCTTCTTTCTTTTCCCTTGATGCATTTCATTACCCTCTTCATCATCCTTTTCTAAACCCAATTTTTCCTTTTGCTAATTTTCCTTCAATTAAACTTAATTTTCCTCCAATTAAACACTTATGTAACCTCCACTTAGTTATTTAATTTCTCAATTTTCAAATTAAAATCCCAAATTGGGCTTACTTTGTCCGGTTTTCTCCTTTCCCTTCACCATCCTTTCAACCCAATGTCTTATTCAAGCTCATCCAGAGACGGGTTTGCGTGGGTGTTGCTTTTTCAAGTGGATTGATGAAGACATGAGTTATTGGTAAAAAAAAGTGTTATAAATGGCTTGTTGAATGAAAATAAGTCACTTAAAAATAAGATTTATTGTCAATTACTTTTACATTGCACCAATCAGTGGAAAAGAATGAATGAATAAATAAGGTCAAATCAATTTCACCGTTAGCCTAGACAGAATCTCGACTTTTTTTGACGGAAAACTGATTTTGGTGTTATTAGACAAAATATAGAAAATGTTAGGTGTTGTTGGGCAAAAAAATAACTATAGGTACTATTTCTAAAGATAGTGTAAATGTTAGGTGTTATCTGACAAAAAACTCTTAAATATAATCACGATAGTGTAGTCAATGTTACAATTTATCATAACTTGTTTGTTAATAATGTTCACATTTAGCCGTAAAATGATTACAAAATTCCGTCTGAAAGTTTCAGATCAAAATTGTCGTATGAAGCAAGACCAACTGTTCATTATGGCAACTCTTGTAATTAGGCCTCATGGCCTAACCAAAATTACTTGCTATGTACCAAATATATCCAAACCTTTACGGTAGATCTGATCATGGGCCGGGTTGAGCCGGCTTTGGACCAGGCCCGTGCTTAATAAATGGCCCAGATATATGGGTCGGATCGGGCCGGAAAGGCGGGTCATATTTTTGGCCCAGACCCATAATTGTTCGGGCTACAATGGGGCTCGGGTCAAAATGGGCCAAAGCAGACCAAAATAATACCATACGAAACAATCAACAAAATGGATATGTGCGCAAACTATTAGCAACAAAATAAAATTTTCAACTCTTACGTGTTTGACTTCTACTATTTTGGTTAGGAGAACAATACCATTATACCATAAATAACTCATGAATTGACGAAAAAATATTAGTCCTAAGTAATTAAAGTTGTACGATAAATATAAAAAAATATCCGCAAATTTTATAATTAAATGCATGCATTAGTGATATTAGATTACTAATGATCTAATATACAATTCCAACTTTCGAACTTTTTTTTTTGAAAAAAATAATTTCAGGTCGGCTGGGCCAAAAGTCGGGCCTTTAGGTTGGCCCAAACCCGGCCCTATATTAGTATCGGGCTTCTTTTGGGCAAGGCCACAGGCTTTTTGGGCCAAAATATCAGGCCCAAACCCAAGAAAAAATAAGGCTGGACTGTTGGGGCCGGTGTCCTTTACAGTTAGTACAATGACTTATTAAATTTCTTAAAGGATCACAAGGGCATACTTCAGTATTATTATCAGTTGATCCACGTTTATCAATAACGATTGGCTTGCTAGATAAGTTTGATGTTATTGTCATACGGATGGCGGTGATCAACTGATCCCTATAAGTCACACCTATAGGACACGTTTGAGAGATGTGAAGGTATGAAAATACAGTCACATTTATGTCGAATACGACTAAACAGTTAGTCAGAGGTATTGACTATAAAATTAGTCAATGAGATGTTGAGATAATTATTTAATACAGATTAAATAATTTTAGCTAATACGAGTTACATGATTAATTCGTAAATTAAATATTAACGGTTATATTTGATTAAATGCTTAATTCGTGTATTAATATAAGCAGTTATATTAATTAAGCTAATTATACAATATCAGCATTTTCTTATCAGACCATTATTAATGTATCGACTGCGCATTGTGACGAAGTAATACATTAGTATCTGATAACATGTATACGATTTATAATTGAAACCCGCGGATTACATTTTAGCATTAGGGTCGAATCACGCATTAGAATAAGGTGAGAATGGAAATCTCACTCTCACCCTATGCTAATTTTCGGCCGAGTAGGGTTACAAAAGGAGAGGTTTATATTTGTAATTTAAATTAGAATGTAAAATAGGTTGTAATTTTGAGATCTCGCATCTCCGTTTTGTTTTTCCCTTGTAATTACTTTTGTATTTAAATTAGAATGTAAAATAGGTTTATATTTGTAATTTAAATTTGTAATTTTGAGAAGACCAAAGACGGAGACCGGATGCTCATTCCCGCTGCAAAGACCAAGATGGAACATCAAGACAAGCTTCTCGGGTCCAACAGTGGATTCCAAAGTTGTTTTAATGTTTATTTTGGTAGGATAGGCCACACTAGGACATTTATTTACGTTTCTTGCTTTCTTTTATGCTTTCATCGGTTATAGTTTGCATCATATTCCGCCTAAAACCAAACCACCTATAACATGCCTGAAAAATGACACATGTAGAGGTTACGCGTTAGTTTTCTATGACATACAGATGTCACTTGTCAATTATTAAGCCATCACTTAATTTTATTCATTCACGCAAATGCTAGATTTTAGTTCACTTAAAATGAATAAAAACAAGTTGATGGAGTCTTCCTCGTATAACCAAAAATTGAGATTAGTCGTTATAAATCAGACTCCCATGAATCCCTTCTTCGTCGGTAGGCATATTATGACCTCTTCTACGTTGGGTAAGTGGGAACAGATGATTTATTTTATCTCAACATCGTGGTCACTAGATACTATCTAGCGACTATGATGGACTAAAAGATGAGATTTACGGAAATCTATTGACCAAGAGTTCTAACGGTAGAACTAGCCAAGCGGTTGGCTTATCAATTTACGGAAATTGAGTCTTGGGATCGTTTATATAATTCTTGAGGGAGATCAATCATATAAATGCATGAGTCTACGAGTTTAAATTCAATTTAAAATAGACTTAAATCACAACGACGAGTTGCTTATATCGTTTTGTTTTTATCTTCTTTTCAGTGTAGAACATGTACAAATTAAAACTGCTAATAACAAATGGTTGGTCACGACCCAATGCCAAGTGCCACGCTAGCACGAGAATCCTGGCTTAAAGCCTTCATGGACTCCATGAATCAGTCTACCAGACTGAAGAATGATGGGTCAAACTTCTCGGACTGGGAGGCAGCATTACGGAATGCTGCTATTGCTGACGGTAAGCTCAAGTATTTGAATGAGCCTATTCCGGCACACGCAGGAACTGCGGCTAGAGCTGCCGAAGTTCGCGCTCATAGCGACTTCGTCATGGAAGCGGGTGCGATAAAGAACATACTTATCTATGCAATGGAATCCAATTTTCAAAGACGCTTCATTTCCCATGGTGCAAACAAGATTTTCACCACGCTCACAAATGAATTCTCGAAAGCTCCGAGAATCGTTTCATATGAGCATACCTGTCGCTTCTTTGAAGCGAAACTCCAGAAGGGCCAAGCTGTTAGCCCAAATATTCTCAACATGATTGAGAATATCGAGAAACTGGAGGCCTTAAACTGCAAGATCAGTGAGAACATAATCGTTGATCGAACGCTTCATTCACTTCATGAAGGGTTCGCCCTCTTTAGGGCCAACTACTACATGAATGACAAGAAGAAAACTCCTCATGAGCTACACTCACTTCTCGTACAGAACGAGAAGGATCTGAAATTGAGTGGGAGAGTGAAGCAGGATGTTCTCATGATCTCCAGTAAAGGTAAAGGTAAAGGGAAAGCTCAAGGCGATCTAGCGGTAGGTAAGCCAAAGTTCAAGAAGTCAGGATCTGCTAAGAGTGGGCCCGGTGAGTCGAGCAACTCACAGGGTAAGACAAAGAGCAAGGATACAAGCATGGAATGCCACCATTGCCACAAGACTGGGCATTGGAGGCGCACGTGCCCCGTGTATCGCGAGGACATTAAGGCAGGCCGCGTTACTCCTATTGGTATGTCTTCTTCTTCTTTTATTCACATGATTGAGATTAACCATGCAAGTTACGGAACTTGGGTATTAGATACTGGTTGTGATTCTCATCTGTGTAATCATGTGCAGGGCCTCCGAAACCTCGAGCCCCTCATAAAGGGTGAGGTTGACCTGCGTGTCGGGAATGGAGTACGAGTTGTTGCAGTCTCGAGGGGAACATACGTGATCCAGCTTCCTAGTGGATTTGAGTTATTGTTGTATAACTGTTATTATGTTCTTAGTTTATCCAAAAACATTATTTCTGTTTCTGCACTTGATAAACTTGGATTTTCATTTGTAATAGGGAATAATAGCCGTATTTTCTCGTTACACGATATGATTTATGGCAAGGCAGTTTCCATGAATGGAATTTATGTTTTAGATCAAACCACCGAAATATTCCACGTGAATAATAAGAAGTTAAAGGTTGGTGACAAAGATCAAACCTACCTATGGCACTATCGTATGGGACATATAAATGAGAAACGCGTAAAACAGCTCATACAGAATGGAGCTATCTCGGCCTTTGATTTCGAATCATATGGCACGTGTGAATCATGTCTCATCGGTAAGATGACTCTTATTTCCTTCAAAGATGTTGGAATGCGCGCTGCCGACCTATTAGGACTCATACACACGGATAGCTGAGACTTGTGATCAGAATTGTATTGAGTGGTTTCAAAATCGTGTTCCTTAGATGTAATGCTTGTAAGGGGGCTTGAACCCCTTATCTCCTTGTAATTTTGTCTATGATATAGTATATACTCACATTTGATAAAAAAAAACCAGCTCGATCCAGCAATAAAGCTCTCGATCGAGCAACTACAACAGTGCTTCCCTACAATTCCCAATTGCACGCACTCCAAGACAACTAGAAATGAGCCAAAACTAATACAAAGTGACAATTCCTCTACTACTACCTAGTTCGGCACAGTGGTAGGCTAAGGATGGGATGTAGTTAAGGACAAGAAGGCAGTTATGGCTTAATGTGGAGTTAAATGGGCAAAACGAGAAAGGGGAGATGCAATAGTCCTCCAAACATGTAATTCCGACCTCTAACCGATGCGTGTAGGTAATAAGAAATCAATACTCATACACATGCAAAACATGAAATGTAAGGAGTCCTACTCACAATCCTAAAATAACCGGTCATGAATGTCACCAGTTTACGGCTCTAAAACTCAGAAAGTGAAGTAGGTTGCCAAAATTACGAGTCAAGTCTAATTGTCTAACAAAAATTTCCACAACAAAATTCGAGATATCGCTCCAAGTCTCACTAAGCAGAATGTGAAATGGCAAGGCATGGCAATTAAATGACTATAAAGCGCTATATCATCATTGGTAAACTCAAATCCGACTCGACTAAATGCAAAAATAAACGTGATATTTTTGATTATTTTTTTTTCAAAATTTTCAATTTTTTTGATGTTTATAAAAAATGAAAAACACATAACACATTAAACGTGAATGCAAACATAATGCAAAGACAGATGCATTACCCTCCCCAAATCAAAACAGACAACGCCCTTGTTGTCTTCCCAGCTAACCATCAGCAATTAATGGGAGATGGATTAAGCAACCTAATATATGTTCCTAGAAAGTAGTAAATAAAAGAAAAAGATGGAAGAATAGGGGAAGACGATACTTACAAAAGCGGCTTCCCCAAACCAGCATCAGACAAAGGGAGCCTCTAGTCATCGTCTCCAGGCGCCTCCTCCGCCTGGCAAGATGGATCCTCCTCCTCCTCCCGTCTAGCTCTCCTCGCTTCTGCCTCAGCGCATAACTGTATTTCTCCCTGTACCGGTGTCTCCTCCACCTCGTCATCTAAGTCGGACGCCGGAAGTGGAGGGTACCCACCCTCTGGGTAACAGTAAAAAAGGGGATGCGACCAGCCTGCAGGGATCGGACGCTCTGCTCTGATGTGGTACTCATAGATAGGAAACATGGCCAAAGCATGTTCCCGTCTCATGTCAGTCATGTACCTGCACATCTCAACAAGCAAAGGATCACGACGCCCTTCGTCCGTGAACGCAGGCGCCTCAAGGGCAGAAGGAAAAATAAGATTTAGCGGATAAACCGTCCCAGAAGGAGTAGGGGTAGGTGTAGGAGTGGGTGTGGGTATGGAAGTGGATGGAAGGCGAAGTAAGGCAGACGCGAACGCGAGCGTGGACTGCCCAGTCTCCCGCCTCCTCTTCTTGCTAGAAGAATAGGGGGTGCGTCAGTAGAAAAGGTGAAGTGGTAGGTAAGCGAAGGCGGTCTCGCCCCCGTAGCAGTGGAGAGCGGTAGGAGACGGGGGAGTGCGGAGCAAGGTAAGGTAAAAGACGGGAAGCCATAAATCTTGCACGTCATGTCGTCTAGCCAGCGGAAAACAGTCATAACATCTATATCAAGACGGCTAATCACGCCTACCGGTCGGGTAGTCTAAAAAAAAGGGGTAGAGGTGGCGGACAATCCTAGTGACTAACCCACCGCAGACCACAGCAGTCTTGACCTTCTTCCCAATCCCACCCCAATACTGAGCTACGAGGTAAGAAATTGTAAGCACAAACGGGGTACGTGAATCGATATTCAGGTACCCGGCTAAAATTGCTAGCTCAGTGTTGGTAATGTTATTGGGTTCAGGTCGCCCAAAGATAGTCTTTCCTAAGAGCCGGAAAAAATAGCGCGGGGCAGGTACATGGACTTGGGCCCCCTTCCGAGAAGTGTACTCGGTGTGAGAAAGAGCGGCCCAAAGCTGAGGGATGAGCCTCCTAGGAGGGTCTAAGGGTCCATCACTAACGAGGCCTAGTACCTCCCCAAACCTGGCTAAAGTCCAGTCATGCGACTCGTTAAAGAGTCTGAAGGAAATGCAGCGACTACTGTGGTCCTGCCTATATCGGTCAGAGTCAAAGGAGAAGGAGCTGAAAAAATCATAGGTGAAACGGTCTAAAGTGAGCTCGCTCATCCCGATAAGGCCTGACATCCCCGTCCCATTTAAGAGACTGCAAACCTCCTCGTAAATACCCAGGGTCTTTAGGTCAGTCTGTGCGAGGAAAGGAGTAGGAGTAAGAGGAACAGGTAAAAGAGACCCTAGGTATTTACGATGAGGTTTGCAACAGATAACCGTGTCCGGTGATCCGCCTAAATGAAATGTGCCTCAAGTAGCCCTCGTAGAGGGGTGACGTTTGTCCCTCTAGCAACAACAATAGCCCTAAAAAAAGCGGGCTCACCAACACGAGGCTCAGTAGAATCAACCTCAGGAACACGGGGCTCAGTAGAAGCAACCCCGGAAGTAGAAGTACCAGTCTCGGGAGTAGCGGTAATCTGAGTGGAAGGAGTAGGAGGCCTATGTGCAATTATAAAAGTAGGCCCATGGTGGGGAATGGGTGGTGCTAATCGGGGGTTAGGATACCGTGGGACCTTCCCCATAGCACGCAAAGAGAAAACAGTTGTCCGAGGCTTGGAAGGGGCATCGGGCTCATCCTCATCATTATCCGTTTCATCAACCGTTTCCCACTCTTCGTCCTCCACTATAGCGGAAGAGGTACTAGAAGTTATCCCAGCGGCAACAGTACTAGCGGTAGCAGACGGACCAGTAGCTAAAATTCCCTCGGAAACAACCACGGTGTCTGTAGACACCGTCTCAGTAACGGCAGAGGCTGTTTCAGCATGAGCAACAGCAGTTTGCTCGGTTTCGGACCTCGAGACAGTTGAGACAGTAGTCTCAACATTGGGTTCCAGAGCGGGGGAAGAATTAGCAGGTTCCATGACTACAAAACATCAATTTAAAAACGAATTACAACTTGTGCTAATCAGAAATCCAACTTTCTCTAGCATATGAACCCTAAAATCGAAACAAGGGGAATTGGGGGTTACAATTAATGAAAAGAAGGCAAGGAGGACTTACTTGATGCTGAAATACCCACAAGAGTACAATTAATCAAAGCAGAAAGTACGAATTCGAAAAAAACGAACCCAAACCCTAGAATCCCGAAATCTCGAATTAAACGCGGAGGAGAGGGGTTTTGATGGGGCTTCTAATTTATTGCTAATAATAAGGATATGGGTAAGGGATTGTGGTAAAAATTTGGGCAAAAAAACAACAATTTTCAGGTAAGAAGGCAGAAAAATCGAAAATAGAGGATTAACTAAAATTCTCGATCGAGTAAAATGAAAGAGAAAAAGGGGAAAAGAGTACTTATAACCCGATAAGTCTCTCAATCGAGGAAAAATTTCGCTCGATCGAGATTTTTTTGGCCAAGATCCTCTTGATCGAGAACCCTCACCTCTCGATCGAGAGGTTGTTGTCCCTTAGTCTTCCTTTCTCTCGATCTAGAATTTATTCCAATCGATCGATCTTCTAGGCACGCATTTTTATGTAGTTTCCTTTGAATGCGGCCTTCCGTACCTACAAAATGTGCAATAAAATATCTCAAAAGCCACCAAAAAAAATGTCTATAGTTTATAAAAAATTGTCTAAGCTAAAAGGTCTAACGTCTAAGTTGCGGATAACAAAAAAAACGAGCTCAAAACAAAGGAAAAAAGTTCAAAAATAAGTAATTTGTTACAAATTGCACGGGGTTGAAAACCCGGCTATTGTTCAATCATATCCAGTAGGCCATTACTAGGCCTTTGACTCGCGGAGTTACCCTCAGCAACGGTAACTTCCGTCCTCCGGCGCCAAACGTACGAGCCATTCTGCGATGAATGCTCCATTTTGTAATCCATGAAATGTGTCACCTTATCCTTGTCGGGCCGCTTCCCTTGCTCAATTGATAGAGCTCCCCAACCTGGTCCTGTGCACGTAACAAAGGTAGCACTATCCTCCTTCTTGCTCTCAAAATGAGGCGGAGGCGTAAGCGTTACAGACAATTTAATAGCATTAGGGGGCTCACTATCAATGATGGGAACATAAAGCATCTCAATCATAGGGGGTGTCTCTAGGTCAACAGCAGGAATAGCGTTACAGTCAAGAACACGCATAGACCCATTATGAGTAGCGGGTTTGGCAAACACTAGCTCCTCCCCACCAACATTAAACGTCAAAGTACGTAACCCGACATCAACGACTGCTTGCGCGGTGTGCAAGAACGGTCTTCCTAATATGATAGTAGTGTGTGTGTCGTCGGGTATGTCTAACACGACAAAGTCAACAGGAATAAAAAACCGTCCTATTTTCACAGGAATGTTTTCTAGAACTCCTAAGGGTCGTGTCAAAGAACGGTCCGCCATTTGGACCGTCATGTTGGTGCAGTGGAACTGGGTAAAGCCTAACCGCTGAGCCAAAGACAAGGGCATTACGCTAGCACTAGATCCGAGGTCGCACAATGCGCTATCAATCAAATGTAAACCAATATGACGCGGAATAGAAAAACATCCGGGGTCAGCTAACTTTGTCGGAGTCCGTTTTGGAGGTGTGCGGAACACTCCTCTGAAAAGGATACAGTCTCAACCTCGTCTAATGAATGCTTACACATAAGATTTTCTTTCATAAATTTAAGATAGGAAGATACCTTCCTTACCAAATCGAGAAATGGAACATGAACGTTCAACCCTTGCACGAGTTGACCAAACCTTGCAAACTCCGGCTCCGTTGTCTTAGCCTTCTTCAAACGTACCGGAAATGGAACATGAACAGTCGAATCCATCTTGTGAGTATTGTTTTGGTAAAATTTCTACCGGGTCAATGTTTATGTGATGCGGGTCAAAGTGTCAACCAATATAAAGATTAACGTAGAAAATGAATACGAAAATTAAAGAGATAAACAACGACACAAGAGATTTTTGGTGACGTGGAAAAACCCGTTGAGGGAAACAACCGCGGGGGGAACGGAATCCCACCAATATTTTTACTATGATCGAAGATTTTCACTGTAGAGACGGATTACAAGTATTTTTCGAGAGTAGTAGGGTTTTACAACGCATGAACTGGATGATTAAATAATGACCTAGTCTCTCTTTTTATAGCTGCGAATTGTTGCTCAACTGACTCGGTTTCTGGTGCTGAAAAGTGGGAGAGAATATAGGGGAATATCCTCTTGGGGTTTTGACCCCTTCTCTTTCTTTCAACAGTTCTTTTTCTGCTCTGGGCTGTGCCTGGTCTGCATCTGCTTTCCCCTTGCTCTGCTCCTGGCGTTAGGTTGTCTACTTATCTTCTGGGCCCAGTAGTGGATTTTTGGGCTAAACAATTTCCCCCAAATTTCAGCTTAACTTGGCTTTCAATTGGGCTGGAATTTTTCTGCTTGCGAGTGTGTTTCCGGAATTCATATGGTTTGTTGGGGACTGCCGATGCTTGCTTACGTAGGCTTCCCACTTGTTTGCCCTTTCAACCACTCATTAATTGCATGTCCCTTCAACTATTCCAACTTCCCACTTGCATTTACTTTCAACTTTCGAATTCAAAATTTACTCTCTTTTTTTAACTGTTTATTCTTCTATAAATTGCCTTCATCCAACTTTTTCACTTTTTACCCTCTTTGAAATTCATCTTCTTTCATCCCTTTCTTGCCTTCTTCACTTTATTTTTGCAGTAAAAAGTTTTTACTCCAATTTCCCGAATTTACACAATGTCTGCTCCCTGTTCCTCTGTTGCTACTCCTACTGGTTGCTCATCTGGTTCTTCCCCTGCTCTGGGGGTTTATTCCGGACCCTTCCCATCGCAGAAGTTGTTGGCTCCTCGCTAGCTCTGCGACTCTGCCTTTAATGAGTCTCACGCTGCCCTGATCAAGGTCAGGTTTGGTTTCCCGGATGGGGTGGTCTACCACTTTTCCCTCGCCGGTGAAAAGGCGGATTTTGCGAGGGAGGGGTGGACCTGCTTTTATGAGTACCCCTTCCGCTTGGGTTTAAGGTTCCCATTTCCTGATCTTATTATTGACTTTCTAAAATTAACCAAACTGGCGATGTGCCAGGTGGCTCCTCATGCATGGCGTGTTCTTCTAAGTATTTGTGCTCTGAACCGGGAGCGTGGTTTGAACGTTGGGCTGTCGGATCTGGGCCAGTGGTTTAACCCACGTTCCCTGGGTCATTCCCAGTGTACGATTCGTGGTCTCGACAACATGCCTTCTGCTATTGTCTTCCCCACTACTCCGGATGACAGCAAATGGTTCACCCGTTTCATCTTTGTTAAGATTGATACATTGCCTACCTCCCCGGACTACATATTCTCTGAGTGGCAGCCAATTGAGGGTATGTTTTCTGCCTTTGTTTCTTCGACTTTTCTCTTGATGTTTGCATGTTTGTACTCTGATAGTTGATTTATTTCTTCAGGGAACAGCTTGGCTAAGCTTCCTGATTCTCCAGACCCTGTCGCTTAGAAGGCCAAGCTCCTGGACCTTCCTGCGGAGGAGAGGTCTTTCTCTAAGCTGGTCCAGGACTCTGCTGTTCCGGCAGTGAAGAAGGAGGGTAGGATTTCCACTTGACTCTCTTTTTGGGTAGAGTTGCATTTGATCCGCTCTGATTTTGCGTTGTTTATTTTTCCAGGCAAGGCCAGGGTTGATGTTAGCAGAGTTATGCAGTTGCGTAGGAAAAGATTTGCTCCTGGGGACGCAGGGTCCTCAAAGAAAAAGAAGGTTGAGATTGTTGAGGGGAGCCCTGCTGGAGCTGGGTCCCAAGCTGCCCCGATTGAGGTTGATACTCTTGATCCAGTCCAGGAATCGGTTCCTGAGACTTCTTTTGCTGATCCGTCCTCCCTTGAGACTCCTCCAGCCATTCCTACTCCTGGCTTTCAGCCTATACCGGAGCCGCTGCCTCGGACATTTTCTAGAGAGTCCTCCTCTCCTCCTCTGCAGCTAGAGATTCCTGGAGGTTTTGGAGGACTTAAGACCAAGCTCTGGCCTACTCTGAATTCTTTGCTATTTCCTGCCTCTGCCTCTATTTTGAAGAAGCGTCCTTTTCAGGACCTGACTAGACATGCTGCAGAGGTTTCTTTTGAGGTAGGCTTTTTTTTTTTTTTTTTTTTTTTTTTTTTTTTTTTTTTACCTGACCTGGTCTGGCGTATTCAGGCTCTGGAGCTGGCATTGTGCACCAATCAACAGAGTGAGGCGTTGCTGGCGGATTTTTAGCGTATGAAGGTGGCTCATGATGATGCTGTGGAGAAGATGCAGGAGATGACGGTGAAGCTGAAGTCGGAGGAGATCTTGAGGGCGAATCTAAGGCAGGCTGTTGAGCGCTTCCGTCGGGAGATAATTATGAGCCAGGAAAAGCTTAAGGCTCAGGAGGAAACCTCTCAGAATCAGTTGGCCGCAGCTCAATCTAAACTGGAGCGGGCCTTAGCCTCAGAGGCTAATCTGGTTCTGAAGGTAGAGGCCCTGGAGCACAAAAAGGCTGGTCTGCAGAAAGCTTTGATCGAAACTGTTTCCTATACTGCTGCCGAGACCCGGATTAACGGTGTTAAGGAGTTCCAGGAGGGTAGTCATTCTACCTGGGATCTGCCTGCTCTGGAGGAGGCCTTCGCTGCAGATTTCCCTGATGGCCTGAACATGGATCTGCTTTCGGATGACGAGGAAGAGGGTATGGTGGGGTCCCATGATGCCGGAGAGGAGGTGTCCTCTGGCCCCACCAACGCTGATGCTGCTGCTGCTGGACCTGCTCCTGATGAGTAGGTTCTTAAAATTTGTCTGCTGGGCCCTGTTATGGGCGTTAACATTTTGTATTTGTGAACTTTGGGTGCCCCTGCGTGGGATTTTAACTGTTGTAACCTTTTGCCGCTGGTCCGGGTGGACCAGCAAAAACAATTCTGTTCTTGGGCTGCCTTGGGCAGCTCTTTTATCGTATGGTTCCCCGTTGTATGGGGCTTTGTTTCATCTGTTGGTTTTTCTGCCGTTGTTCTGGCGTTTTTCTTTTGTACATGCATGTTTCGTTTGTATTTTGGCCATCGCTGTTTTGGTGTGCTGGCCTGGTGTTTTGTATACCCATCCCTATACTGGGGTGTCAGGCTTAACTTAGGTTCTCCTGCGATCAGTGCAAATTTCCTCTTTAGGTCAGTCCACTAGGATAAGTAAATTCTGGTCCAGAAAATAAGTAGTGAAATTTCTCCTTAAAAAATTTGAAAATATACTAAGGTTTGAAATTACAAGACTTAGATTACTTAAACTGAAAAAATATAAGGCAAGATATTATTCTAAACTCGGGTTTATATAAAAAATATCAAGGCAAAACAAAATTTTAGGCTGAACCAGAGTAAACTTTATACAAAATAGAACCTGAGTCTAAGGGAGCTGCTCTGGTCTGGTGGAGGCACCTTTAGACAATATACTTTTTTAAGTGAAGTATATTCCATGATCTGGGTATCATTTCCCCTTCCATTGTCATTAGCCTGTAGGCCCCATTACCAACTATGCTCTTGATTTGGTATGGACCCTCCCAGTTGTAGGCGAATTTTCCGGCTTGTCGGTTTTTGGTGTTTTGGAACACCTTTCTCAGGACCAGGTCTCCTACTTGCAGGGTTCTGATCCTGATATTCTTGTTGTAGCTTCGAGCCACCATCTGCTTGTACGAGGCCATTCTGACGTAGGCACCGGTCCTGAGTTCATCAACAGTGTCCAGGCTACTGGCCAATTCCACTTGGTTCTGGTCCTCAGTTATACGCCCGTACCTGTGGGTTGGGACTTTGACCTCAGAGGGAATTACCGCTTCTGCTCCGAAGACAAGGCTGAAGGGGGTCTGACCTGTTGCTACTTTCGGAGTAGTTCTGTCAGCCCACAGGACCAGAGGAAGTTCCTCTGCCCATTTCCCTCCCATTTCATGTAGTTTCTTTTTCATATTCTCAATGATGATCTTATTGCTAGATTCGGCCTGTCCGTTGGACTAGGGGTTTCTGGGGGTAGATTTCTGGAGTGATACATTCCACCCAGCACAAAAAGCCTCGGTTTTCTTCCCAATGAATTGGGAACCATTATCACATATTATTTCTGAGGGTATGCCAAATCTAGTGAATATATTGCGCTTAATAAAAGAGATGACCTGTGCTTCAGTGGTCTGGGTGAATGATTCTACTTCGATCCATTTAGAAAAGTAATCTGTCATGGCCAGCATGTATAGCTTGTTTCCTGGTGCTCTGGGGAGAGGTCCCAATGTCCATCCCCCACTTCATAAAAGGCCATGGGGATATGATCGGGTGCAGAGGCTCTGCTGGTTGGTGATTGACAGGTGCGTGCCTTTGACAGGCGTCGCATTTCCTTGCATACTCCTTCGCATCCTTGCGCATTGTGGGCCAGAAGTATCCCATTCTGAGGGCTCTATTGGACAGGCTTCTTCCCCCTGCATGATTTCCACAGTCCCCGCTGTGGAGGTCATGCAAGACTGTCTGTGCCTCAGTCTGGTCCAAGCATCGCAGATATGGCCCTACTAACGATTTCCGGAACAGGATTCCAACAATTAGTAGGAATCTGGAGGCCTTCATTCTGAAACTGCGTGCTTCTTTCTTACTGCTGGGCTGGATATCCTGCTGCAACCAGTCCAGGTATGGCTTTCGCCAGTCTTGTTCTGACTCCTGGTCTGGGTTGTTGCTGCAGATAGGTAGCTCCTCTTGGTCCGAGTCTGGTCCAGGAATGGCTGGTCTGAGGACATGGGTGATTGGAATACTGGCTACGTCGGCTGGTTTGAAGGTTGAGCCTAGAGTTGCCAGTGCGTCTGCTTCTGCGTTCTGCTCTCTGGGTACTTGCTGGATGCAGAATTCCACGAATCTGCTGATTAACTCCTTTGCTACACATAAGTAGGCCGCCATTGTGGGGTCTCTTGCTTCGTATGTTCCGTTGACATGGTTCACAATTAGTTGTGAATCACTGTATACATTGACATGGTCAATTCCCATGTCCAGGGCTAGATGTAGTTCCAGGACGAGGGCTTCATACTCAGCCACATTATTTGTGGTCTTGAACTCACATCGGACTGCCTGGGTGATTAGATCCCCTTCTGGCGATCGTAGGATCAACCCAACTCCGGACCCTCTGGCGTTTGAAGCTCCATCCACTCGTAACTCCCAGGTGCCTGGTTTGACACCCTGATGTAGGTGCAGGATTTCCTGCTCTGCTTGGGTCTGGAGTGCTGGGCTGAAATCGGAGACGAAGTCTGCGAGGGCTTGTGACTTTATGGCTGTGCGTGGTTCAAACTGGAGGTCATATCCACTGAGGTGCACAGACCACTTAGCCATTCGTCCTGATAATTCTGGCTTTCTCATAACCGTCTTGAGTGGGTGATTGGTAACCACTGAGATGGTATGAGACTCGAAGTATGGACGCAGCTTATAGGATGCTGTGACCAATGCCAATACTAGTTTCTCCAGTGAGGTATACCTTGCTTCTGCCGGTAGTAATGACTTGCTGACGTAGTACACCGGGTGCTGAGCTCCTTCGTGCTGTCGGACCAGAACTGCGCTTACTGCTGCTTCGGTGACTGAGAGGTACAGGAGCAGGACCTCCCCCTGTTCTGGCTTGGATAGCAGGGGTGGGCTGCTCAGGTACTGCTTTAGTTCCTGGAATGCTTTTTCGTGCTCTGGTGTCCAATCAAACTTCTGGCTTTTTCTAAGGATATCATAGAATAATCTGCACCGGTCTGAGGATCTAGAGATTAACCTGCTCAGGGCTGCTACTCTTCCCGTCAGACGCTGCACATCTTTTGGTTTCTGGGGTGATTCCAGCTGCAGAACTGCTTTGATCTGTTCTGTGCTGGCTTCTATCCCCCCTCTGTGTTACCATATACCCCAAGAATTTCCCACTGGAAACTCCGAAGGTACACTTAGCTGGATTTAACTTCATTTTGTACTTCGGGAGGGTGTTGAATGTTTCCTCCAGGTGCTGGGTGTGGTCTGCTGATTGCTTGGATTTGACCACCATATCATCTATATAGACTTCCATATTACGTCCTATCTGGTCTTTGAACATCATATTGACGAGCCGCTGGTACGTGGAACCAGCATTCTTAAGGCCGAAGGGCATTACGTTGTAGCAGTAGATGCCTCTTTCGGACCTGAACGCTGTCTTTTCCTGGTCTGCCGGGTCCATTTTAATCTGGTTATACCCGCTCCAGGCGTCTAGGAAAGTCAACATTTCGTGGCCTGCAGTGGCGTCTACCATAGCGTCTATGTGTGGCAAGGGGAATGGATCCTTGGGGCAGGCCTTATTCAGGTCTGTGAAATCCACACAGACCCTCCACTTGCCATTGTTTTTTGGTACTACCACCACATTAGATAGCCACTCGGGGTACCTGACTTCCCTAATCTTTCCTGCCTCCAGAAGGTTATCCACCTCCTGGTTTATGATCTGATGTCTTTCTGCTGCGAACTTCCTGCGCCTCTACTGCACTGGTCTGAATCCTGGATCTATGCTGAGCTTGTGCGTTATGATTTCTGGGTCTATGCCAATCATGTCCTTGTGGGACCAGGCAAAGCAGTCTATGTTCTTTCGGAGCAGCTGGAAGAGCTGCCGGCGCAGATCTCCAGAGCACTCTGAGCCTACGAACACGGTCCTTTCTGGGTGCTGCTCGTCCAGGTGGACCTCATCGATTTCTGCCTGCTGGGGCTCGATGTACTCCCCCTGGATGTGCAGTTGCTGTAATTGCTATGCTCTGGCGGCTGGTGGTTTGGTGGTCCTTTTGAGAGCTACTTTGTAACAATCCTTGGCCTCCTCCTGGTCTCCCCGTATCTCCTGAACTCCCCACGGTGTAGGAAACTTCAGGCACTGGTGATACGTTGACGGGATTGCTCGCATTTCGTGGATCCAGGGCCTGCCAAGAATAACATTGTAAGTAGATGGACCATCAATAACTAAGTACCTTACCTGTTTGTTCAGCCCTCCGGCGTAGGTGGGGATGGTGATTTCCCCTAGGGTATGCGCCGTTTCTCCACTGAATCCGACCAGAGGAATAGCTTTCTTTGTCAGGTCTTTCTCGTCAAATCCCATACTCTTTAGTGCTTCCAGCATTAGTAGGTTGACGGAGCTGCCTGTGTCTACCATGACCTTCCTGACCTCACAATTTCCAATGTTCAATGTGATAATCAGGGCATCATGATGCTGCTCTGGTACAACTTCTGCGTCAGTTTCATCAAAGGTTACTGCTGGGAGGTCCTGCCTTGCTATTCTGCATGATGATTCTAGCTTGTCTCCCTTTGCTGCAGTTACACGTCTCTTAGCTGCTGAGTAGGTGATCCCACACAGCTCTGATCCTCCGGTAATGACATTGACAATTCTATTGCAGGGAGGAGCTGGTGAAGGCTGCACCTGGCTGGCTGCGTTGACTCTAGTGGACTTCTCTGGAAGCAGATGGTCCAAGTTGCCTCGGTCGTACTGGAATCGGACCTCCTTTCTGAGGGTGTAACATTCGTCCGTGGTATGACCTATGTCATCATGAAATTCACATTTTTTACTAGCATCACGGCGGTCGTTGAGCCGCTCTTCTCTCTTCTTTGGCCATCTGACTCCTTTGAGTTCTTTCAAGGCCTTTAGCAAGCCAGCTATTCCGGTGGTAAAACCATACTCACTGACCTTCGGAGGTGGATCTGCGTCGTTTTTCCCACCGGTGCTCTCGGATACTTTGCTTACTGGCTTGCTGTAGGGCTTTGATCTTTCATTTCTTTTTTCTAATGGTGCTTTCCTAGACACAGGTTCTGTGTCGTAGGTACTTCTTCTGGAGGCAGCGTCTTCTTCCAGCCTCATGGCTGCAACTGCCTGGGCCTGTACATCAGCAAAGGCAGTGCATGGGTGCATTGTCAATTGCTTGTACAGGTCTGAATCGTGATGTAACCCCCTGCGGAAGGCTTCAATGGCAGTGGGTACATCACAATGCGGGATGGCAACCTTTTCCTTGTTGAACCTGGTGAGGTAATCTCGAGTGGTTTCTTCGAATCCTTGAACAATTCTGTATAGATCGCTGGTCTGCTTCTCTGGTTTCATGCTGCTAGCGAACTGCTGATTAAAAGCATTAACCAGATCTGCAAAGGAGGAGATGCTGCGATTGGGCAATCCCACAAACCAGTGCAGGGCTGCACCGGAGAGGGTTGACCCAAATCCTTTGCACATGCAGGCTTCCTTAAGTGCTCCGGTTGCGGTTACCACCATCATTTTGTGCTTATACTGATTTATGTGGTCCAGAGGGTCGGCCGTACCATCATATAGTGTCATGGTTGGTGGCACAAACCCCTTGGGCACATTGATCAAGGCAATATTGTCGATGAATGGTGAATCTGCATAACTGTCCTGGGAAGCTTTCTCCATGGGCCTTGGCATGCCAGGTATCTTGGTGATCATGTCTTTCAACTCCTGGTAGCGCTGGTCTGAGAGACTGCCTACTCCAGGGAATGAATTGGCTGGCGGAGGGAGGAAGCCTGGAGGGGCTCCTCCCCAGGGGCCCGAGGTCGGGTTGACTGGCGGAGGAAGGAAGCCTGGAGGGGCTCTTCCCCAAGGGCCTGCGGCTGACTCGCTGGCTGCTACAAATGAACTGAAGCCTGGTCCTGGATGCCAACCCACTGCTGACTGCGCTGGTGCTCCTCCTTGCCACCCTCCAGCGCTGGGCTGGTTCACGGGTGCCGCTCCTACTGAGATCTCCGGCGTTCGTCCGATGGTAGGCTGCGGAGGGGTACCTGAAAAAATTAAAGGGTCAGTCCCAGGGGGAAAACAAGGCGTAGGATTACCTGCAGGCTGAACTGGTCTGGACTGCGGCGATCCAAACACGGATGAGTCCAGATCCAGTATCTCTGAGCCACTGCTCGGGGTGGTGACGCCTAGATCCAGCCTGGTGACGATCTCCTGGGGAATTGGCCGGTTCGACCCTGCTCTCCCGTAGGGGTTGAAGGTCTGCCCAGGCCCTGGCTGCAACATTCTGAACGGCTGCTCTGGTCGTGCGACTGCGGCGATCTGCTCTCTCAGGTTCAGGTTGTCCTTCTTCAGTCCTTCTATGGCTTCCTGCAGAGCGCTCATTCCCTGGACCACCATCTGCATTGGATCTGCTTGGGAAACCTGCGGTGGCTGGCCTGCTCCGGGCATCTGGGCTTCCCCACTCCTGCTAGGGCTGCTCTCTCTGCTCTGCCTTGGGGAAGCAGACACGGGGGGTGATCTGGGAACCTGAGGAGGTTTGCTGGATGGGGCCACAACCCTTGGGGCTGCGGTCTGACTTACGACCAGGGGTGGTCCTGCAAGACCAACGGGCACAGTAGGGCTGGTCCCACTGGACTGGGCTGGCATGCTCTGAGAACTGGAAGGGTTGGCTTTGGTCCCAGACATGCTTGTTGTGGCGAGATAACGATTTTAAATATTGGAATGCGCACTATGCCCCACGGTGGGCGCCAAATTGTTTTGGTAAAATTTCTACCGGGTCAATGTTTATGTGATGCGGGTCAAAGTGTCAACCAATATAAAGATTAACGTAGAAAATGAATACGAAAATTAAAGAGATAAACAACGACACAAGAGATTTTTGGTGACGCGGAAAAACCCGTTGAGGGAAACAACCGCGGGGGGAACGGAATCCCACCAATATTTTTACTATGATCGAAGATTTTCACTGTAGAGACGGATTACAAGTATTTTTCGAGAGTAGTAGGGTTTTAAAACGCATGAACTGGATGATTAAATAATGACCTAGTCTCTCTTTTTATAGCTGCGAATTGTTGCTCAACTGACTCGGTTTCTGGTGCTGAAAAGTGGGATAGAATATAGGGGAATATCCTCTTGGGGTTTTGACCCCTTCTCTTTCTTTCAACAGTTCTTTTTCTTCTCTGGGCTGTGCCTGGTCTGTATCTGCTTTCCCCCTGCTCTGCTCCTGGCGCTAGGTTGTCTACTTATCTTCTGGGCCCAGTAGTGGATTTTTGGGCTAAACAAGTATCACGAATTAGGGCATTATTAATCATACGCTTGTTAGGGGCTCTCGATCGAGCAGCTTCGTCTTCAGGACTCATTGATCGAGAACTTTCGGTCTCAACTTCTCTCGATCGACCACTTTGCTCTCTCGATCGAGAGCTTCCTCCATCCACAGTGTTCGACCGATCAACAGTCTCAGCCGGAACGGTCGATCGAGTAACCTAGTGTTATCGATCGACCAACTCCTCAGCAAAACTCCTCGATCATGGAGAATAATCCTCTCGATCGAGGGATTTATCAGCGGCAGCATCTATTTTATTGAGATCCATGCCAGCATTAACAAAACATCAAAATTAGTATCATTAAAACTAGAATAAGACGTACCAGACCTCAAAGTTATCATGTTCAGCGTCTCCTTTCGCTACTCGGATTGAGACGGTAATTGTCCGGGTTGCCTAACAGATTAATTCGCAGCCAATTGAGCAATTTGGGACTCAAGCTTCTTAATATTAGCATTATTAGCTTGGTCCGACTTGGTCATTTGGGTAGCCAAAGCATGAATCATCGAATTCAACTCTTCCATCTCCGAAATTCCTCCTGATGAAGAACTTTCTTGCTGCGGATTTGCAAATTGAGGCGCCTTTTGATATTGTTGTTTATGCGGAGGTACCGAGGCTTGCTGCTGTGGCGGAGGGGTCGGATTAAGAACATTTTGACTCGCCCACCTCAAGTTAGGGTGGACATACCCTTGGTTATACCTTTCACCTTAACGATATTGTTGAAAAGAGTAAACTTGCTCTTTTTCAACAAAAGAGTCGATAGCAACGTTGCCCGATTTGCCACACCTTTCACACAAAGCAAGCTCCTCTCTTTGTAGCATCTGGACCGTCTGATGGCCCCCGGAGGCTTGACTCTCCCACTTCTCCATCTTAGAAAATAGTTTGTCAAATTTGGCATCCAACCCTTCGGACTCAATATGAGCCACGGTCCTAGTTCCACTCCGTGGGTTACCATACTCTGAAGTGTGAGTAGTTATCTCCTCAATTAAACTCCAGCCCTTATCATCATGAACTTCGCGCTGAAATCTCCCACTAGTAGCAGAATCTAGTACAGCCTGATGGTCATCGTATAACCCATTATAAAATTGGTTACAAATGAACTAAGGTTCAAAACCATGGTGAGGTACAATTCTCCCATAACCCTTATAGCGATCCCAAGCTTCACACAAATTTTCAGTCGGCTTCTGCTTAAAATTGGTGATCTGAGTCCTTAATGCATTGATCATTTGCGGAGGGAAGTACTTTTTATAGAAAGCTAAGGCCAATGAAGTCCAATCGGTAATACCAGTTGCAGTTCTATCCAAATCAGAGAGCCATTCCCGATCATTGTCAGTCAAAGAAAAAGGAAAGAGTGCTTCCTTAATCTTGTCTTGAGTCACCCCTAGTAGCGGGGATAGACGAGCAATAATATGCGAACCGCTCCATATGCTTTCGTGTGTCTTAACCTGGGACCCCCCGATACAGGTTCCTCTTAGCCATATTGATATAAGATGGCCGAAAATCGAACGTTTTAACATCCTCATCAGGGGATAAGCTGAACCCTTTAGGAATGAACTCAGTAGTAGGTTCTGAGTGACTAGCAATAATAGGCATCTTGACTGGTAAACTAGTCTCAGCAGTGGAAATCTCCTCAACAGATTCAATGCTCTCACTGTCAGAAGTACTCAAGACTTCCTCCTGACGACTTTTCTCAAGCTCTCTTCTCCTGCGTAACAAGGTCCTTTCAGGTTCAGGATCGACCTCAACCAGTTCTGCCCTTTCGGACCTGCGCATACACAGCTAAAAGAAACCAATGAGATCGGTCTTAAGGAATTAAAATTCCTTAAGACAAGACAGAAAAAAAAAACCATAACAGATAACAGAATTGCCTCCCTGGCAACGGCGCCCAAATTTGATGTCGGTCGTTTAACACCAAAAATAAAACCTACTGAACTACTAAAAAAGTTAGTGGTAAATAGGGTCGATCTCCACACGGAGGCTAAAGTACTATCTATCGGCCTAATCTGTCGGTCACAACATTTGGGGGATTTAAATTGTTTGTAACTAAACTACGGAGATAAAAGGCAAGAGAGAAATAGATAAGAAAAGAACATAACCAAAAGAGATATGAAATAAATCAGAAGAAGGGAATATGCTAGGATTTCGGTTCACTGTGTCATCAACACTATCAGTGTAAACTAGGTTGGGCAGTTTATTGGTAGGAAGAGCTGGGTTATTACAGTCACGTCTCTAACCCGACTATACCTTTCAGTCTTAAGTCGCTCTAAGGTCGTTCCTGCTTGACTTCCGCCCTCATAGAAACTAATTATCACAGTTAGGCAAGCCTTACCCTTCCCATATTCCGATCTAAGTCGGGGTTTAACTAAGCTTATGGTCTCCTACGTGCACTCATTCAACCGAACAACAAATAAATTGCTCAACGGCAATTCCTACCGCAAAACTACCCTACCCGGTCACAACCTATTATGCATTTGACACAGATTCCCTCATCCTAGCATATAAAAGAATTAGCTACTCATAACGTAATTACTAACGATAGCAATTATAATAATCACGCTAATGAACGACATGGCGTAAATTAAGATAAAAGTAATGATAATGAAGAGAAATAGGGGCCGTGTAACACCCCTAATTTCCATAATATATTTATTTAATTCCTTTTTCCCATATTTCATATTTTATTTCGGGAAAAATATTCTTTTCTTGTTTATTTGGCTCGTTGGGCTCGAAATTCGGTGAAGGCCCACTTGACTCTCAAGTCTCACGTGAGAATAGAGTGTTGGGTGGCGTTTTGGGCCTAAGTTTGGATTAAACCCATGAGCTTCTCTATATATATAAGAGGGGAAACCAAACCCTTGTTTTCTTTTCCACATCTTCTCAAAACCCTAAACCTAATTCTCTCCTTCTTTTTCAATCCTCTTGTGCCACGTGTCACGCCACTTCACCTAGGGTTTCGTGCCGCCACTTCTTCTTCCTTTTTCCTTCGTGCTTTCCAAGCCTAGATCGATCCAACTCTTTGGATCTATCTTTCCTCGTCGTAAGTCTCATGTTTTAAGCGTTTTATTTTTATTAGTTTTATATAATTAGTATATTTATTAGATTCGTTCTCTCTTTTGGCACGTGTGATAATTACTAAAGGCGTGGAGATTTCACCTTGAGAAGACGTCTACGTTGTTGACGACGAGCTCTAGATTTAATTGCCAAAAAGGTAACTAGGTGTTTCTCTTTTAATTGTGTTTATGCCAATTGATGTGATTAATATGATTTAATGATTGTTTGTACGATTAGTACATGTTTTATTATTTATTGTCATGAATTAATTGTGCTTCATATATTTATGTACGCCTTATTATCGTAATTGTGGATTATAATATGTTAGTAAGTCGTTATGGGTGTCGTGCGCACAACTAGGGTTCGCGAGGAAAACCCTAGATGGCGACACGGCTAATGGATAAGCGTGTTGCTCAAGGTTATAGTGAAGTATGTGTAACCTTGAAAATATGATTCAAGGTTATAGCTGACACTAGTACAACCTTGAGTACGACACAAAGTTATAGCTGAAGTTAATATAACTTTGAACTACGAGTTAAAGTTATAGCTGAGACTAACGTAAACCTGAGGTATGACTCAAGGTTATGGTTGGTGCTAGTATAACTTTAAGTTCGTGTCAAGGTTTGGCTAAGGTTAGTATAACCTCAAGCCATATGTGGAAGTTATAGTCGAGGTTGGTATAACCTCGCATCCATTACTTATGTTATAGTTAAAGTTACTATAACCTTGGTTGTTTATACTTGTTTCACATGTTGAGTTGTGTTTAGTGATTGTATAATATTGTGTTTGCATATGTGTTGGATACTTCTATGCATTTGACATTAGCACAGTCTGTTATGATGTTCTACTGGTTTGAGTCGTGATGTTATTCACGCATGTTAGTACAGCCAGTTATGCTGTGCATTGTTGTTTGTTTGTTTGAATAGATGACGGTAGTATCAGTTATATACTATCGGAATGAACTAACGCCACCCATTGATGTGGGATTTATTTTGTTCTATGTTCGGGATTGGTCGGAGGCAGTGGTTATACGCTCCGGTCCGCGTGTGTCGTTCGGTGTACAATTATTGCATCGAGAGGTCTGGCCAGGTCTTAGGCATATAGGCAGTGGTTATACGCTATACATAGGACCGTGGAGGCAGTGGTTATACGCTCCACACCGATGGAGGCAGTGGTTAAACGCTCCGTCAGCTAGAGGCAGTGGTTATACGCTCTGGCAAGTTAGAGGCAGTGGTTATACGCTCTAACGGGCGTTCGCTCTATTCGCTATGCTTTGATGATAGCTTTGTGCTTTCGGTTGCGATGGATTGCGTGTCACCATTTTTGCTATGCTTTAATGCTAGCATTGTGCCTTACGTTACTATGAGTCGTGAGTTACTTGAGTAGTAAGTGTTCATGGTCTAGTGGTCGCATATGGTCTAGGTTCGTTGGTTTCATTTGTCTGGTGCTGAGAATATCATGGTATGGTAAGTTTGCTTTCATGTCATGTCATGTTTATATCCTCACATGATTGTCGTATTATGTCTTCAAATGATGGTAAGTTTGATTGGACTTTCATGAGTATTGTAACAACCCGACCCGCCACCGTCGTAACACAAACCCAATAAGGATGGGTGTGCACTTTTGGGCCCATTATTTATCCTCACTTAAGCCCAAAAGCACAAGGCCTTGTTACTAAGTGGTGGGTGGAAGTTATTATAAACATATCACAAGCCTCACATTTTACCGATGTGGGATAACTTTTCTCTCATACTCTTGGGGTGTTACAAACTCCCTCAATTAAAGAACACAACGTCCTCGTTGTGCCTCAAACTTGACCGCAACCAAGGCCAGAATCCTCCCCCGCTAGGTGTGTGACCCGGGTACTCTCGACCATAGGCTCACCACACGGTCGCAGGGTCGCTCTGATACCATTTGTAACAACCCGACCCGCCACCGTCGTAACACAAACCCAATAAGGATGGGTGTGCACTTTTGGGCCCATTATTTATCCTCACTTAAGCCCAAAAGCACAAGGCCTTGTTACTAAGTGGTGGGTGGAAGTTATTATAAACATATCACAAGCCTCACATTCTACCGATGTGGGATAACTTTTCTCTCATACTCTTGGGGTGTTACAAGTATAGATGATCTCGCATGTTTACTGGTTTTACATTTCATTTGTTAATGATTGTTGGTTAAATTCAATTGTTGTAAACATGACTGGGAGAGCATCTAGTTACTCCCGACTGATTGTCGACCCCCTTCTCAGGTTGTTCAAGTGGTCGCTGTTGGGTTGATGCTTGCTTGGGGAATGTGCGAAGCGAGCTTAATAAATTGTTTAGGACCTTTGTTTTATGTTTTTAAGAACCTTTGAATAATCTATTAGTTTGGTTTTCGATTTGAGTATCGATCCGCATTTGGGTAAGGTGTTTCCGCCACCTTAACCCAGTTATCATTGAGTTACACTCTGATATTCATTTATATTATGTTTTTCCTTTATTTTATAATCCGGGTTATTACAGTTGGTATCAGAGCGAACACGCTCCCAACTCTCGTTTAGATGATGACTAAAGTAAATGACAAAGTTAATGAGTGAGAGTAAATGGGGTAGAAACCAATAGGAATCGTTGGTTTGCTTATATTTGTAGAGTGTATGAGTAGTTGTTTGAAGTGGTATTTAGGTTACCAGTCTTAACGACCATTCGTTCTTGAAGATGGTGTGCAACGGAAATGGTGAGGCTGATGCCGATCGCATTAGGAGACTTGAGGCTGCTTTGGCATCCATGGCCGAAGGTTTCACTTCTCACCTCAACAACAATAACAACAACAACAACCGTCCGCATCAGACTGTTTTCGATCGTTTTGCTCGTCACCGTCCCCCTACTTATGATGGTGCGAATGATCCGACTGCTTTAGAGGCTTGGATTCGAGAGATCGAGAAGTTGTTCCTTGCTACTGAGTGTCCTGAGGATCAGATGGTGAACATCGCCACCTACTATCTGAAGGATGAGGCCGACAACTGGTTGGCTCTTGCTAGAGCTAGTTTAGAAGTACAACCAGGGTATGGTTGGGCTGTTTTCTCCGAGGCTCTAAAGAAGAGGTTCTATCCAGAAGAGATGCGCTGGCAGAAAGAGCAGGAATTCCTTCGTTTGGAGCAGGGTTCCATGTCTGTAGAGGAGTACACCAACAAGTTCGTGAAGCTGTCACGATTCGTCACTTCTGTTGCTATGGATGAGGCGTCGAGGACTCGCCGTTATGAGAAGAATCTGACTCCTAAAGTCCGGACTGCTATGTCTAGTATTCCTTCGACTTCTTTCCAGCAGGCCTATGATCGTGCTCTTAGCATTTATGATTCGGTCCTTGCTACCGAGGCTGAAGAGAATGCAAAGAAAAAGTTTGTGAAAAGACCTTTTTCTGCTTCTAGTGCTCCCTAGAAGAAGCAGAAGTTCGAGGCTCGTTCGTATGCTCCGCGTGATCAAGGTCAAGTTAAGAGGGATTTAACTTGCTTCAAATGCAAGAAGGCTTACCACCCAGGTAGGCATTGTGAGACTGGTAATCCAATTACGTGTTTCACCTGTAAGGCTCCGGGACACAAGGCTGTTGACTGTCCCCAGAAGCCAATTTTCGATGCTCCTAAGACTGAAGCTCCAAGGACTGGTCGACTGTTCGTTATGAGTCGTGCAGAGGCAGATGCTAATCCAGATGTTGTTACGGGTACTTTTCTGGTGCACTCTTTATCTGCTTTCGTACTTTTTGATACGGGTGCGTCGATGTCTTTCGTATCCGAATTTTTTTCCATCCGAGCTGGACTCACTTCTTCATCATCCGTTGATACCTCCATATCCCTTCCTACGGGTGAGATTGTTTCTTGCTCCGTTCTGTTCAAGGACGTACCTGTCAGTATTGCAGGGGCGATCCTTCCAGCTGATCTTGTCCAATTTAAACTAGGAGAGTTTGATGTGATACTGGGCATGGATTGGTTAGCTCGATATGATGCTAGGTTTCAGTGTCGTGATCAGAATATCGTGCTCAAGAGTCCTATGGGTTCGAGGGTTTCTTATCAGGGTGTTAGGGTTACACCTACTATTAAGTGGGTTTCTGCTCTAAAGATGGTTAGCATGGGTAGAAAGGGTCATCAGATCTATCTGTGCAGTGTTCGTGATGTTTCAGCTGAGTTAAAGTTAGAAGACATCCCTGTGGTTAAGGAGTTTCCTGATGTCTTTACTGAGGATCTACCTGGCATTCCTCCTGAGCGAGACGTAGAGTTCTCGATTGATTTGTTGCCTGGCACTGGTCCCATTTCGAAAGCTCCTTATCGTATGGCTCCAGCAGAGTTACAGGAACTTAAGAAGCAACTTGAGGAGATGATCGAAAAAGGTTTTATTCGACCAAGTGCTTCGCCGTAGAGTGCTCCAGTTTTGTTCGTCAAGAAGAAGGATGGTAGTATGCGGTTGTGCATCGACTATCGTGAGCTAAATAAGGTTACCATCAAGAATAAGTATCCTTTACCGAGGATTGAGGATTTGTTTGATCAATTGCGTGGTGCTAGTGTGTTCTCTAAAATCGATCTGAGGTCTGGTTACCATCAGATTCCGGTTAAGAAAGAGGACATTCCTAAGACAACCTTTCGTTCGAGATATGGACATTATGAGTTCATTGTTATGCCGTTCGGGTTGACTAATGCACCTGCAGTTTTTATGGATCAAATGAATCGCTCTTTCAGCGAGTATTTGGATAAATGTGTCGTGGTGTTCATAGATGACATATTGATTTATTCGAAGGATGAAGTTGAACACGAGGTCCACTTTCGTGTTATTTTGGAGAGACTGCGTAAGCAGAAGTGGTATGCCAAGTTTTCAAAGTGTGAGTTTTGGTTAAAGAAAGTAACTTTCTTGGGTCATGTGATATCTGGTGATGGAATTATGGTTGATCCATCAAAGATTCGAGCTGTAAGCGATTGAGAGAGTCCAAAGAATGTGAACGAGATTCGGAGTTTCCCTGGTCTTGCTGGGTACTATCGTCGTTTTGTGCATGACTTCTCCAAGATTGCGAGGCCGATGACTCAGTTAATGAAGAAGGAATCCAAATTCATTTGGACTGAGGCTTGCGAATCTGCTTTCCAAGAGTTAAAGAAGAGGTTAACTACCGCTCCTGTGTTGACCTTACCAGAAGAGGGCGTTGAGTTCGATGTCTATTGTGATGCATCGAAGTCTGATTTGGGTTGTGTCTTGATGCAGAAGGGTAAAGTTGTGGCTTATGCTTCCCGACAGCTGAAAGTTCACGAGGTGAATTATCCGACTCATGATCTTGAGTTAGCAGCAGTGGTGTTTGCACTTAAGTTGTGACGACACTACCTTTATGGAGTCTCTTGCAACATTTATACGGATCATAAGAGCTTGAAGTATATCTTCACTCAGAGAGATCTTAACATGAAGCAGAGACGTTGGTTAGAGTTGCTTAATGACTATAAGATCGAGTTGCAGTATCATGAGGGTAAGGCAAACGTGGTTGCTGATGCCTTAAGTCGCAAGGTGTGTCACGCTATGAGTTCGGTTTTGGTGTTACCTGATGACTTAAGTCGAGAGTTCCAGAAGATGAGCCTTGAAGTGGTTCTTCCTGGTAGCTTAGATTTAAGTGCAATGGTTGCTGAACCCGATATTCTTAGTGAGATTCGAGTTAAGCAAAGAGAAGATGAGTTCCTTGAAGGAGTTTGAGTCGCCATAGGCGAAGGTCGCACCGAGGGCTTCGACGTTGGACCTGATGATGGTCTGCGATTCCATGGTCGTTGGTGTGTACCTAGTTGTGAGATCTTAAAGGGTAAGATTCTCAAGGAGGCTCATAGTTCTCCCTATTCGGTTCACCCTGGTAGCGATAAGATGTACAAGGATCTGAAACTACATTTTTGGTGGCCGAATATGAGGAAGGATATCGCCGAGTTTGTGAGTCGTTGTCTTGTTTGCCAGAAGGTTAAGTTTGAGCATTAGAGACCTGGTGGTTTGTTGCAACCTTTAGAGATTCCTACATGGAAATGGGATTCTTTATCGATGGACTTTGTCATGGGTTTGCCGAGATCACCAAGAGGAATGAATGCAATATGGGTCGTGGTTGATCGTTTGACTAAGGTCGCGCATTTCATTCCGATGAAGGAGACTTGGAGTCTTGATGAGCTAGCTAATGCTTATCAGCGTGAGATTATTCGTCTTCATGGGGTTCCTAAGGATATCATCTCCGATCGTGATCCGAGGTTCTGTTCTCAATTTTGGAAGAAGTTGCAGTTAGCTTTGGGCAGTGAGCTTAAGATGAGTACAGCTTTCCATGTTGCAACTGATGGTCAGACTGAGCGTACCATTCAGACGCTCGAGGACATGTTGCGAGCTTGTGCTTTAGAGTTTCAGGTTAGTTGGGAAAAGAGTTTACCTTTGGTGGGGTTCTCTTATAACAACAGTTACCAAGCTAGTTGTAACACCCTCATTTATTTAAGGGCCTGTACTAGGACTCCTCAAGTAAATAAGAGTGTTACCATCTCGGTTTCTCGAGGCAGTAGATACAAAGGAAAATCAATCAGTAATTTAATTAAAATTTAAAGCGTAACATGTTCTTACAACTGTATCCAAAAGTCTTAACAAAATAAGAAAGTACATCTCATGCTAAACTGACTAAGGTGATCTAAACTTTGGTCTGGTCCGGATCCAAGCTCTCTCTCCCATAGCTCCCCTTAGTCTCAGCCACCTGTCAATCTGCTCCCCAATAATTTGGTTCATCACAGGTGATCATGAATACACAGGGTCAACCACGAGGTTGAGTAGAGGTAAAAATAAATAAACAACAATATAATATACTCCGCACCGATCCAACGCCAAATAAACTCCGCACCGATCCAACACCATATAAAGTCCGCACCGATCCAACACCATATAAACTCCGCATCGATCCAACACCATATAAACTCCGCACCGATCCAACGCCATATAAACTCCGCACCGATCCAACGCCATATAAACTCCGCACCGATCCAACGCCATATATACTCCGCACCGATCCAACGCCATATCACAAGACCCAATATATAATCACATCATATAATATCTCAGAATAAAATAGATAACGCAATATAATGATCACATGATATTATATCACAAACATGCTTAATACCAAATAAGAACAGATTACACATCATCATATACCAGTATTTTTCCCTACCTGAATTAGCAGGAAAGCAGACAAAACCGAGGCTTGTTAAAATGTTCCACGCGAAACTCGCTACCTAAACAGATATACGCAACGAATTAACAATCTTCCCGAACCCCTTAACGATCATACATACTATAAATAGCGACCTTCCATAAATGGAAAGTTTCCATAAATAGAAACTTTCCCAACATAGTAACTTTCCAAATATAGACGTCCCATGACTTAAATAATCCCCGACTCGTATATATAAATAACGCGACCCGAATTTGTAAGAAAATAATAAAGCACTACTAAAATAATAATAATACAACATTAATAAATTAATAATAATAATAATAATAATAATAATAATAATAATAATAATAATAATAACGATTTGATAAACTCAAGGTGACAAAACACAAACAATTGACCCAGCTACCATGTTTAACCCGTATACATATTCAGCCCATAAAACCCTAACTAAGACTGACCACCGTACGCAACAAACCAAACACAAACAGACCCCAACCCCGAGACATAACCCCCGACAAAACACCACCCCCAACACCACTGGCTTCCCCACTGGCACCACCAGGCTCGCCACTGAGCCGCGGTGGCCCCAGGAAGGTAGTCAGTGGTCGCCAACCACCACTCATGACGCCATCAACCAAGTACGAACCCAACACCGAAACACCGACCCCCTGTTTTAACCCAGGAACCAGTCACACGCAAACCCATATTAAAACACCACACGCCACCACGACCGAAAGTGGTAGCAGCCTTCCTGTACCCCTAACTACCACCAATCTAATAACCCTAAAACCCAAAGCAATCGTGCACAGGAACTCCATAGGATTGACACGCAAAACAGCCTACTCGCAACCCCTGTTCTGAACTTCGAAAGGAAAGAGACTGACACCCATGACAACCGCCCCTCACGACGGCTCTAGGTGGTCAAAGACGACACTACCATGGTCAAAACATGCTCACTAACCCACATAGATTAAGGTTATGCGGAAATTACGATTGTAAGTATGATATACGACTGAGACAAAAGAATCCAAAACGGAGGGAAAACGGGTTTTTCGAAAGCTATGGTGAACATACCTCTTTGCCGTGGCCAACGACCACCCTTAGAACCCTTTTGGCCACCGCGAAAAACTCCCTTTAGCATGCCCAGATGTGGCGGCAGAGAGTGGGTAGTGAATTGCTGTGTCGTTAGGTTGATATTAGGGTTAGGGAACCGTGTTTTTATGTGGTGGCAGGGAGGCTTTGTATTATGTTAGTATAATGTATGTGATAAGTGACGAGATGGGCTGGTGGTGTTAGCACACAAATGAGGCCCAGTTCTATTACTTAAACACGGTTTACCGCTAAGACATAAACTCGACTCTTCATCAACCACATGTAACTATAAAACACTTATTCGATAATTAGATTATCGAATACAAACATCCCAATAATAATCAACACGTAAATATAAATATTAACTATTAAAACATATACGATAAGACACGATAAAATACGGAGTATTACACTAGTATTCAGATGGCTCCGTTTGAGGCACTTTATGGAAGAAAGTGTCGTAGTCCTTTGTGTTGGGATGACGCTAGTGAGGCAGTCGTTCTTGGACCTAAGTTGGTTCAGGAGTCGATTGAGCAGGTGAGGTTGATTCGTGAGAAGCTTAAGGCCGCCCAGGATCGACAAAAGACTTATGCAGATCTGCGGCATAGACCGATTGAGTTTGAAGTTGGTGATAAAGCCTTCCTTAAGGTTTCACCAATGAAAGGTGTCAAGAGATTTGGGATTAAGGGCAAGCTTAGTCCTAAGTACATTGGTCCTTATGAGGTGCTCGAGAGAGTTGGCGAGGTAGCCTATAGGTTGGCTTTACCTCCGAATTTGTCAAAGGTTCACGATGTTTTCCATGTGTCGCAGTTGCGTCGTTATCGCAGTGATCTTTCTCATATCACTACTACAAAAAAGCCCAAAGAAACATGTTGAAAAAGGCCTTAGACACCTGTTTATAACAGGTGTCTAGGTCATAGGTGTCTTTGGTTAAAAAACCTGTTGGAGGAACTGGTGTCTTATCTAACAATTAAAGAGACTTGTTTTTATTAATAACTGGTGTCTTTGACTTACACCTGTTATCAATCATGTCCGGTGTCTTTGGCAAATATCTATGACAACACTCTCATCTACACCCGGTCTCTTTGTTATATAACTAAGAGACCACATACATATACAACCGGTCTCTTTGGTATATAACTATGAGACCACATTCATATACAACCGGTCTCTTTGTTTTTTTTTTCCATATATAACGCTTTTTTTTACCAGTCTCGCTCCATACTTTTTTTTCTTTTTTATACAGCACCTGCTAGTCTGCTACTACGTACCTATATTTTGAAATACATACATACTTGTACATACAATTGCACCTGATAATCATTCTTTTTATTCAATATCAAAATAACCTGTTCCATATTCAATATATATACAAGTCTTCTCATCTATCAAAATAACAATTTTTTCCACCAATAAAGAAATAATCGCATGAAATAGAGTTTGTATTTTTCAACAAAGAAATTGGGACAAAACCACACTACTTACTAATAAACTAATAAGTTTAACAAATTCGACAACTAATATAATTCGTTCACGTTTTAAGAGTAACCCAGAACAGAAGCAAACTATACTCACTACAGCCTACTTTCAATCAAGCCAGACTAGAACAAAATCCACTGACAGCCAGCAAACAACCCAAATCAGCACCTCAACTAGTAAGCACCAGCAGCAGAACAACATCAGACCATCAACAGAACTTACTGAGTTCCTGCAGCGTATTCAGAAGTTCAGAGCAAGGAAATGGTTTACTTGTCATCTCCTCGACCTCAGTAGATAAAGTTGAATGCTCATTCCTCAAAACCTAGCACACCAAAAAAAAGCACAATTAGCTGCTTATATAAGCAAAGTTGAATGCTCATTCCTCAAAACCTAGCACACAAAAAAAAAGCTCAATTAGCTGCTTATATAAGCTTTGGCTCCTCATAAGTAGAAACTGCTTCAGAATCGTTTGAGAATAAACTTGCATCAACAATGCTCACACTTATAAAAGGATCATATACGTAAATGCACTAGCGAATCTATCACTTTATCTAAAGTTCAGTCTGAATAAAAATTCAAAAAAAATATCCACACACGTCCACCATAAGCATTCAACGAAAATTATCCACATATTTAGTTCTATAGTTCTGTAGTTCAATAGAACTGGAAGAGGGTGAACGGTTTAAATGACTGAAAGATAGTTAAATAACTCAGTATTGTGATCAGTTATGAGCAAAAGATCCTCAGCAATTCATGGAGTATAATGAGCTAAAGATCCTTTCTAAATCATGCTGGTGCAGTTAATACATCCAACATAAGCAAATCATAATACAAGATTCCTGAAAGAAGGACGCATGAACATACATTGCATTTAACATCAAACTAATGTCAGATGTCTGAGATGCAAAGATGACCTCTATAGGGTACACTTCTAAATGCACATGAGTAACTTTGGCTGCACTACGAGTCAAGATAATTAAGAAGTAAACGTAATGCTAACAGATATTGCAACTTACCATTGATCCATAAGCCTGAATGTTGTCAACAAGTAGCTCAGCTGCTTCTGGAAAATGTCAATAGTCAACGTACAAACCAAAAAGCGTGGCAGGAGCAGATTATTGGTAACCCTTGAATAAAACAATAAAAAAACATCACAAACCTTCAAGAAAGAAAATTACATGTGTGCAACAAGACTGTCACTTGAACATCCTCAAAACAGTCAGTATTAATGGTGCAACAAGTACCTTAAACATATCAACTAGCTAAAGGGGCAGTTCTATTTGAGGATCAGAGCACAAGAGAGTCTCTGCAATCACCGCAGACAATCTTTCATGGAGTACTTGGTATTTTTCCTAAAAAACGAAACTTGATCATCATACATATAACTTGTAAAAGACAATTTATATTAAGCATAATTTCAACTTTCAAATAAAATACAGCTTAACCTTTTAAGCACTAATGAATCGCTTTAAAGTTGACTTAAAAAAAATGACAACGACTGTACTACATGAAAACAGGCAAGAAAACGTTGGCAGTACATCTACAAATATTGATAAAATAAGTTATAAGAACGACCAAGAGGTCTCCAACCCGAGCAAAGAAGAAGTAGCTCTATTAGGACAACGTCTCAGGGCCAGGGCCAGGGCTGAGAAAACTCTTTCCAGTTCCCTGTAGTAGCTCAAAGGACAAGAATAAAGAGAAGACGACAAGATGAATCCCCAAAAACACAATACAAAATTAATTAGTTCTACTGGGAAGATGCAAACCTCTTCAATAGAGAACCTTTCCAAAACCTGAGAACAACGGTAAGCGCCATATCATAGTCACTAAGTCTTCACGAGGTAGAGAAAAAAAGCTAATGAGTGTTCTACAAGAGGACCATAAGTTCTTCAAACAGGAGACAACATCCTAAGATGAACATTTACCGGAAGAAATATTTAAAGGTCAAGTAATGTAGCAAAGACTACATTTCAACCAAGAGTATTCCATAGCTTAATACACTAGTATAGCTAAACCTGGTAGGATCAAGCTTTCAGCGCCCAGCTCAACAAGCATCTGAAAAGAAACAAATGGATGTTTGCCATTTAACAAAGGAAAACCACGACAATAGAAAATGTTAATTGGGTGACAAAATTTTGCAATTTATAAGAGGGTTTGAGGGACTTCTATATCAATACCTAATTATTTAATCACTCAAAGGCAGAAATAAAACTGATCGTGCTCAAAGAAATTACCTTTTCTACCTCATGTAGAAGCAGGACGGCGATACTTGAAATGTGTAGCTATTAGCAGCATTTCGGTAACCTTTTGATCATGGGTTCTAAATGCAATGTAATACACCAAAATTAAATGTCACATCTATTGAACAAATCAGGCACTAGTAGGAAAAAAGCTAAGCCATTGACATCGCCATGTTAATAATACGGGTGATGGATACCGAAGCAAAATAACTTATAAGACTATTATCACCAAGAGACCAGCCAAGTGATCCAACAGTATATAGACTCTGGCCTTATATAGACTGGCAAGAGGATACCTAGCGCCAGCATGCTGGGAAACAACTTGAGTTATATCCCCCATGAATAAGGCAAAATAAAATGGATTAATTGATAAGAATACTCTGAACTATGGGTGTCCTGCTCAAAATACTCCAAATTTTATTTTAACTACCAATATAACCAACTAATGCCCTTATTTGCTTTGAATAGAATTTGTTGTTTTGTTAAGTTGTTGTAGCATGTTTTAATGCTATGATTAGGTAAATAGATTAACATAGAAGTAAAAAGAGAATGACGGGTTAAAGAAGGGTTAGAAATTTCTTCACTTAATTAGCATGTAACAAGTCATATATTATAATAAAAGCGAATGAGAGCATTAGTTGGTTATATTGGTAGTTAAAATAGAGTTTGGAGTATTTTGAGCAGGACACCCATAGTTCAGAGTATTGTTATCAATTAATCCAAATAAAATTGCAGCAGTCATCAAAGTAGGATACAACTGGTGCCAACATAGTTGAACCCTTCACGAGGATGATGTGGGAAATCATAATCATACATATTCGGAATATAGCTTGCATATATCATTAATATTCATATTTAAAAATCATCTAGCAAAATTATTAAATAAAGGAAAATAGAAATGCAAAATCCAATAATAACCAAAGTATCATAGGAGAGAATACGCGCCAAGGTTTAGCAAACTCCAATGGCATATACAATCAAGTGTCGGATAATTTATAAATATACTCAAATTATAATAAATGTGTTTTGAACATAAATATTCTTAGATCGACAAAAAAAATACTTGTACAATACTTCCGACTAAATAATGATAGTAAGATACAAGATCTAATTAAAAAACGAATATAATACGAGTAGTGTCATACACCTAGTTTGTTCCATATATTTGAGCTCCGTCTAACTAGTGTCAGAGTTTTCAGCTTGGAAAGGCTTACTCCCATGTCTAAAGCAGCCAAGTAATGTCAACTACGGACTAACATTTTATTTTAGAGTGTCACGTTATTCGAGTGTATGGTTTCAAAATCGAAATGTCCAACATAGCTCCTATACCAGATATTTTTCTCCTACGTAGATGAAAATTCATTAAGAATGCTACATTTCCTAAAAACGTTCAATCAAGGTTGACCAAAGGAAGGTCCACTTACAGAACTAATATCAACAATGTCAGCAGAAGACTAGATTTCAATAATCAGTTCACGATCTCGGGTTCCACCTCTATCTTCTGCCATTATGAGATAAAATTTCATTGTTTAAGAAGCACCTAACTTTTACAGTGAAAACATCTGTATAATCATACAGAAATAAATCATGTCAATACAGCAACAACATTACCCCCACTATTTACGCAAGTGTCAACAATAGAGGAAGACCATTCATGAATTCCCAATATATATAAAACCTGAAACCCCCAATTCGAAATCTACTCAAAACCCGAAACCCCCAATTCGAAAAATAAAGGTAAGTAAAAGCAAAATAAATGATGAAAAAGAAAGAAGAACCTTACTTGATGACGTAAACCCACAATGAAAGTAATTAAAACCAAGAACAAACACTAATTTGACGAAAATTCGAATTTGCTAACCCTAATACGAAATCAACTTCATTAATCTGAAATTAGAGGATAAAAAATAGGGGGCTTTGGTCTAATTTGTAGCAAGAAATAAAGTGAGTAAGGTAATTTGGTGATTTAAAGGAGAGAATGGTTAATCATGGGTAGGAAAACGAAAAATTACATGGGTTAAAGAGAAGATAAAAAAATGAACGTGAAAGAGGAAAAGGAAGGAAACTCGTTATTTCAGTAAAAACGCCATATCCGGTATGTATACATTCTCTATTTTTTGATATATTGGTATATGTGTTAGGCGGTGGGATTATGGTAATTAATTAAAGAATAGATTTAAGATTAATTTATTATTATTAGTAATTAATAAATTTGGAAATTAAAATATAGGAAACCGGATTTTGGAGAACAGGTTTCTTAGTTATAAAATAAATTAGAAATCAAAACATAGGAAACCGGATTCTGAAGGACATGTTTCTTATATAAACATTTCAAACCAGTTATATTAAATCACCGGTGTCTTAAGTTAAGAAATCTGTTAGAAAAAAAACAGGTGTCTTTTAATTGATGTCTTAGGCGTTTTTTTGTAGTAGTGTATCTTACAAGCTGATGTGATTGAAGTTGAGCCTAACCTGACTTACGAGGAACGACCAGTTCGTATTTTGGAACGTCAGGAGAAGAGGTTAAGGAATAAGGTTGTACCTTTGGTTCGAGTTTTGTGGAGGAGTCAAAAGTTCGAGCAGGAGACTTGGGAACCGAAGCATCGATGAGGGAGAAGCATCCGCATCTTTTCGAGTAAGGTAGTTCTCTTATCCAGTTTCGAGGACGAAACTTCTTTTTAGGGGGTTGGATTGTAACACCCCTAATTTCCATAATATATTTATTTAATTCCTTTTTCTCATATTTCATATTTTATTTCGGGAAAAATATTCTATTCTTGTTTATTTGGCTCGTTGGGCTCGAAATTCGGTGAAGGCCCACTTGACACTCAAGTCTCACGTGAGAATAGAGTGTTGGGTGGAGTTTTTGGCCTAAGTTTGGATTAAATCCATGAGCTTCTCTATATATATATAAGAGGGGAAACCAAACCCTTGTTTTCTTTTCCACATCTTCTCAAAACCCTAAGCCTAATTCTCTCCTTCTTTTTCTCTCCTCTTGTGCCGCGTGTCACGCCCCTTTGCCTAGGGTTTCGTGCCGCCACTTCTTCTTCCTTTTTCCTTCGTGCCTTCCAAGCCTAAATCGATCCTACTCTTTGGATCTATCTTTCCTCGTCGTAAGTCTCATGTTTTAAGCGTTTTATTTTTATTATTTTTATATAATTAATATATTTATTAGATTCGCTCTCTCTTTTGGCACGTGTGATAATTACTAAAGGCGTGGAGATTTCACCTGGAGAAGACGTCTACGTTGTTGACGACGAGCTCTAGATTTAATTGCCAAAAAGGTAACTAGGTGTTTCTCTTTTAATTGTGTTTATGGCAATTGATGTGATTAATATGATTTAATGATTGTTTGTACGATTAGTACATGTTTGATTATTTATTGTCATGAATTAATTGCGCTTCATATATTTATGTATGCCTTATTATCGTAATTGTGGATTATAATATGGTAGTAAATCGTTATGGGTGTCGTGCGCACAACTAGGGTTCGCGAGGAAAACCCTAGATGACGACACGACTAATGGATAAGTGTGTTGCTCAAGGTTATAGTGAAGTATGTGTAACCTTGAAAATATGATTCAACGTTATAGCTGAAACTAGTACAACCTTGAGTACGACACAAAGTTATAGCTGAAGTTAATATAACTTTGAACTACGAGTTAAAGTTATAGCTGAGACTAACGTAAACCTGAGGTATGACTCAAGGTTATGGTTGGTGCTAGTATAACTTTAAGTTCGTGTCAAGGTTTGGCTAAGGTTAGTATAACCTCAAGCCATATGTGGAAGTTATAGTCGAGGTTGGTATAACCTCGCATCCATTACTTATGTTATAGTTAAAGTTACTATAACCTTGGTTGTTTATACTTGTTTCACATGTTGAGTTGTGTTTAGTGATTGTATAATATTGTGTTTGCATATGTGTTGGATACTTCTATGCATTTGACATTAGGACAGTCTGTTATGATGTTCTACTGGTTTGAGTCGTGATGTTATTCACGCATGTCAGTACAGTCAGTTATACTGTGCATTGTTGTTTGCTAGTTTGAATAGATGACGGTAGTATCAGTTATATACTATCGGAATGAACTAACGCCACCCATTGATGTGGGATTTATTTTGGTCTATGTCCGGGATTGGTCGGAGGCACTGGTTATACGCTCCGGTCCCCGTGTGTCGTTCGGTGTAGAGTTATTGCATCGAGTGGTCTGGCCAGGTCTTAGGCATATAGGCAGTGGTTATACGCTATACATAGGACCGTGGAGGCAGTGGTTATACGCTCCACACCGATGGAGGCAGTGGTTATACGCTCCGTCAGCTAGAGGCAGTGGTTATACGCTCTGGCAAGTTAGAGGCAGTGGTTATACGCTCTAACGGGCGTTCACTCTATTCGCTATGCTTTGATGATAGCTTTGTGCCTTCGGTTGCGATGGATTGCGTGTCACCATTTTCGCTATGCTTTAATGCTAGCATTGTGCCTTACGTTACTATGAGTCGTGAGTTACTTGAGTCGTAAGTGTTCATGGTCTAGTGGTCGCATATGGTCTAGGTTCGTTGGTTTCATTTGTCTGGTGCTGAGAATATCATGGTATGGTAAGTTTTCTTTCATGTCATGTCATGTTTATATCCTCACATGATTGTCGTATTATGTCTTCAAATGATGGTAAGTTTGATTGGACTTTCATGAGTATAGATGATCTCGCATGTTTACGGGTTTTACATTTCATTTGTTAATGATTGTTGGTTACATTCAATTGTTGTAAACATGACTGGGAGAGCATCTAGTTACTCCCGACTGATTGTCGACCCCCTTCTCAGGTTGTTCAGGTGGTCGCTGTTGGGTTGATGCTTGCTTGGGGAATGTGCGAAGCGAGCTTAATAAATTGTTTAGGACCTTTGTTTTAAGTTTTTAAGAACCTTTGAATAATCTATTAGTTTGGTTTTCGATTTGAGTATCGATCCGGATTTGGGTAAGGTGTTTCCGCCACCTTAACCCAGTTATCATTGAGTTACACTCTGATATTCATTTATATTATGTTTTTCCTTTATTTTATAATCCGGTTTGTTACAGGCCGAGACAAACTGCAACATCCCGTATTTTCGTAAATAATATTTTAATGATTTTAAATTATTTTACGGAATATAATAATATTTTAATAATAAATCGTAAATTTAATTTAAGTTTCTACGTTAAGATCCGTCTTAAGAATGTTTTAGTTCTTAAGATGTTAACTTGGCTTATTCAAACATCGACTTGAATCCGTCCACAAAACAAGTAACCCGACTTAAAATAAGGAAAGGACCTTATAAAACCCTAAAGCAAACCCTTTCAACGACATCCAAAACCATTACACTATTACATTCATTTCACCATTGTTCTTCCTCTTTCAAAGCTTAAAATCATCATCTAAACCTCTTCCCGAACTCGAATCGCGGTAAGTCTTACATTTTCGGAATCCTTGCGAGATTTATAAGCTTACTATCTCTTCAATTTTAATTTCGTCAAACTCGAAAAAGACGTTGTTTTGGCTAAATCCCGTTTTAGGCTTATAAAACCCGTTTTCTTTGTTGTAGGGGTTGGATTGGAGGATCCTGAAGTTGATAGCTACGTCATTGAGGAGGATTTTGGAGCATAAACGCTTTTAAGGTGACAATTACGAGTAACTCGGCCTTTTTGTTAAAATAGCACTTTTGTTGATGTTTCTTGTTGTGGATTCTGTTTTTGTGAGTTGTAGTTGTTATATAAGTTTAGTAACATGTTAGGTTTAGTCTCATATGATCTTCACATGATTTGTTTGATGTTTGATGATGTTCATATGCTCTTATTCCTTATTTTCAGTTTTTACAATCTTAAGACGAATACTAAGTTTGGTGCTCATATGTGTTTGTTGTTGAGATTTTCACTTGCTATTGAATCACATGTATGTGTTATATGCTGAGTAATCTTTGCTTGTTGCAATTTTGGAAGATTTGTATCGATTTATGAAGTTTAGATTAATATGCGATTTTTGCGAAATTTGCGTACAGGGACTCTGAGCCGGCAGGCTGACCGGCAACCGGTCATCCAAACTCACAAAGGAATAGAGGTCCCGACTCAGACATATCCCAATGCATCATCCATACACGTAACGGCTCAGAGGTCTCGACTCAGACATGATCCCTTACGCGAACATACACAAACGTATCCAAGGCAGAGGTCTCGACTCAGACATGTCCTCGATACGCAACATCCATAACACGTATTGTACTCTAGCGGTCACGACACAGACATATTCCAATACACATCCACATAATTCATATTAATTTCCAACTTACTTACTAGGTTACTTATGACTATTATGCAATACAAGTGTATGGAGAAATAACCATGAATTAATTAAAACTCATATTAAATAACCTATATTCTTTACGGAATTAATTACGTATGTAAAATAACTAACGAATCGTATATTAAATATATAGTTCATTCGAAAAAGAGAAACTAGAACTAAATTAACATTTCATATCGTCCTCATATTTTCTATATAAAATTAACATGTGAGGAATTAATATAACAAGTCGTATTTTAATTATTCGGGAAACCGATTAACTAATTAATCATTTAGCCATGCTTCTTAAAATATAACCTTAACCCATTACTAATTCGTAACGATTTCTAACGTATTATATTTAAAAATAAACAAGCTAGCAAGCACGTATGTAAACTAATTAATTCAAGTAGGCTAGCAAGCACATACGTAAAATAATAATAAAATAATACTAATATTATGTAATATGGTGTAAGTGATAATAAATGATCGTAGTATCACAGTATGTAGTATTGTAGTAGCCAATAGTAAGCGTGTTAATAGTACTAAGTAATAGTAAAATAATGTAGTAACGTTATAGTAGTAGTAATATGTATGATTACAACAGCAACCTATAACCAATTACAAAAGTAGTAGTAGCAGCAGCAGCAAAGAACACATGGAACACAAACTACGCATAGAAACAATTATGTATAAACCACTAGCAACACATAGCCAAGATCAAGAACTAGCAGCAGCAAACCACAATGTACATGGCAACAATTAATAAAAAAGCACAACAGCAGCGAGATAACGATATAGCAATGCAACAACTTAGAAACGCAATAACGTACAACGACACACAATAACAACAACTTAAGGCAGCTACATTTCACGATAGCAGCCCCATAGCTGCTGTGATACTCTAGCAACAACAGTATGTTGGGAAATGTGTCCTCAACAATAGTGCGATCACGTAATTAAATCTCATGACGAGAATGCGCACGGGATGATACGATTTATATTAGTCAACTGACCAACATTAATCGGTAATGATTGACTAGCTAGAGTTTGACATTACTGTCGTATGACGGTGGTGGTCAGTTGATCCCTTTAGGTCACACCTATAGGAAAATTCCCTTAATTGATAAGATGATCAAATGTATATTGATATGATTTGATAATATTCCTTAAACTCGTATACCGAGAAATCAGAGGTTAAATCTTATTGTAAGATTTATGTTTATAATTGAAACGTGTCAATTACTAAACATTGAACGATATTTTATAATATCGTGATTAGAATGAATCGGGTTATAATTATTACAAAAGTTGTAAATCGTATTGACGATAAATTATAAATGACCATTTTATATGTTAGTAATTTCGAATTACATGTCGAAATGATGAATATGATTTATTTAATTTACAAATGATATTTATATGATAAATATGCATTTTAAATTAATTAAAACAATTGTTATTTTAAATGTGACACTTTAGATGTCACACTTATACTATTGATTATAAGACAATTATAAAATGGACTACATGTTATGTAAGTGTGCCGGTTTTGGGGGTGCTTAAAGGAATGATTTGGGTGTTTTATTAATCAATAAAACATAATCATTAAAGTGTGTTTTGAGACCAACACCTATAAGCCACCCTAGCTACATGGGAAAAGGAATGTGTTCCCTCTTGTTCTTCCCCATACCCGGCCACCCACTACCCTAAGCAACACCCGTTTAAATATTGTGAGATGCTCACATAACATTCTAGTCTTATCACTTGCAAAGTTTTCTAAGTAAGAAAAACATCAAAAACCTCTAAGTTATTATAAAGATAATAATAATATATAGGATAAATTACAAATAACCACCACGTATATAACAACCCGACCCACCACGGTCGTAACACAACCTCAATAAGATGGGTGCACACTTTTGGGCCCATTATTTGTCCTCACTTAAGCCCAAAAGCACAAGGCCTTGTTACTAAGTGGTGGGTGGAATTTATTATAAACATATCACAAGCCTCACATTCTACCGATGTGGGAGAACTTTCCTCTCACACTCTTGGGGTGTTACAACGTATTTACCTATTTTTACAAATTACCACCATGTATTTGTTTTTTTACAAATAACCCCCAAATTTTTACGTATACTCCCCGATTACCACCGTATTTTAATCCCGAACAATTTTATTTTTATTTTCCGTCTTGTTAAGTTACAATTTATGCAAAATACCCATAATACCCTCCTAATTACACACCCATATTCATTGGTTTCTCAATCCCCAAATCAAAATAGATTTTAATCCCTAAATTCAAAAATTGCCCAAATTATTTTCCAAAATAATTTTCCAAAATTCCCCAAATTATCTGCTGACCTACTCGCCAACATCTAATTCCTTTTCATATATCGTTTTAATCCTCTTTTCGTTTCAGCGCTAGCTAGAGTGTGCATGCTATGCCAAGATGGATTGCTGTTATATCCGGTGATAAGCCAGATGTCTCATTCCCTATGTGCGAACCTTCTCCAAAGAAAAATACAGTAAATCAGGCTTCATCTTTTCTTCGACCACTCAAATGAAATTGCTACAGTTCTTGCATAGCCTTGCTCATAGACACAGCAGCAAACTCTTATTCCAACACAATGATTTGAGGTATTTTGGAAAATCATTCTAAAAAAATGATTTGGGAAATTTTAGAAATAGGGCTTGAAATCTATTTTGATTGGGAAATTGGGGAAGGTGATGAAAATACGAGTGTAGTTAGTTACTTTGGATAGACTTGTGTAATTAGGGAGGGTAATACAGGTATTTTGCATAAATTGTAACTTAACAAGACGGAAAATAAAAGTAACTTTGTTGGGGATTAAAATACGGTGGTGATTGGGAAGTAAACGTAAAAGTCTGGGGGTTATTTGTAAAAAAACAAATACGTGGTGGTAATTTGTAAAAATATGTAAATACGTGGTGGTTATTTGTAATTTATCCTAATATATACTATATTAGTGATAGTATTTTGATTAATATTTCTAATAAAGATTAGTATATTGTTTAAGGAAAATCCGTTTCTTGTACTAGCACACTCAAGGTTTCGGATATTTTAAGGGGTGTCTTGGTCCATCACTAAGGAGGTGTTCTAGTTGAATACTTGGAGGATCATCCTAGCATTTCGTTTGGACCGTGTGTAAGGGTTCATATCCTCTAATTTCCGCATAAGTTATATCATGCATAAGATCTAAAATCATTTTAATTAAAATGTTAATTAAGTTTTGTTTAGTATGACTAAAATAATTAGCTTATGTGATAACTAAACCTAACAATTGGTATCAGAGCAACTAGGTTGTTTGCATGCTTTCCGTTTATATTTTTACGGAGTTATTAGGATAACAAAATAAAATTTGATATTTCATTTCGTATAAGATATGGCCGAAATAATTTATGCATGAATACCTACTGATTCTAAAATGGTTTTAGGATATTTGGAATATATTTTGCATATATATTGTTCATTGGTATTTTATTTTTCGGTTTTATTGATTTTTAATGGTTAAAAATTGTTTATTTTGGGAAAAATAGTTAAAAATCATCTTTTGGCCGAGATTTTTCAGTATGTTTTCACATGTAAATACTATGATATGAATATGAATTTTCGTTAATTATGGAGTTATTATACATGGGATATGAATTTTAAATGTTAATATGTTATAAGATTAATAAAAATGGGTTTGTATAGTTATATATGGAATTTGACTATAAAAATTTATGAATATGTCACATGCAATATTTAAAATGTATGCAAATTTTCCATAAATTTATCTCATATATTGCTTTATTATTGATTTTTAATGTAAAAATCGGGTAATTAGTGACATTATTTCGACTTTAATGGTTTAAGTTGGAATTTGGCCATAAAAATTTAACACGATGTCATATATTATTTCCAGCATGTATAAAAATTTCGAGATTTTTATTTAATTTTATGCTTGAGAAATAATTTTAAAGGTTAAAAGTGTACGATATATGACGAAAATCGTTAAATTTAGCAATAGTTGTTAAAATGGCCGGAAAAATTAACCCATTATAGTCATATATGATATGTTTATCACCATATTTTTCTTGGGAGCCAAAACTTTCTGTTTTATATAATTTTAATTTGTTAAAAAGTTGCATTTAAAATTGAATAATAAGAGTCATATTATTTAAAATTTCGGCTAATTGGACAGTGTGACATTTATTTTTCTGTCCATTTCATGTTCTTTAAGTATTTTGGAAAGTATAAAAATATTATTAGTATTTTATTTGCATTTATGGAGCTAATTATTTAATTTTCCGACTTAAAATGCCCGTTTTACGTATTATTTTCGAACTAAATATTAAAACCGTATAAATACTAATATTTTAAATTTCTGAAATTTTAAGAACATTCTAGAGTTTTCAAAATTTGAATTTTGAAATTTTCGAAATTTTTGTGACTCTTTTGGAATTTAATATTATTTTTCCCGTAAAACCGAGTAATATCGAACAATATTATTATAATAAGTTAAGTCATGTTCAAAGTTTGAGTAAGACTAAATTTTGAAACCTAAATGAGTTAGGATGATTAACTTAAAAGTGAATTCCGATTCACATGTTGCAGAGTGTTGTTAATCGTTAAAACACGCAATTCCATAAAACCGAGGTATACGATAACTATTTATATAAATGATATTTAATAGGACGATTTGGCTTAGGGTTTGCATGATAGTTCATATATATATTCAGAAGTATTGCATATTTTAATTATGATTGTCATGATTTTATTTACGTAATTTTGGATTATGTAATTTACTTAGTATGACCTTAGTTTTTAAATCGGTATTTCCCGAAATGTAAGGGGTTAACGATTCGGATGTAATTAATGTGATCTCGTATCACTTTATTTATTGTTTTCTATTTTATAATGTATAAAGTAGACTAGAAAAGTTGTAATTTTTGTAAATTCCGGAGATCCTTGAAGACGGTGCCATTCGGAAAGGAGTTCCGACCAAGACGGTGTTTACCTTGGGAAGCGTGCCTCGTGAAGTTCAAGGGACCAAAGGAGTTGGTTTCCGAATTTGTACTTTTATTATTTCTTTTCTAGGAAAGGCCATACTAGGGTTTATTATTTTTTATGCCTTTATTTGCTTTATATATATTTGCATGCATAGCCAAATCGTCATATATCATGTCATGCATTTTATTCGATTTAGTCGACCTAGTCATTTATTTTATCGATAATTCACCGAATTAGTTCACTTAAACGGAGATAGATAATAAAATTTGACTAGATCTCTTACATATGAATATTCAGACTTAGCCTTACCAAAAAGTATGGACCCATGAATCCCTTCATCACAAGAATGTAGGCTCGGCTAAACCGGGGTGCTAAAATTGTCACGTTGGGTAAGTGGGGTAATAAGATTACAACTTGAAATTTGGTCGATCTCAACGAAGGTATTCGTAACCGTAGTTGCAATAAGTTCGGGCTAAAGGCGATGATACGTGTCTATTTTATGATGTTTTACATCTATTTTTACACGTGTTTGGTCGCTCATTTACTATGTTTTAGCCTTTATTTCCCACAAATTGTGTACTTTCGTATTTTTATGCACTTTTGCAGATTTATGCGGAAAAGAGACGATTTGGCACCAAATTCGTATCCTCAAGTCTTTTGCTTAATTAAGGAATAAATGGAAAGTCAACTGGAGTCAAAATCAAGTACCAAGAGTCAAAACAGAAGAAAATCCGAAGATTTCCGTACAGAAGCGGTCGACCGACCAGTTAATCGGGTCGGCCGACCAGGCCTGATTTTCATGAAGCCCAATTTTCAAGAAGGGCCGGAAATAAGAGAAGCCCAGCAAGAAGCGGTCGACCGACCAGCTAAACGGGTCGGCCGACCAGAACGAAGCCCATGCGATTCTTTTTCGGAAATAAAGTAGAATTAGAATTATAAGGAAACTCTTAGTTTTTACCCTATATAAACAAATCTTGTGATTAGGGTTACAGAGGCTTTTTCATATGTATGCTTGATATCTATTATCATACCTTAGTATCTTTTATTCAATCTTTTACCATCTAGTACATCTTTTATCATTATTCAAGAATTCTCAAGCATTCAATAAAGTTTATTCAGTTCTGCCTTAATTCCAATTGTGGTAATTATTCTTTAATCTAGTTTTTATTATAGTTCTTGTTTTTATTACAATTGTTAAGTTAGAATCCCAAGCTTTATTGAATCTTGCATGCTTAGATTATTTACTACGTTCTCCATGTTTATTCCCAATTTTACAATCGTCTTAACAGTCATGAATAGCTAATTTTCATATGTTAGGATGTAGGGGATAATATGCATAGGTAAATAAAATCCGAAAAACCGACCTGTAGCAGGACCACGGTCGGCCGACTGGAATAGCCGGTCGGTCGACCGAGGCCTTGGTCGGCCGACTGGAGTAGCCGGTCGGTCGACCACTCGCGTATGTTTTCGTATTTCGTCTTTTCTTGTCAATTATAATATCCTGCAATGAGACCATAAGGAGACTTGTAGGATGTTAGTAATGACCTACCCAAGATTGAGAGATACGGGAAGGGCATTGGTTTACACCTTAAGACGGATAGGTTACTCAAGGCTGAAAGGTATGTGACCTGGGATTTAGGAATCACCCTTATTGTTGACACCCAATAATTGTGAGACCTAGGAACTAATAGCATAGGCTGAAAAGAGCTATTAGGTAGCATAGACCTAAAAAGTTATGTTACACCCCCTTACGCGACTGCAATACATGTTGACCTTAGGATTTATATTACCTTAGCTATTTATTACCCAAACATCCTAGCATCCCTTTTTATATATTTAATTCTCATCTTTATTTCTTGTTTTATTTTAATTCTTTGCTTATACTTAGGAAACAACCAATCAAACCCCCAAAATTGTTACCTTTAAACATCAACATCAAACAATAAACATTCCCCACCTCTCTGTGGTTCGACCCTGACTTTCACTATCTATAGTTTAAGTTTAGGAATTATAAATTTTATCTTTGATACCCTCAACGACGGGCATCAGGCGATTTTTTAGAAAATTGTCGACCGGGAGTTCTAAGGTAGAACCGATTAAAAGGTTAATCCACCAAATTATACCAATACAGGTTGAATCGGCTATACCGTGCCCGAATTAGTATGGGTTTGGGTCTCGGGATTGTTTACTTAATTGGGTAAGAGATCATTAAGTAAATAAACTAAACTTGTTTAAAATTATTTACGAGTTTTGAAAATGACGTTGTTTTAATTCCTTCATTTTTATTGTAGTTTAATTTTCAACATCATCAATGGCAACCAACGCTCCACCTCTCACTAACGTATCATGGCTTCGATCCTTTATGGATCGTTGCAAACTCGATAAGCATGGTTCAAATTTTAAGGATTGGGATGCGCAATTACTTTTGGCCGCTCAAGGTGACAATAAGACTCGTTACCTATCCGAAGCCGCTCCTCCCGCTCCGACCGCGCGTTCCGCGGTCCAAACTCGTGAGGCCTATGTGATGGGTCATAATCTAACTATTTTAGTCATACTAACAAGATTTTAATTAACATTTTAATTAACCAAACTTTAGATCTTATGCATGCTAAATTTATGCGGAAATAGGAGAGATTTCGAGCCCTTACATTCGGTCCAAATAAAATGCAAGGATGATCCTCCAAATATTCAACAAGAACACCTCCTTTGGATGCACCAAGACAACCCTTAAATGATCCGAAATCTCGAGTATGCTAGTACAAGAAAACGGATTTTCCTTAAACAATATGCTAATCTTATTAGAAATATTTATCAAAATACTATCACTATTATAGTATGAATATTATTATCTCTATAATAATTTGAGAGGTTTTGTTGGATGTTTTTCTTACTTAGAAAAATTTGCCAAAGGATTGGAATGAATCATATTGTAAGCTTACTACAATATTTAAGTTGGTTGGGCATAGGGTTGGGTGAGGCCGGCCATAGGGAAGAGCAACAAGGGAACAACTTCTCTTCTCAAGGCTCTTAGGGTGGCTATAGGTAGTCTTTCAAGACACTTTAAATGATTATGTTTTTTGAGCAATTAACACCCATAATCACCCCTTAACCAACTCATAATAACCGGCCACCCACCTTAAAATGGACCTTATTTTATAAAGTTGTCAATTGTAAAATTGTACATTATGTGACATCTTATATGTCACATAGTAATAAAATACAATTATCTCAATTTAAAACATTTAAATATTTATCGTATAAATATTGTATATAAGTAAATAAATCATATTTATCAATTGACAAGTAATGATATTTACTATTATAAAATGGTTATTATTGATAATCGTCAATACGATTTACAACCTTTGTATTAATACACAACCCGATTCATTCTAATTACGATAATATAAAATATCGTTTATAGTTTAACAATTGACACGCTTCAATTTTAAACATAAATCTTACAATAAGATTTAACCTCTGATTTCTCGGTATACGAATTTTAAGGAATATGATCAAATCGTATCAATATACATTTGATCACTTTATCAATTAAGGGAATTGTCCTATAGGTGTGACCTAAAGGGATCAACTGACTACCACCGTCATACGACAGTAATGTCAAACTCTAGATAGCCAATCATTACCGATTAATGTTGGTTAGTTGACTAATATAAATCGTATCATCCCTTGCGCATTCTCGTTATGAGATTTAATTACGTGATCGCACTATTGTTGAGGACACATTTCCCAACACTATGAAGCCTACATGAAAGAGTCCTCCGCTCTTAAAAATGTGCTTATCTTCTCCATGGAGACAGATCTCCAAAGGAGTATGATTAAGTTAACCACATTATATGAGATATACACCAAGCTTGCGACAATGTTTTCGCAAACTCCGAGGGTGATACAATATGAGGTGGCTTCCGCCTTCTTCGACATTAGCTTGATGGAAGGGCAAAAGATAAGCCCTCATGTGCTCAAACTAGTGGAGCTCGCGGAGACTCTAAAAGTGCAAGGAGTTGATGTTCCCGACTCACTCATCATTGATCGAGTCCTTCACTCTCTCAATAAGGTGAAATCGTATGCTCAATTCCGGGTGAATTTTAATATGCGAAATCAAGAGACCACATTGGATGAATTGCATAAGATGCTCGTCCAAGCCGAGAGGGATATGGGACTTCATGAAAGTTCCACTAAAGATGTCTTGAACATCGAGAAGAAAGGGAAAACAAGCTTCAAAAGAAATGCCTTCAAGGGCAAGGGCAAGAAAACGTTCAAGCCCAAACCGACCAAAGAAAAAACCTTTTCGAAAGGCGCTTCCACCTCGTCTTCGAAATCTGAAGATAAGTGCCATTATTGCACGAGGATAGGACATTGGAAGCGTAATTGCCCCCAAATACTTGAGCGATCTCAAAAATGGGAAAGCAACCGCCGTAGGTAATAATTCTCGTTTAAATTCATGTCATTTATCAACTTATGTATAGTGATACAAATTTGTTGATATTTACCCTTTTTAATTGTTTTAAAGGGCCACCTCCTAATGATAAGGGCAAGGAGAAGGAAGCATGAAGTTCCTTACTTGGATGACTATGGTAGCATCCAATTGATCTAAGACTTAAAGAGCTAGGCTCTAATTTTCATATTGTCTTCTTTCATATTTTGCATTTTATTTTCTAGAACAATTTATTTTCTTGTAAGACAAGGATTCGAATCCTAAAACAATGGTTGTCATTTTGGATTTTAGTGACTTGGTTTTTAACCCAAGTCACTACTTTTGTTCTTAATCAATTACTTGATTTCTAAAATAAATTGCATACCTTGTTAAAACATGAATAATGCTGATTTTATCACGAAACATTGATACGATCGATATAAAATATAATCAAAGTGTTGATTAAAACAGAGAACTACACCCCATGAGATACTTTCAATCAAAATAAGACATCATTAGTTCATTATAATATTTTCAATTTAAGTGAAAATGAGAATGAGTTCAACACATCTTTAAAACTTTTCAATCATTCACATACATTGGTTAAAACGAAAATAGCTATCCTTATACAAATAAAGGTTATTGTTAAAAGGAAAGTGTGGGAGAAAGATTTTCGCCCGCAAACCAATGATATAAATGTAGGATCTTAGAGAAGAATCCCACATGGGAGTCTTAAGAAGAACCCTAAATGAAGAAACAAAGAAACTACGAGAGGACACTGAAGAAACTACGGGAGGACACTAGAGGAAATGTTCCTTATGTTCATTGTTTCAGTGAGAGGATACATGAAACCCCGTATGAAATCGGAAGGAAATCGGTTCCTTGAAATAATGATATTCTCAAAATTATAGGATAAAAGAGAAGAAATCATCTCAGTTCCCTCGACAGTAGTATATGTTGTATCGAAAAGTGATGTTAGGAATTCATGAGATGTCGATTGAATAAAGATAGACCACTATAGGGATAGTGATAGTGATAATGATTCAAGTGATAAATAAAGATTTACATGCGAGAAATGAAAGGTTCATTTAAGAGATCGAGTGATATTGTTTTTAGTGGGAACGATATTCATTAAAGAATTGAACCTACCATTTAGAGAGGATGGGTGATTCTTTAAAGTGTAAAGAATAAGAGGTTCTCAATTCTAGATGAACAAATACCTTATATCATAAGATGATGGAGCTTTACGGGAAGGTTTATTATATTGATAATAAAAGGTCGCCCATTAGAAATAAAAATGGTTAGATATGAATAACCTTGATAATTTAGCCAAGATGTTTGAAAATTATAAAAGTGATAAAATCATTAATGACTACAATATAGATTTCAGTATATAAGTGACTAGGCAATTTTGAGTGATTCTTTAATCCCTCTAATATATGCATACGTCACGAGTTATAAGATAACAGTGGGAGCTGATACGTGTCTATTTTATGATGTTTTACATCTATTTTTACACGTATTTGGTCGCTCATTTACTATGTTTTAGCCTTTATTTCCCACAAATCGTGTACTTTCGTATTTTTATGCACTTTTGCAGATTTACGCGGAAAAGAAGCAATTTAGCACCAAATCCATATCCTCAAGTCTTTTGCTTAATTAGGGAATTAATGGAAAGTCAACTGGAGTCAAAGTCAAGCGCCAAAAGTCAAAACAAGCACTACTACAAATCCCGCCATTTTTCGACGCTTTTTTGGCCAGTTTTCGACGCTTAAAAGCGTCGGTAAATTAATTCACGACGCTTCAGTAAAGCGTCGGCTTTTGGGGGTGTCAGAAATTTTTGGCGCTTTTTCCTGTAGGTGACGGCGACGCTTTATTGTGTCACTAATAGCGACGCTTCTTTGTGTCAGTACCCGACACTTTTTTGTGACAAGCGCAGCGACGCTTTTTTGCGTCGTAAGGTTGTTTTTCGACGCTTTTTGCTGGCAATCTGTTTTTCCTGCTTTTTTTTCGTGTATTGTATACCTGCTGTTTTTGTTCAGGTACCGTATACGTACCTTGACGATGGATTCACAAGATCATCAGCATTAATGATGATGCCACAGAGATCCAATTTGACTAAATATACGCAAAAACAAACTTTTATAACATAAATTAAAATTCCATTGTCAAGTTACAAGCTTTCAAAATTTAAAAGAACTATTGTAATTATTTTACTCCAACAATAATAGTGACGTTGTCACTCAAAAATAATAAAAGCTTCCCAAATATTAAATCCAAGCCAAAATGTACGACCAAAGTACTCTCAAATTAAAAGCGAATTCCGAATTTGGTTCTTTCAGCTCGATTCTCTGCCACCATTTGTTGAGTCCGATATCTACATGCAAGAAAGTTAAATATCATCAACAAGTTACTGAAGAAGAAAGTTATGCTACTAATGTAACGAAAAGATGAAATTACTATAAACTATAAGAGTATAGCAAACATGGATCATTCTTTACAATTTAAACATGAGTCATTCTTTACAAACTCGCAAAATCACAATAAACTCTATAAGATATCAATGTTAAAACCTGTCGCATTTGAACTGAACTGAACTTAGGTGAATTGAACTAAAAAAGAACGGAGCCTAACACTTAAAGATCCTAAATTATAAGCTATATATTACTGAAATCTACTAGAATTCAAAGGGCATATGCATGCACGATTAAACTAGTTAACTAAGCAATACCATCTCCATGTAATTGATATAAGAGTTCTTACTAATAACTTAACAACTAAGTAGAATTTAGAAATCCAATAATGGTAATCCATACTACTACCCTAAATACACAACTATATTCTATGTCTACATAGCATCACACTTACCATGATACCCACTAAGTACCCATTCAAATACATTGTACATTCACCACGACATGGGTAACTAATTTAACTACCTCCAAGCACGAGTAGAAGACAATGTTACTATAGGGGTAGGGGCTGATTACTCTTAGCACAGACCATGCGTACACTCAGACTAGCAGTGGCTCAGTCTGGTATAACCAGAGCATCAGAGATTATGTTATGGCCAACAGAAGACAGCAGCTATACAGAATTAACATGGTGATGAACAGACTTGCAATAGCACTGAAATTACAAGCAGACTGACATACGCACATCAGCAGAATAACCAGACCAGCAAAGTGGAATTAAGAAGTACAGAGGTAGACAATAGCTACACACGCAGGACAGCTGACATCAGACGAACAGCATCAGCAGAAGTTAAGCAGCAGTAAATAGAATAACAGTAGCAGAATAACAGAATTACTAAACTTATGCTGCAGCCATTACAGCAATGAATTAAGAGGTGCAGAAGGAAAAACATTAGTGCAGAAGGAAATATACTTAGTAGCTAGTACTTTGAACGTTGTAGGAGCTTCAATCATTTAGTTGGCGCAATGTCAAATGGGCTTCAATCAAAAACCTGTAACATAATACAAATTATAATAGTAAATTTTGCTTTGAAGAGCTGTATAAAACGAGTTTATGAAAAGGCTATGGAAGCTAGCAAACACTATCAGGTGGCATACGTTTGACAAACAATGTAAAGAACAATCGAAGAAAACTATAAAAAAAATTATAACTAGGCTAGTCTATAGACATCCAAGTACTTACATAAGGATGATTCTCAAAATAATTTGGTAAACGGCATCATGATTTGACAAATGGATGATTAAGCATTCAGTGTACCTTAGCATCTTCCAAATGCTTCACTCCATCTTCTTGTGATTGAGAATTGATAAAAAGTTGTATACAACATAGACCAGAAGCAGCATGGTCTCTTTTCATGACCTGAGCAACAAACAATAGCAATCAAGGTCATTACTTAAGTTAGATCTATCTATCCTCTAATTTTATGTAATGCGGTTTCCCAAGAAAATGTCGCATATCGACTATGGAATACGATATATTGTTATCTTAAGAACAGTAAGATCATATGATGGATCAAGGCAACAATTTTGCCCTTAGTTGAAATCTTCCTTCCTTCATTATCAACAAGAGTAACCTGCATAACAGCAAGAATTGTGACTGATATGAACAGACTTCTGAACTACATGTCTACAACGACAGACGACAGTTAAACGTGTAAGAAATGCTCGTGTACATCAAAACCTTACAATACTGAAGTCCGCTGGTATTCGCTACAACATGGTAGTTTGTAACCTATCAGACGAACAACAAACATATCGGAGATCAGACATCGTTAGAGTAAGCACATTAATAGGTTTCAGGAAGACGATACCATTTATACTAAACGTAAATGAGCTTATAATGTGACCAGCCTTGTCCCAGATGAATCCAAGCAAATGTTGAAGATGTCCAAGAGAGGAAATAACAATGAGAATCAGTGTACAAGCAAGGGCAGTCGCGAGGGGGACTTCAAGCCTAGTCTACGCTGCTCTAGCTCCGGGCACTCCTTATCAGCGGCTTAAGACAAACAAAAGGTTTTAATTCCAGTATCTCTGTTCACAAGTTTTCCAGATTACTAGTTGATCATAAAAGAATGTTCCAGTGACAAGAGTCGCAGTCGCAGTATTTAGTCAATTACCTGCAGCCATATTATCATGAATATGACATACATAGATAAAGAAAACTTGCGGAGTAATGTAAGCCAGTAGTCCTAGAATCACATGTGCCCATAGTAGTGGCAAGGATACACAAAATGTTGTAACTGCTATCAAGATCGACAATGTTTAAATCCGAAGTGACCTACAATGGATATTAGTTCAGAATTCCTACCACCTTGTACATTAATTAGAGCTGTGAAATTGTGATAAGTTATACTCACCCGACTTAGTATCCTTCCAAGAGGTGTGGAGTCGTAGAAAGACATGGGAGCTTGAAATAGAGAGACCAATAGCTCAAAAAATAGAGATTTTGATGATTTCGTCCCTAACATGAATAATGCAATAGATCTCAAGGGTATGAATATTATAGAGCAGATTCCTATACTGAGGTATACCACAATCAATTTTGGTGGACTAATAGACAGATTATCAACATTTGCGGCCATCCAGTAGTTCTGTGCTATTTGACCCACTACAAAAATCAGCTGAAAGTTGACAGCAGATAGTAAGTACAAATAACTCTTAAATCAGTGTTCAAGTAAATCAGGTAAGACTTAATACCACTGTTTTCAATGGCTCTTTCTTCTTGTTTGATCAACTGGTCTCCAGAAGATGCTTCAGAATGTTTCTCGGCATAAATCATATTCTTTTCATCATGATAAGTTTCTCTTCCAAATGTGCCAAGCTCAGATATCCTTTCAGTACATGCAGTCTTTTTGTGCGAGTTGACAAGGTCTGAATTTGAAAATTGTCTCCGAGTTGATCTTTATTATTTGTGCGAGTTGACAAGGTCAGTACATGCAGTCTTTCAGTACCTACAAAAAAAATTGATCTTTATTATTTTACTACGGGATTTGTCTGGATTTGAAAATTGTCTCCGAGTTATATTAAAGACTCACCAGACAACATTGAAATGCAGGAAGAAAGTCAACTTGGTGAGTCACAAGTAATACAGTCTTTTCCGATAGAGCTTCCATGACATATTCCTGCCACCGTGTTAAATTATATTAACTGCAATGTACTTTCACTTATCAATGAAGAACTGAAGTTTCGAGTAATTAATATTACAATATAAAAAACTATAAGATCTGACTATTAAAGAGAGAAATAATTCATCAAGGTGTTTTCATACCTCCAGATTACATTCATTGCGGCAGGATTGTCCATAACCAGATTAGTGCTTTTCTCTCCTCATTACATCATAGCCAGAGAACAATAAAGGTTATTAAATCCCATAAAGAGCTCATATTTTATCAGCATATATATTATACAAGCAAATCACATTCTTAATCTTGTGTAAAATGGTGTCTCTGACCCGGTCTGACTTTAACCATTATCATATCTTATTCTTTCTAATGTATCAATAACAGTTCTCCTAAAAAGGACATACCAAGGCACATATATGGTTAAATTGAACAGGCAATATATATAACTTAGGGCAAGAAAAATATGATTAAATTTAATGTACAACATCACAAAGCCGAAAACGGTGATGAATTAAATACCCAGATCTCCAAATACACCTATCAAATAGCTAAAAAAACACATTATAAATACCCAGATCCCTAAAGACACCTATCAAATAGCTAAAATTGTTAATCGGCAGTGATAAATTAGAACACCCAGAACTAGGTTTTAATTAATTACCTTTAGAGGATGATTGAAGAGAGGCACGATTCTGTGATGACCGTGGTGATTGACGAGGGGCGACGGTTGAATAATCAAACAGTGATGAATTAGGGTTTGTTTATTTGATGGTTTGATGTTTCGGGGAAGCAGCCGTTCAATAGTTAATTGAATGGCGGTTTGATATTTTGGGAAGAGCGGCTTGAAATTGGAGATTAAGCGGTAAATGAATTTTAATTTTTTGGGGAAGGTGGGAGAGGAGTGTACATGTAAATTATTCTTATTATTATATTATTAAAGTAGATATTTGGGGAGAAACCCGTCGACGCTTATAAAAGCGTCAAGAGTAAAGCGTCGAGATCGTAAGGGGATTGTAGTAGTGAAGAAGAAATCCGAAGATTTCCGTACAGAGGCGGTCGACCGACCACCCAAACGGGTCGACCGACCAGTCCTGAATTTTAATGAAGCCCAAATTTCAAGGAATGCCAAAAATAAAAGAAGCCCAGCAGGAAGCGGTCGACCGACCCAAATAGTAGGTCGACCGACCACAACAGAAGCCCAATCAATTCTTTTCGGAAATAAAATAGAATTAGAGTCTTTAGGAAACTCTAATCTCTTACCCTATATAAACTAATCTTATGATTAGGTTAGATCATCCTTCATCATATCATATCTTAGACCATCTATTATCAAATTCATATTTAGTTTTATTCAATCTTTAGTTTTGTAATCTTTCAATAGTTCCCAAGCATTCATCAATAAAGTTAGTTTCTTTCTGCCCTAATTCCAAATTGTGGTAATTACTCTTTTAATCTAGCTTTTTATTATAGTTCTTATTTTTATTACAATTGTTAAGTTAGAATCTCAAGCTTTATTGAATCTCGCATGCTTAGATTATTTACTATGTTCTCCATGTTTATTCCCAATTTTATGATCGTCTTAACAATCATGAGTAGCTAATTTTCATATGTTAGGATGTAGGGGATAAATATGCGTAGGTAGATAAAATTCGAAAGACCGACCTGTAGCAGGACCACGGTCGGCCGACCGGAATAGCTGGTCGGTCGGCCGACTGGAGTAGCTGGTCGGTCGACCACTCGCGTATGTTTTCTTATTTCGTCTTTTCTTGTTAATTATAATATCCTGCAATGAGACCAATAGGAGACTTGTAGGATGTTAGTAATGACCCACCCAAGATTGAAAGATACGGGAAGGGCATTGGTTTACACCTTAAGACGGATAGGTTACTCAAGGCTGAAAGGTATGTGACCTGGAATTTAGGAATCACCCTTATTGTTGACACCCAATAATTGTGAGACCTAGGAACTAATAGCATAGGCCGAAAGGAGCTATTAGGTAGCATAGACCTAAAAAGATATGTTGCACCCCCTTACGCGACTGCAATACATGTTTACCTTAGAATTTATTTTACCTTAGCTATTTATTACCCGAACATCCTAGCATCCCTTTTATTATATTTTATTCTCATCATTTAATTCTTGTTTTATTTTAATCTTTGCCTTAGATATAGTAATCAACCAATCAAACCCCCAAAATTGTTACTTTAAACATTCACATTAAACAATAAACATTCCCCACCTCCTTGTGGTTCGACCCTGACTTTCGCTATCTATTGTTAAAGTTAGGAATTATAAATTTTATCTTTGGTACCCTCAACGACGGGCATCAAATTTTGGCGCCGTTGCCGGGGAGGTGACACCAGTGTTTATTGTTTTTTGTTTTTGTTTCCCTTTTTTGTTTAAGGAACTTTTTGTTCCTTAAACCTTCTCACTTTTTTCTTGTAGTTTCCTCTTATGCGCAGGTCGGTTCAAGGAGAACTCCTACCACTTGACCTCGAAATTGAGAGGACTCTTAGAGAAAGAAGAAAACAACTTCTAGCAAATCAGGAAGGAGGCTCACCATCTTCCTTATTTCAAGAAGACTTATTCGAACAACCATCATTACCACCATCTTCACCAAAAACACCACCTTCACAACCAAATTCACCCATCAATCCACCTTCACCAAAAACACCATCTTTTACCTACTTTCCAGTTTTTCCAAAAGAAGAAGAGAACATGACAGAAGAAGCTACTATTGCCAGTCACTCCATGCCTCAGGCAAAGGACCTATACAAAGGGTTCACTTTACCTGCAGGTACTGGGAAGCCATTCGAGGCCAAGCCTGCCTATATTACTATGGTTGAAAGAAACCAATTTGGAGGCTCGGCCAATGAGGATGCTGCTAAGCATATTGAAATCTTCACAGATTACATATGCTCTATAGCACCCCCAGAAGGAGTGACGCAGGACCAGATTAAACAGACCATGTTTATCTTCTCCCTTAGGGACTCTGCGAGAGAGTGGTACAGAGATCTTGACCGCACTGCTGCGGGAGTCACAGATTGGAACACCTTGGCCTTAGCATTCTACAGGAAATACTATTCTGCATCAAAGACTAATGCTCTAAGGGCGCAGATTACTAATGTCAAGCAAGGTCCCAATGAAGACTTTAGCGAGGCGTGGGACAGGTTCAAGAGACTTGTTCGATCCATACCACATCACGGATTCGAACAATGGTTTCTTTGCAACCAGTTCTACAATGGCCTCTATGATGATAACATGGCCTATTTGGATGCTGCAGCTAATGGGAGATTCCAAGATAATTCAGGAGAGACTAAGGGTCTCAAGTTAATAGAAGATGTTGCTGTGCACCGTGCTAAGCATGGTACTTCCAGAGGCAATCAGAGAAAAAATGAGTACAACCTGTCGGCAATTGAGGCCTTGACAGCCAAGTTAGAAAAATTTGAGGCTGCAGGAAAGCTCGACCTAGGGAGTGGAAGCAAGGGAGGAATATACCAGGTGAACGCCGTTCAGGACGGACCCTTTGCTTGTGAGAGGTGCGGTGGAGAAGGGCATGTGTCAAAGTTCTGTACTTCATCTAATGAAACATGTGCCGCTTTTCAGCATTATCGTGGGAACAATTTCTATGACCCAAATAATAACAATGTCCATCCCAACTTAAGGTGGACAAGCCAGAATGTTCAAAACCCACAACACATGCAACCTCAGCAAAATTCCACTTATGTACCCCCACATAAACAAAACTTCCAAAGACCACCTTTCAACCCTCAACCACCCTCTAATCCACCACCCAACACAGATGCTCTTATCCAAAATCTTATCGGGTTGGTTCAGAAGGAGTCGCAGGCTAGAGAGGCAGGGATGAAGATGTTAGAGTCCCAGATTGCTCAGATCGCGAGCAAGAATGATACTAGGGCTCCAGGTCAACTTCCGACCAAACCAGACCAGAAGAAGGAGACTCTAAACGTCGTAACCCTGCGAAGTGGAGCTAAAGTGGGGGCTGAGAAAGAAAAACAGGCGAGTAGCAGCGAAGGCGGTCGACCGACCGAAAAATCTGGTCGACCGACCGCAGATCAGGATCCGGAAATTTTGTCTGAGCAGGAGACTGGTCGACCGACCGAAGATTCTGGTCGACCGACCATTGAAGCAGAACCTGAAGTTCCCTTTCGTCCAGATTTGCCGAATAACTTGCGGGATTTCCTTTTCAGGGGTGACAAGACCCCCAGGTTTTTAAAAAGGGCTGCAAATACTGAGTCCGCAGCTGCTCCTTTTCCAGAGAGACTCGTGCCTTCAAAGGATCAGGTATCTTTTGACAAATTTAAAGATGTGATTCGTTCATTGAATGTTCAAGTCCCATTTTTAGAATTAGTTCAACAGGTTCCTTCATATCTTAAATTCATGAGACAACTTTTATCACGAAAGAGGTCTCTAGAAAAGGTTGAGTCGGTGGCCCTCACTGAAGAGTCATCCAGTTTTTTAACACATGTCATTGCCCCTCATAAACTAGAGGACCCTGGTAGTTTTTCTGTCCCCTGTAATATAGGAACCTTCCCAGTTAAGAAGGCCTTATGCGATTTAGGTGCTAGTATAAGTGTCATGCCCCTAAGCGTTACCTTAAAACTAGGAATGACCGAATTTGCAGTGACCAGTATGACAGTCCAGATGGCTGATCGCACATCTATGGAACCTATAGGAGTATTGGAAAACATCCCTGTGCGTATTGACAGGTTCTTCTTCCCAGTCGACTTTGTAGTTTTGGACATCCCAGAGGATGCCCATATACCTATAATTTTAGGAAGACCTTTCCTTCACACTGCAGGTGCCATTATAGATGTAGGCACTGGGACTCTAACCTTCAAAGTAGGCAAGCATTCTATTATCTATGGACTATCCTATAGGAAGAAGGATGCTATGACCCCCATCACATGTAATGCTATCACTTCTAAGAAGAAGTATGAGGTCATCACTACTTCTCCACCTTTATTACCTGTTCCTGTATCTGTTTTTACACCTCCGCCCCAGATTGGGAGCAATAGGGAGGACACTTCTATTATGACTATTGCAGGATCTGGTTTGGGGAAACCCAAGGAGAAGGAAGTCATCATCCAGAGAGGAGGAATGGGATGCCTAAGCTATGGAGAGGATGAGGATCCAGACGTCGTGGATCGGGAGGAAAAGAAGAAGAGGAGGCAAGCTCAGGAGGAGAGACCGTCGCATATGCTTTGCGACGGCGGAAAGAAGATGTGTTTTGCTACTAAAGCAAAAACCGTGGAGACTACGTGTAACACCCCCATTTATTTAAGAGCCTTTAGCAAGACATTCTCAAATAAATAGAGTTGTTACCATCTCGGAATGTCCGAGGTAGTGAATAACAAAGTAAAACAAACCAAAGTACTTTATATAAAAACTGATTAAATTTAAACTTCTGATATTACAACTACTACGCCAAAATAAAAGTACAACTGATGAAAACATCTATTTAGGTGATCAAACTCTAAGTAGGTCCAAGCCATGCCTCTCTCCATGCCCAAGCTCCTAATTCATCTGTCCCTGACCTGTAGGATCTACTCCCCATTCCGGATCATCGTAGGTGTACACGAATACACTGTCAACCTCGCGGTTGAGTAGGATAACACAATAATTAAAATGCAACAGATAAATGATATGCAAATGTCATGATATGCTCGAGCTCAATCTCAATCTCAACCCGAAACACCAATCTCAAACCCGAAACACCAAGCCATACCGAACCTCCCGGCAGACTATAATCGGTCGTCACCGAACACCAGCATAACAGCTGAGGTCACCAGGTCTAGTCCTGCAGAACTAGCCTGGGCCCAATAATATCTCATCATCTCAACTCCGTATCCAATGCATATGCCATGCTCATGAGTGCAACAGTAATAGTAACTATACTTATGAATGCAACAATTATAAATAACCATTAAATACCATGCTCATATAACTCGTATTTGCATCCATAACATACAAGGCAACGACCATTCATAACACAACACTTCATAGAGAATAGTGTCAGTGTATCCTACCTGGATAGCAATATAATCCATCACGCAGCTAACATCCAATCAGTAGCATTACTTCATCACACACTCGACACCTAATAAAATAATATACTCAATCACTAACTAATACAATAACGCAAATTAATATAATGTATCTATTATTTAAGTTAACCATTTAAATAATATAATACGCATAACGAGACCGTAACAATTATTACTTAGCAAGAATTTAATTAAGTAAAGAATTATATAAATTATCACCAACAACTAAATAACGATACTTGTCACATACGTATTACAATCATGGAGATACAGATTTTATTATTAAACATAAAACTTTAAAGCATACGAAACAAATAAATTAACTTGACCATGTTCATAGGGATTTACGTCTAACACCTTGTGAATATATATACATATAAACATACCCATCTACATACCAATTATCATTAATTAACTATACATATCAATTATTACTATTAATTGAACATAAACTTACTATTTATAGACTTACTAAAAATAGCATATACTCAATTAATCAACTATTACTAACTTAGTGTATTTTCATACACTATTATTAATATAACTAATAACAATGCCCATAAAATTCACTAACCACATATAGTAAAGCTAGTAATATAATTAACAATTCATCAAACCCAAATAACAATACCATACTACAATAAAAATAACAATCATTGACTAATCATTACACAATTATTATAATAATAATAATAAGAATAATAGTAGGTTGCAAAACGTAAGAAACGAAAGAAACAAAACAAACAGCCCATTCACAACCAGCCTGCAAAACGTGACTCACAGCCTCATCAACCACCGCTCCTGACACCAACAACGACCCCTGATCTCGCTTGTGACACCACCAGGCTCTCCCCTGAACCGTGGTGGTTCCAGGGACAACAGTAGTTGCCGTCGCCGTCACAGCAGCACCCAACAACCATCGCCGAAAACCCGACACTGTACAAAACTCGTAATTTTGTGTAAGAACCAACCCAACGAAACCCCCTTATGACAACAAACCCGAGCCACCACAACCACCACGACAACCACCTTACAAACTTTCGACTGCACCCATCCAAAAACCCCAAACACTCATGAATTATATAACCCATAATTAATTCGAACCATTGTAAAACACACACGCTCAAACCACGATCTGATCAGCGATAAAATTTGCCCTGACAACACGATTAAACACCACAACTGACGGTCAACGGTGGTCAACGACGACTTCCTTAGGGTTCATACATGGCTACTTAGCATCATAGGTTAAGAATATGCGAAAAACCAGGACCATGGGTGTACATACGAGTGATAAACATCGATTATAAAAAGGAAGGACAAACAGGAATTTCGAACTCGGTGGTGCACATACCTTCTTCCCTCTGAATTCGAGCAGCCCTAGGTCTCCTAAAACCCACCGTGCAACCCTCCTTCTTGCTCTCTGGGGTGGCGGCAGTGACGTGAGAAAGTGAGGTAGGCGTTTGTTTAGGTTAAGGTTAGGGTTTGAGCAAGCTTTTATACGTTGGTTGTTTGGTGTGAAAGGTGTTTGTGTGATTTCTGTTTTGAACTATTATGGGCTGCCCTATAATTCACGCAGCCAAGGCCCAAGTAACATCGACACGCAACTCGAGGTTTCGTAGTTCAATAATTACTACCCACTTCTTTAACCGTATATAAAACACAAGAAAGCTTATTCGATAAATTATCGAACTTAAACGTTCGAATACTTTTCAACACATCGAAGCACATATTTTAATATTAAAAAGAATTATAATAAAATACGGAGTATTACAGTTAACGAGACCTATAAATAATTATATTAATTAAATTAATTATAAGGACATAAAATTATTAGTACTTACATAAGAATATATATATGAATTTAGAATTTAAATATAAATACGGTTTAAATAATAAAACAAGTATATAGATGAGAATGAAATATAAAATAGGAAATATATTAATTTTGAATATATTATCAAAATTAAAGAAATACGAATGAAATGTCATTTTAAGAAACAATCGTCAGATATAAAATGATTATGAAATACGAAATAATCGTAGAAATACGATTTATAAAATAATAACTGTTTATGGAAAATACTTTATAAACATTCCATTTGAAATACTTGTATAACACATGGTTTGACAGTTGTTGATCGAGGCTAAAATACGGGGTATTACAGTCTTCCCTCCTTAAAATGAACTTCGTCCCGAAGTTCGCCTCCCCCGTAACGGTAACGAAACATCTAACAAGTACGAAACAATCACAAGTAGCACTTATATAGACTTTAAAACACGAAATGTTACATTCTACCCTCGTTAAGAAAACTTTGTCCTCAAAGTTTAACACATAACTAAGTTAAAAGATATATCACGAATCACGGCATACTAATTATCATTATCAACTAGCCACATCATAAAGCAACAAGATTTTACATTCCTATCCTCCTTAAAACATGGTTACGTCCTCGTAACCCCATTGCAAAATCTTGCATTCAATGCTCAAGAAATGTCAATTCATATGATAAGGTAATTACCCCTAGCATCCGACTTTTGAAGCAACCATCATATTGTCAATTTCATGCTACGCAGTAAAACAAAATCAAGGTAACTACTGGTACCTATATACCCTTAAATTTTAACACAACTTAACGTATTTACACCAATGTAGGTAATCAGCTAACTCACAGTTTAAAATTGACAAATCAAAACATTTCATGCTCATAATCATATTATAGAAACGAAATCATATTCTAGAAAAGACATAAGGCAAAATTTAACCAATATAATTAAACATGGAGCATTGGCTTATTTGACAAGATATACACCAATCATAGACTAGCAGGTCAGCTTAACATTTCTAGGTATAAATAAGTTAAAACCACGTAGGTGCATTTCTCATCTACTCAATTTACATCAATCATAAATCCAGTAATGGATATAACGTGCAGAATAAGGGGTTTATATCAACAATTTCATATTTAGGCAAAAATTTATTAACATGCAGCTACACATTCTTCCTGTTGTAAAACAATTACCATAACTATCAAACATCAGCTTTATCATGGATTATCAATTTGAAAACATTTCGAAACTTTCAAAACAATGAAGTTGTAATTAATAACAATTTATAAACACGATTCAACTAACGATTTTACAAGTTATAGATTGAAACAAGACTAGCATTCTCACAATTCACATGTCAACTAAATTACTAATTCAATATATAGTGATCAGACTTAAACATAACAATATGTAATTCACCTTGTGGCGTAACCAATAGCGTCAATATAAGAGAAACTAACTGTGTATGAAACTCACCAATAACAATTAAGGTCATATTATTATATAACAAGGTTCATATGCATATAATATGTCTACTATCCATGCTACTATGTCATATCGGAATATTACATGATTACATAGCATAATTCATACTTTGATTTAAACTTTTATATTTAAAACTTTACCAATTCAACAATCAAACATCACTTGACAACTTCTAAAAACTATAATTAAGACCATAAGGAATTAACTAATCATAGGAAGAACAATCAATTCAAAGCTTAAGGAAATTATTTATAATAAATTTTACAACTCAGTGGGTTTGAACAAAACTTTACAGCGCTTACACGAAAATTTGGACAATTTGCAAAAATCACTATTAAATAACGACTCATTAAGATTTTATGTGGCTTATCATTTTGAAAATGTGAATGAAAATTCTAGACAGTGGAGTTGGAAATATGCATAAACAATAAGCACGTTTTTAAATGATTTCCTTTACAAAAACATAGGTCAAAACAAAACGGTGCGGTAACAACCTGACCACTGTTAACCAAAATATTTATTTACTTCAAAATATAAGTCGTTTTAACATGAAATCAAAATCATAAGAAGCTTAACTCATAAGGTCATCATACATAAAACTATAGAGAACACATTTTAAACGGCAACCCGTACAAACCAGGTAATAATAAGAAATTTATTAAAATTTTGGTTCTTTTAAAATTACTACACATTATCACACAATCATACTTTCTCCTAAAACATGTTGACATATTATTGAAGCATTGAAATCACATTGCACCATATTAACATGTAATTGCCATCTAAATCAAAACGGTGAAGATTACGAAATCGCAAATAAAATCAACTAAATAACTCCATCATCATGCATGTATAGGCAATACAATAGTTTCTATCCTCGTAACTATCACAATTTATTTAGGTACGTAAATATACCCTAGAAGTCACTAAGGTGCCACTTATCAGCAACTCATTACTCATATCATTTTACTATATCTCTACCTACGGGTTCAAGGATCATATATAGCTGCATGCATATCACCAGATATAGATTAATATAACATACAAATCCGATCCTTCTTATTCAAACACCAAACAACATATTACATAATTGCGATAGTATTTAATAACCAGATATCATGTAGACATTTTTTTTTTTTTTTTTTTTATTTTTTTTTTTTTTCATGTTCTCAATACTTGAAAATCAGACATCTCAATCAACATTCAATATAAGTCTCATCCAGCACAGATCTCCAACCGTATATCACATCATACTTACCTCATTCCTTTTTCTGCGAAAACGTTAGTACAATATATATATATATTGGGTCATGTCCTCTATTCTATACTACCCACGCTCTACATCTCTCAAGGGTGACCAGGTTAGACTGAAAGGGCCAGTGGCTTGGTTTGAGGGGGCCCCTAACTCATCCCAATCCTGGGGCTCCTAACAGTTACTAGCCTGGGGTTCATTTTATTTGACTCCTCCTACGTTCATTATTATTCATTTGGTTTAGGCCTGAGGATGGTTCGCTCTGATACCACTTTGTAACACCCCCATTTATTTAAGAGCCTTTAGCAAGACATTCTCAAATAAATAGAGTTGTTACCATCTCGGAATGTCCGAGGTAGTGAATAACAAAGTAAAACAAACCAAAGTACTTTATATAAAAACTGATTAAATTTAAACTTCTGATATTACAACTACTACGCCAAAATAAAAGTACAACTGATGAAAACATCTATTTAGGTGATCAAACTCTAAGTAGGTCCAAGCCATGCCTCTCTCCATGCCCAAGCTCCTAATTCATCTGTCCCTGACCTGTAGGATCTACTCCCCATTCCGGATCATCGTAGGTGTACACGAATACACTGTCAACCTCGCGGTTGAGTAGGATAACACAATAATTAAAATGCAACAGATAAATGATATGCAAATGTCATGATATGCTCGAGCTCAATCTCAATCTCAACCCGAAACACCAATCTCAAACCCGAAACACCAAGCCATACCGAACCTCCCGGCAGACTATAATCGGTCGTCACCGAACACCAGCATAACAGCTGAGGTCACCAGGTCTAGTCCTGCAGAACTAGCCTGGGCCCAATAATATCTCATCATCTCAACTCCGTATCCAATGCATATGCCATGCTCATGAGTGCAACAGTAATAGTAACTATACTTATGAATGCAACAATTATAAATAACCATTAAATACCATGCTCATATAACTCGTATTTGCATCCATAACATACAAGGCAACGACCATTCATAACACAACACTTCATAGAGAATAGTGTCAGTGTATCCTACCTGGATAGCAATATAATCCATCACGCAGCTAACATCCAATCAGTAGCATTACTTCATCACACACTCGACACCTAATAAAATAATATACTCAATCACTAACTAATACAATAACGCAAATTAATATAATGTATCTATTATTTAAGTTAACCATTTAAATAATATAATACGCATAACGAGACCGTAACAATTATTACTTAGCAAGAATTTAATTAAGTAAAGAATTATATAAATTATCACCAACAACTAAATAACGATACTTGTCACATACGTATTACAATCATGGAGATACAGATTTTATTATTAAACATAAAACTTTAAAGCATACGAAACAAATAAATTAACTTGACCATGTTCATAGGGATTTACGTCTAACACCTTGTGAATATATATACATATAAACATACCCATCTACATACCAATTATCATTAATTAACTATACATATCAATTATTACTATTAATTGAACATAAACTTACTATTTATAGACTTACTAAAAATAGCATATACTCAATTAATCAACTATTACTAACTTAGTGTATTTTCATACACTATTATTAATATAACTAATAACAATGCCCATAAAATTCACTAACCACATATAGTAAAGCTAGTAATATAATTAACAATTCATCAAACCCAAATAACAATACCATACTACAATAAAAATAACAATCATTGACTAATCATTACACAATTATTATAATAATAATAATAAGAATAATAGTAGGCTGCAAAACGTAAGAAACGAAAGAAACAAAACAAACAGCCCATTCACAACCAGCCTGCAAAACGTGACTCACAGCCTCATCAACCACCGCTCCCGACACCAACAACGACCCCTGATCTCGCCTGTGACACCACCAGGCTCTCCCCTGAACCGTGGTGGTTCCAGGGACAACAGTAGTTGCCGTCGCCGTCACAGCAGCACCCAGCAACCATCGCCGAAAACCCGACACTGTACAAAACTCGTAATTTTGTGTAAGAACCTACCCAACGAAACCCCCTTATGACAACAAACCCGAGCCACCACAACCACCACGACAACCACCTTACAAACTTTCGACTGCACCCATCCAAAAACCCTAAACACTCATGAATTATATAACCCATAATTAATTCGAACCATTGTAAAACACACACGCTCAAACCACGATCTGATCAGCGATAAAATTTGCCCTGACAACACGATTAAACACCACAACTGACGGTCAACGGTGGTCAACGACGACTTCCTTAGGGTTCATACATGGCTACTTAGCATCATAGGTTAAGAATATGCGAAAAACCAGGACCATGGGTGTACATACGAGTGATAAACATCGATTATAAAAAGGAAGGACAAACAGGAATTTCGAACTCGGTGGTGCACATACCTTCTTCCCTCTGAATTCGAGCAGCCCTAGGTCTCCTAAAACCCACCGTGCAACCCTCCTTCTTGCTCTCTGGGGTGGCGGCAGTGACGTGAGAAAGTGAGGTAGGCGTTTGTTTAGGTTAAGGTTAGGGTTTGAGCAAGCTTTTATACGTTGGTTGTTTGGTGTGAAAGGTGTTTGTGTGATTTCTGTTTTGAACTATTATGGGCTGCCCTATAATTCACGCAGCCAAGGCCCAAGTAACATCGACACGCAACTCGAGGTTTCGTAGTTCAATAATTACTACCCACTTCTTTAACCGTATATAAAACACAAGAAAGCTTATTCGATAAATTATCGAACTTAAACGTTCGAATACTTTTCAACACATCGAAGCACATATTTTAATATTAAAAAGAATTATAATAAAATACGGAGTATTACAGTTAACGAGACCTATAAATAATTATATTAATTAAATTAATTATAAGGACATAAAATTATTAGTACTTACATAAGAATATATATATGAATTTAGAATTTAAATATAAATACGGTTTAAATAATAAAACAAGTATATAGATGAGAATGAAATATAAAATAGGAAATATATTAATTTTGAATATATTATCAAAATTAAAGAAATACGAATGAAATGTCATTTTAAGAAACAATCGTCAGATATAAAATGATTATGAAATACAAAATAATCGTAGAAATACGATTTATAAAATAATAACTGTTTATGGAAAATACTTTATAAACATTCCATTTGAAATACTTGTATAACACATGGTTTGACAGTTGTTGATCGAGGCTAAAATACGGGGTATTACACTACGGCATGCCGTCAGAAGCCGTGGTCGGATATTTTCCGCATCTTTAGCGGATAGTTGTTTTTGAGTTACAGTTTTAAGACAATTTATTTTATGTTGTGTGAGACTTTTTAGTTTGGTTTGCTAGTAGTTAAGACTTTAAGAATCGTTCCGGGCATCTCGCGCATTGTTGGGCGCACATATTTTCTTGCTTTTTCAGGATTTACGAAGAAACGAAGACCTCCAGGACGCAGAGGGTCGACCGACCAGAAACATCAGTCGGTCGACCAGAGTCGCTGTATCGCTGATTCTTCTGTGATTCACAGGAGGTCGGTCGACCTGTTACACCAGTCGGTCGACCTGCTCTCCGCTATGGTCTTTCGTTTCTCTTCCTTGGAAATCGCGAAATTGACTTGGATACTTGAGTGGCACTGCTGGCCACCAAAACCTCCCAGCTTACGCTGGTTTGGGGAGGTTTTTCTCATACATCTAATAACCCAGTGAGTTCTTTCCAGTTTTTCCTTAGTTTTTATTTTACTTGCATTTGTCTTTTAATTTTGTGAAACCTTTACTTGGGCTAATGCACAATGGGGACATTGTGCGGGTTGGTTTGGGGAATGGTTTCGTGTCACATGCATTGCATTTTGTCACACGTTTATTTGCATTTCTATCTTGCATCGTTCTTTTCTTTATTTTCTTTATATATACAAAAATCCAAAAAAATTAAAAAAATTCAAAAATTCCAAAAAATGCACGTTTATTTTAGCATATAGGTCGAGTCGGAACGAAAGTATTTCAAGGATGATTTAGCTATCTTACATGTTTATGCCTTTACCATTGCCTTGTCAACTTGTTTTAGTATGAGAGTCTTTTTGCATATCTACGAGTTTTTGTCAACTTGCATATCTTGAGACTTGACTTATACCTTGGCAACCTACTATACATTCTAAGGTTTAGAGCTTATTTCCTGGTTTCATTCTTAAACCAGTTGTCTAGGATGTGAATAGTACTCCCCTTGGAACATGTTACATCAATATGCATAAACATGAACTTGAATTGCTATATACTTGTTTTACTATCTCGTTTTGTGAATCTTGATACGTGCATTTGGGATCCATTTTCTCTTATTTACCCATAAGCTTCACACAGCCATAATTGCCTTTTTATTCCCCCAAAACTACATCCCATACTTAGCCTACCCTTCCAAGCTAGTATTTGTGGTCATTGGATTATTTTTTGAGGCATCTTGGTTTGTATGCTATCATGAGCAAAAAAGAGAAAAGAAAGAAGGAAAGCAAGAAAAGAAAGAAAAGAAAAAGAACAGAAAAATTCAGAAAAAGAAAGAAAGAAAAGAAAAACGAAAAAAAAAGAAAAAAAAAATCAAAACGTACAGGAAAGAAGTCGACCGACCAGCTTCTTAGGTCGGTCGACCACCTGGCAGAATCAGATTCAAAATTTCGTTCCGGAAATTCCTTTCTTTTATATGTTATCACTCCTGTACCTCATTCAAAATATTTGGGAGTCCTTTCTTATTTAATGTGAGAGTTGTGCTACAAAAAAAGAGCACTTTCTTAATTTCAAGAGTTGTGAAATATGTTGTTGGGAACCGGTTTTACTAGCTTGGCTACTAACCCCACGGATCCAAAAACATCTTAACCACTTCTACCTTTTACCTCACATATCTTTCATTACCCCAATTGCATGTATCTAGGCCACTTAAATGAGATTGTTGTACAAAGTTGTAGAATTCTTGTTCATGTTAGATTGCAGGCATGTTTTCATAGGTCGCAGTTAGGTGAGTGTCTCTACAAAATTACTTCTTTCTATCTTTTACATATACTCACCCTTTGCTTCATGAGTGTCTCGAGCGTACCGCGAGAGTCCATGGTATAAGTCTCTATAGTTTCTTTATTTGCAAATTTGACGACACTATAACTCGTTTGCATGATTTATATACTTTCTCATTTTGTACGTGACATTGGTTTAGGCTAACATGTAAATTTCGCTCTGAGATTGAAATCGTTCCATTAGTAGTTAAGATCGAGTCTATTTCTTGCTTGAGGGCAAGCAAGGGTTTGGTTTGGGGAATTTGATACGTGTCTATTTTATGATGTTTTACATCTATTTTTACACGTATTTGGTCGCTCATTTACTATGTTTTAGCCTTTATTTCCCACAAATCGTGTACTTTCGTATTTTTATGCACTTTTGCAGATTTATGCGGAAAAGAAGCAATTTAGCACCAAATCCATATCCTCAAGTCTTTTGCTTAATTAGGGAATTAATGGAAAGTCAACTGGAGTCAAAGTCAAGCGCCAAAAGTCAAAACAAGATGAAATCCGAAGATTTCCGTACAGAGGCGGTCGACCGACCACCCAAACGGGTCGACCGACCAGTCCTGAATTTTAATGAAGCCCAAATTTCAAGGAATGCCAAAAATAAAAGAAGCCCAGCAGGAAGCGGTCGACCGACCCAAATAGTAGGTCGACCGACCACAACAGAAGCCCAATCAATTCTTTTCGGAAATAAAATAGAATTAGAGTCTTTAGGAAACTCTAATCTCTTACCCTATATAAACTAATCTTATGATTAGGTTAGATCATCCTTCATCATATCATATCTTAGACCATCTATTATCAAATTCATATTTAGTTTTATTCAAGCTTTAGTTTTGTAATCTTTCAATAGTTCCCAAGCATTCATCAATAAAGTTAGTTTCTTTCTGCCCTAATTCCAAATTGTGGTAATTACTCTTTTAATCTAGCTTTTTATTATAGTTCTTATTTTTATTACAATTGTTAAGTTAGAATCTCAAGCTTTATTGAATCTCGCATGCTTAGATTATTTACTATGTTCTCCATGTTTATTCCCAATTTTATGATCGTCTTAACAATCATGAGTAGCTAATTTTCATATGTTAGGATGTAGGGGATAAATATGCGTAGGTAGATAAAATTCGAAAGACCGACCTGTAGCAGGACCACGGTCGGCCGACCGGAATAGCTGGTCGGTCGACCGAGGCCGTGGTCGGCCGACTGGAGTAGCTGGTCGGTCGACCACTCGCGTATGTTTTCTTATTTCGTCTTTTCTTGTTAATTATAATATCCTGCAATGAGACCAATAGGAGACTTGTAGGATGTTAGTAATGACCCACCCAAGATTGAAAGATACGGGAAGGGCATTGGTTTACACCTTAAGACGGATAGGTTACTCAAGGCTGAAAGGTATGTGACCTGGAATTTAGGAATCACCCTTATTGTTGACACCCAATAATTGTGAGACCTAGGAACTAATAGCATAGGCCGAAAGGAGCTATTAGGTAGCATAGACCTAAAAAGATATGTTGCACCCCCTTACGCGACTGCAATACATGTTTACCTTAGAATTTATTTTACCTTAGCTATTTATTACCCGAACATCCTAGCATCCCTTTTATTATATTTTATTCTCATCATTTAATTCTTGTTTTATTTTAATCTTTGCCTTAGATATAGTAATCAACCAATCAAACCCCCAAAATTGTTACTTTAAACATTCACATTAAACAATAAACATTCCCCACCTCCTTGTGGTTCGACCCTGACTTTCGCTATCTATTGTTAAAGTTAGGAATTATAAATTTTATCTTTGGTACCCTCAACGACGGGCATCAGGAGCTTCCCTCAGAAAAGGGAACTCAAGATCTAGAATGAGTTCTAGATGTGTGCTCAAATAAGATCATATTATATGAGATAATATGAGATGGAAGGAGACCAAAATTTGTAAGTTTTAGAATCATGAATAAAAGGTTTATTCGTAAAACACTAATACAAATTGATGATCGTGCGTCAAATGCAATGAAATAGTATTGACTATTTTTGCATGACAATATCATCTGAGTTATAATTAACTCAAAATGAAAGATACTTTGTCAAAATCCAAATGGGTTGTAAGAGACAATTTTGAACCCCATGAAGTGAACTGGATTGACTTAGTATAGCCCCTGGCCGCTTATATGAGGTGACATCTCAAAGCGACTGGAATGTGAGGCGACTGATGGCAAGTTCAAAGTGCCATAGAGTCATATGTGATGACTAGTCGATCACATTGGCAGACTGCAAGAGACACTCTGTCGGGCAAAGTGACCGCTTATAGAGTTCTGGAAATTTTATAATAGTCGGGTCGTGGCGAGAGCTGCTATGGTATTCTTATGAGTCAATTCTTAGACTAAAGACTACTCTCCCAAGATGGTACAGTTTTGGCATAACCTTGATCCATTCTCTATGACTTTTCATAACTGGAGTCAAATGGCATTGCTTTGGGTTGTGACTAACTGTGGCTAGTTAAAGGAAGTAGTACGATAGAAATTGTCCACCCCTTGTCAGGGTTGTTCAAATCTCAAGGCCACTCGAGGAGAAGTTAATTGGAAATGCGTGGCCACGTTCGGAAGGTATCTATGGTAGATAATTCCGGTCAAACAGTTATTCTCCAGATCGAGGAAACCACTCATGATATGATCGAATGCAAGTACGACCTCAGAGAGACACCTTGCATTGAGTGGGAGATTGTAATAGGACAAGAGAATTGGTGACGCACAGTTGTCGAGGACAAGTGGGAGATTGTTGGGAAATTTGTCCTCAACAATAGTGCGATCACGTAATTAAATCTCATGACGAGAATGCGCAAGGGATGATACGATTTATATTAGTCAACTGACCAACATTAATCGGTAATGATTGGCTAGCTAGAGTTTGACATTACTGTCGTATGACGGTGGTGGTCAGTTGATCCCTTTAGGTCACACCTATAGGACAATTCCCTTAATTGATAAGATGATCAAATGTATATTGATACGATTTGATAATATTCCTTAAACTCGTATACCGAGAAATAAGAGGTTAAATCTTATTGTAAGATTTATGTTTATAATTGAAACGTGTCAATTACTAAACATTGAATGATATTTTATAATATCGTGATTAGAATGAATCGGGTTATAATTATTACAAAAGTTGTAAATCGTATTGACGATAAATTATGAATGACCATTTTATATGTTAGTAATTTCGAATTACATGTCGAAATGATGAATATGATTTATTTAATTTACAAATGATATTTATATGATAAATATGCATTTTAAATTAATTAAAACAATTGTTATTTTAACTGTGACACTTTAGATGTCACACTTATACAATTGATTATAAGACAATTATAAAATGGACTACATGTTATGTGAGTGTGCCGGTTTTGGGGGTGCTTAAAGGAATGATTTGGGTGTTTTATTAATCAATAAAACATAATCATTAAAGTGTGTTTTGAGACCAACACCTATAAGCCACCCTAGTTACATGGGAAAGGGAATGTGTTCCCTCTTGTTCTTCCCCATACCCGGCCACCCACTACCCTAAGCAACACCCATTTAAATATTGTGAGATGCTCACATAACATTCTAGTCTTATCACTTGCAAAGTTTTCTAGGTAAGAAAAACATCAAAAACCTCTAAGTTATTATAAAGATAATAATAATATATACTATATTAGTGATAGTATTTTGATTAATATTTCTAATAAAGATTAGTATATTGTTTAAGAAAAATCCGTTTCTTGTACTAGCACACTCAAGGTTTCGGATATTTTAAGGGGTGTATTGGTGCATCACTAAGGAGGTGTTCTAGTTGAATACTTGGAGGATCATCCTAGCATTTCGTTTGGACCGTGTGTAAGGGTTGATATCCTCTAATTTCCGCATAAGTTATAGCATGCATAAGATCTAAAATCATTTTAATTAAAATGTTGATTAAGTTTTGTTTACTATGACTAAAATAATTAGCTTATGAGATAAATAAACCTAACACAATAAACAACGGCAGTAGGGACAGCACCCGAGCAGTGTAGCAGCAGCGGCCATCGACAGCACTAAGGCAGCAGTTGCAGCAACAATACAACCCAAAAACAGAGGTAACAACAGCGATTGCAGTTAAAGCAATAGTGAACGACAACAATAGTAAAACCGTAACGAAATAGTGACATGGGTAGTAGGAACAACGAGCAACGATCGATAGTGTAAACAGCAGCGACAATCGCGCAACAATAGTAAGAATGACAGCCCAGAAATGGTGAGGAGTAACTAAAATAACGACCAACAATAGAAATAATCGGCAATAACAACACCACCATAACGTAGCAACAACACTAGTAGTAACCCACAACGCCCCTTTCAGAAAAGACCTTACTCTACCGTAATAACATCCCAAATAACGAGATTAACAACAACAATCTCCGCCAAAATAAACACCCAGCTACAATTCAACTTAACAGCTATCAATTTCTAGACGAAAACAAATTTTGACATAACATGGTTGTTGTATGACATACGCAGCAATAGTAATATTTTGTTGCATTAGAAACAACCAACAACCCAACATTTACATGTTCACAGCTTATTGAAATTTATAATCATGTAATCAACAACCAATTTTCACATAAACAACAGGGAAAAACCCATGTCAACTTAATTTAAGACAAGGTGGAGTTTTCTTATTATTGTCGCCTTAATAAGCGCGCTACTCCTCCGATTCCTCCTCCACAATGTAAGAGTCGATGTCCGAGTCCTCCAAATCCCTACCTAAAATAACATACACGGATTAAGAGAGGAAATCACGAAATTGGGGAAGAACAGCCCAGAAAATGACTGTCCCAATTTGCGCAATTGAAAGCATAGAAACGACGGCGTCGGTCTAAGCAATCTGTGGGCGAAAGAATTACCTAATCAATGAGAAACGAGTTCTCTAGGACAATTTTAGTGGAAAATATCGGTATATACAATTGGGGGTTTGAGTTTGTGACTTGAGGAAGAAGAACATGGGTGGAAATGTTTTTTTTTTATAAGTAAGACGGATTTTAAGTTATGACTCGGAATTGAGTCAGAATTTATGTGAGAACAACATACACTAAGTGTTCTCACATAAATTTTGACTCAATTCCGAGTCATAACTTAAAATCCGTCTTACTTATAAAAAAAAAACATTTCCACCCATGTTCTTCTTCCTCAAGTCACAAACTCAAACCCCCAATTGAATATACCGATATTCTAGGTCGTTGAGGGGTGTCAAAGATAAGATTTATAATTCCTGAACTTTAACTATAGATAGTGAAAGTCAAGGGTCGAACCACAGAGAGGTGAGGAGTGTTTATTGTTTAAGGTCAATGTTTTAGGTAACAAATTGGGGGTTTTGGATTGGTTATTACTAAGTCTAAGCAAAGATTAAAATAAAATAAGAAATAAAAGACAAGAATAAAATTTTAATAAAAGGGATGCTAGGATGTTCGGGTAGTAAATAGCTACGATGGTGTAAATCCTAAGTCAACATGTATTGCAGTCGCGTAAGGGGTGTAACATATCCTTTCGGTCTATGGTACCTAATAGCTCCTTTCGGCCTATGCTATTAGTTCCTAGGTCTCACAATTATTGGGTATCAACAATAAGGGTGATTCCTAAAGTCTAGGTCACAAACCTTTCAGTCTTGAGTAACCTAGCCGTCTTAAGGTGTTAACCAATGCCCTTCCCGTATCTCTCAATCTTAGGTAGGTCATTACTAACATCCTACAAGTCTCCTTTCAGTCTCATTGTAGGTTATTATAGTCTACGAATTAAAACGGAACAGAAAACATACGTGAGTGGGTCGACCGACCGGCTAGCCCAGTCGGCCGACCACCGCCTTGGTCGACCGACCACGGCCCTGCTACAGGTCGGTCTCGGAATTCGCACCATCTACGCATATTTACTCCCTACATCCTAACATATAGAATTTAGCTACTCATGGAAATTAAAATAATAACAATAACATTAATAAATACGGAATTCATGATGAACATTAAACTAAGCATGCGATAACAATAAAGGCTTTGGGATTCTAACTTAAACCGGATACTAATAATTCTTAGACAAGAACAATTGATAAACTGAAATTGAAAGAAGAATTACCGTAATATGGATTAGGGCAGAAAAGAACAAGCTTTATTGATTATCGTGGAAGGATTGATGAACAATGAATAAAACTTACAAAACAATAACTTTGAAAAGAGAAAACTAAAACTAAAGATAAATTGAGAGTTTGTAATTAGATGCAGAAATAAACTAAACTACTGGATTAAGAACTGAATGGAAAACTGAATGCCTAACCCTAATCCCGTAATTTAGCTTAAATAGGCGGAATTAAAGAGTTTCCTAATGACCTAATCACTTGAATGGGCTTTGAGGAAACTTCTGGGTCTGCGCTGAGGTCGGTCGACCTACTTTGTGGGTCGGTCGACCCAATGTCGGGACTGCAGCGCGCGGTTATCTTAAAACAGCTGCCATTTCTTCGTTACTTATTGTAATCAAGCGATTCTTGCGGAGTTGGAAAGATAAGAGGATAAGCTTTCTCCTCCAACTGGAATCACTTCATTATCAGCTCTAGAACTCGAGATATAGCCATTTGAAACAGGCTGCAATATCGTGGATCGATTCTTTGCTATATGCACCTTTGCTTATGCTATCTTCAGGCCTTGAAATGTGCGCTAGCCTTCGTTCCTTCTTGTCCTTAGTCATAAAAAAAATCCCGAGGGCATAAATTTGGTATAAAATCGTCCCTTTTCCGCATAAATCTGCAAAAGAGCATAAAAATACGAAAGTAGACAATTGTTGGGAAATAAATGCTAAAACATAGTAAATGAGCGACAAAATGCGTGTAAAAATAGATGTAAAACATCATAAAATAGACACGCATCAAATTCCCCAAACCAAACCTTACTTGCCCTCAAGCAAGAAATAGACTCGATCTTAACTAATGGAACGATTTCAATCTCAGAGCGAAATTTACATGTTACCCTAAACCAATGCCAAGTACAAAATGAGAAAGTATTTAAATCATGCAAACGAGTTATAGGGTCGTCAAACTTGCAAACATAAAGACTATAGAGACTTTATACCATGGACTTGTTAGGTTTTATTAGTTACTTATAAACTAATTTTAGTCATACTAAACTAACCTTGTAATTAACAATTTAATATACTAGTTAAAACGATCTTATGCATGCTAAAATTGCGGAAATAAGAAGATATTGAACCCTTACAAACGGTCCAAGAGAATGGCAAAGATGATCCTCCAAGTACCCAAAATAGAATACCTCCTTTGGATGCACCAAGACAACCCCTCAATCAACCGAGACATGAACAAGCTATACAAAACCGGTTTCTCCTTAAACTTATTCTAATCTCTCTTATTAGAATCTTATTTCAATACTACTAAATAGTATGTATATATTATCTTATAATATCAATTTAGAGGTTAATATAATCTCTCCTCGCTTAGACAAATTTTCGGCTAGGTTGAGAGATTTTATTTGATTTTTCTACACTTAGAAAATTATGCAAGCATTAGGAATGAATTAAATTTGTGAGCACCTCACATATATAAAGAGTGATGCTTGGGTTGAGGTGTGGCCGGGCATGGGAAGACACAAGGGAGACAAGTTCTCTAACCCATGCAACTTAGGGTGGCCTAGATAGTGTTCCCAAGACACATGCCTTTAAACATATGATTAAAGTGTATTTAACCCACACTAATCATCCTCACCTACATCCACTTAGCCGCCCATTTTATCATAAAATGGATTCCATTTTACAACATTGTCAATTGTATAATTTGTATAAAAATGTGACATCTTATATGTCACAATGTAATACAATACAATTATTTTATCTTAAATATAGATATATAAATATTTATCGTATAAATATTATAATTAAATAAATCATATTTATTAATAGACAAGTAATTCGAAATTACAATTGTAAAATGATTATTTATAATTATCGTCAATACGATTTACAACCTTTGTATTAATTATAACCCAATTCATTCTAATTACGATATAATAAAATATCGTTTACTGTTTAACAATTGACACATTTCAATTTTAAACATAAATCTTACATTAAGATTTAACCTCTAATTTCTCGATATACGAGTTTAAGGAATATGATCAAATCGTATCAATATACATTTGATCAATTTATCAATTAAGGGAATTGTCCTAAAGGTGTGACCTAAAGGGATCAACTGACCATCACCGTCACACGACAGTAATGTCAAACTCTAGCTAGCCAATCATTACCGATTAATGTTGGTCAGTTGACTAATATAAAATCGTATCATCCCTTGCGCATTCTCGTTATGAGATTTAATTATGTGATCGCACTATTGTTGAGGACACACTTCCCAACAATCTCCCACTTGTCCTCGACAAGTGTGCGTCACCAATTCTCTTGTCCTATTACAATCTCCCACTCAATGCAAGATGTCTCTCTGAGGTCGTACTTGCATTCGATCATATCATGAGTGGTTTCCTCGATCTGGAGAATAACTGTTTGACTGGAATTATCTACCATAGATACCTTCCGAGCGTGGCCACGCATTTCCAGTTAACTTCTCCTCGAGTGGCCCTGAGATTTGAACAACCCTGACAAGGGGTGGACAATTTCTATCGCACTACTTCCTTCAACTAGTCACAGTCAGTCACAACCCAAAACAATCCCATTTGACTCCAGTTACGAAAAGTCGTAGAGAATGGATCAAGGTTATGCCTAAACTGTACCATCTTGGGAGAGTAGTCTTTAGTCTAAGAATTGACTCACAAGAATACTATAGCTGCTCTCGCCACGACCCGGCTATAAAATTTCCAGAACTCTATAAGCGGTCACATTTCCCGACAGAGTGTCTCTTACAGTCTGCCTATGTGATCGACTAGTCATCACATATGACTCTATGGCACTTGAACTTGCCATCAATCGCCTCACACTCTAGTCGCTTTGAGACGTCACCTCATGTAAGCGGCTAGGGGCTATACTAAGTCAATCCAGTTCACTTATGGGGTTCAATATTGTCTCATACAACCCATTTGGATTCCGACAAAGCATCTTTTACTTTGAGTTAATTATAACTCAAATGATGTTGTCATGCAACAATAGTCAATACTATTATCTTGCATTTGATGCACAATCATCTATTTGTATTAGTGTTTTGCGAATAAACCTTTTATTCATGATTGCAAAACTTACAAATTTTTGTCTCCTTCATTCTCATATTATCCCGTATAATATGATTCTATTTGAGTACATATCTAGAACTCTTTCTAGATTTTGAGTTTCCTTTCCGGAGGAAAGCTCCCACTGTTATCTCATAACTTGTGACGTATCGATATACTGGAGGGATTAATGAATCACTCTCTTTAGTCACTTATGTACTGAAATCTACATTGTAGTTATGAGTGATTTCATCACTCTTACTTTTCAAACATCTTGGCTATTTTATCAAGGTTATTCATATCTAACCATTTTGATTTCTAATGGGCGACCTTTTATTATCAATATAATAAACCTTCCCTGAATGCTCCATCATCGTATGATATGAGGTATTTGATCATCTAGAATTTCAAACCTCTTATTCTTTACACCTTAAAGAATCACCCATCCTCTCTAAATGGTAGGCTTAATTCTTTTAATGAACATCGCTCCCACTAAAAACAATATTACTCGATCTCTTAAATGAACCTTTCATTTCTCGCATGTAAATCTTTATTTATTACTTGAATCATTATTACTATCACTATCCCTATAGTGATCTACTTTCATTCAATCAATCATCACCCTCTTTTCATGTCTTAGTTTCCTCGAGACGAATATGACATGATAATTTCCTTATAACTACATTGAGAGAATTGAGATGATTTCTTCTCTTTTATCTAATAAACTTAGAAAAATCATTTATTTAGGAACCGGTCTTTCCTCCCGTATAGATAGATGATTTCTCCTCTATTATCTTATAATCTTTAAAAATCATTATCTCAAGGAGCCGATATTCCTTTCGAATTCATACGGGGTTTCATGTCTCCTCTCTTTGAAACAATGAACATAAAGAACCTTTCTTCGAGTGTCCTCCCGTAGTTTCTTCAGTGTCCTCTCGTAGTTTCTTCAATTCATTTAGGGTTCTTCTTAAGACTCCCAAGTAGGAATCTTCTCTAAGATCCTTTATATTATCATTGGTTTGCGAGCGAAATATTTTCTCCCACTCTATCCTTCTAACAATAACCTTTATTCGTATAAGGATAGCTATTTCGAGTAACCAATGTATATGAATGTTTGAAGTTTTATAGGTGTGATGAATACATTCTCATTTTCACTTAAAATGAAAATCTTATAATGAACTAATATTGTCTCATTTTGATTGAAAGTATCTCATGGGTTGTAGTTCTCCGTTTTAATCAACTCTTTGATTATATTATACTTGATCGTATCAATATTTATTGCGTGATTAGATCACTATTATTCATGTTTTAACAAGGTATGCAATTTATTTGATAAATCAAAACATTGATTAAGAACAAAAGTAGTGACTCGGGTTGAAAACCAAGTCACCAATATCGAAAATTACAACCATTGTCTTAGGATTTTAATCCTTGTCTTACAAGAAAGTAAATTGTTCCAAAATAAAATGCAAAATATGAAAGAAGACGATATGAAAATTAGAGGCTAGCTCTTTAAGTCTTCGATCAATTTGGATGCTACCATAGCCATCCAAGTAAGGAACTTCAAGCTTCCTTCTCCTTGCCCTTATCATTATTAGGAGGCGCCCCTTTAAAACATTTAAAAAGGGTAAACATCAACACATTTGTATCACTATACATAAGTTGATAAATGACATGAATCATAAACGAGAATTATTACCTACGGCGGTTGCCTTCCCATTTTTGAGATCGCTTAAGTATTTGGGGCAATTTCTCTTCCAATGACCGATCGTCGTGCAATAATGGCACTTGTCTTGCTCTTTTGAAGACGAGGTGGAAGCGCCTTTCGAAAAGGTCTTTTCTTTGGTCGCCTTGGGCTTGAACGTTTTCTTGCCCTTGCCTTTAGAGGCATTTCTTTTGAAGCTCGTTTTCCCTTTCTTTTCGATGTTCAAAACAGCCTTGGTGGAACTTTCATGAAGTCCCATGTCCCTTTCGGCTTGGACGAGCATCTTATGCAACTCTTCCAACGTGGTCTCTTGGTTTCGCATTTTGAAATTCACCCGGAATTGAGCATACGCTTTAACCTTATTGAGTGAGTGTAGAACTCGGTCAATAATAAGAGAGTCGGGAACATCAACATTTTGAGCTTTTAGAGTCTCCGCGAGCTCAACGAGTTTGAGCACATGAGGGCTTATCTTTTGCCCTTCCTTGAACGTAATGTCAAAGAAGGCGGAAGCCGCCTCATATTGAATCACCCTTGGAGTTTGCGAAAACATGGTCGCAAGCTTGGTGTATATCTCATACGATGTGGTCAACTTAATCATACTCCTTTGGAGATCCGGCTCCATGGAGAAGATGAACACATTTTTAAGAGCGGAGGACTCTTTCATGTAGGCTTCATAGGCCTCACGAGTTCCGACCGCGGAACGAGCGGTTGGAGCGGGAGGAGCGGCTTCGGATAGGTAACGACTCTTATCGTCACCTTGAGCGGCCAAAAGTAATTGCGCATCCCAATCCTTAAAGTTGGAACCATGCTTATCGAGTTTGCAACAATCCATAAAGGATCGAAGCCATGATACGTTAGTGAGAGGTGGAGCGTTGGTTGCCATTGATGATGTCGAAAATTAAACTACAATAATAAAAGGATAAACAACATCATATTAAATTCATAATTTGAATTTTAAGAAACTTAAACATGTTAAGTATATTTACTTAATAATCTCTTACCCAATTAAGTAAACAATCCCGAGACCCAAACCCATACTAATCCGGGCACGGTGTAGCCGATTCAACCCGTATCGGTATAATTTGGTGGATTAACCATTTAATCGGTTCTACTCTTAGAACTCTCGGTCGAAAATTTTCTTAAAATTATCTTTAGCCCGAACTTATTGCAACTACGGTTACGAATACTTTCGTTGAGATCAACCAAATTTCAAGGTGTAATCTTATTACCCCACTTACCCAACGTGACAATTTTAGTACCCCGGTGTAGCCGAGCCTACGTTCTTGTGAAGAAGGGATTCATGGGTCCGTACTTTTTGGGAAGGATAAGTCTCAATATTTTATTTGTAAGAGATCTAGTCAAATTATTATCTATCTCCGTTTAAGTGAACTAAGTCGGTGAATTATCGATAAAATAAATGACTAGGTCGACTAAATCGAAAAATGCATGATACGATGTATGACGATTTGGCTATGCATGCAAACATATAAAAGCAAATAAAAGCATAAAGATAAACCCTAGTATGGCCTTTCCTAGAAAAGAAATAACAAAGTACAAATTCGGAAACCAACTCCTTTGGTCCCTTGAACTTCACGCGGCACGCACTTCGAGGTAAACACCGTCTTGATCGGAACTCCTTTCCGAATGGCACCGTCTTCAAGGAACTCCGGATTTTACAAAAATTACAACTTTTCTAGTCTACTTTATACATTATAAAATAGAAATAAATTACAATTGGGTGATACGAGATCACAAAATTACTACCGAATCGGTAACCCCTTACATTACGGGAAATACCGATTAAAACTACGGCTATACTAAGTAAATTACATAATTCCCAAAATTACGTAAATAAAATCATGACATTCATAATATAAAATATGCAATGCTTATGTAAATATGAATTAACATATGCAAATCCTAAGCCAAATCGTCCTATTTAAAACATTTATTTAAATAGTTATCGTAAACCTTTGTTTATGGAATCGCGTGTTTTAACGATTAACAACACTATGCATTATATGAAACGGTTTTCATCATTAAGTTAATCATCCTAACTCTTATAGGTTTCAAAATTTAGTCTTACTCAAACTTTGAACATGACTTAACTTAATATATTTCAATATTGATCGGTATTACTCGGTTTTACGGGAAAAATAATATAAAAATCCAAAAGAGTCATTAAAATATCGAAAATTAAAAATTCAAATTTTGAAAATTCCAGAATGTTCTTAAAATTTCAGAACCTTAAAAATATTAGTATTTATACGGTTTTAACATTATTTCGAAAATAATACGTAAAACGAGCATTTTTAAGTCGGAAAATTCAATAATTAATTCCATAAATGCAAATAAAATACTAATAAAAATTTTACACTTTCCAAAACACTTTAAGAACACAAAATGGACAGAAAAGTAAATTTCACACTGCCCAAGAGCCGAAACTTTAATTAAAGACTCTTATTATTTTAATTTTAAATGCAACTTTTAACAAATTAAAATTAAAACAAATCTGAAACTTATGGCTCCCAAGAATATTTTCAAGATGAACATATCATATATGACTAATATGGGTTACATTTTTCGGCCATTTTAACAACTTTTGCAAATTTTAACGATTTACGTCATATATCGTACGATTTTTACCTTTAAAATTATTTCTCAAGCATAAAATAAGATAAAAATCTCGAAATTTTATACATGCTGGAAATAATATATATGACATCGTGTTAAATTTTTATGGCCAAATTCCAACTTAAACTATTAAAGTCGAAATAATGTCACTAATTACCCGATTTTTACATTAAAAATCTATAATATTGCAATATTTTAGATAAATTTCTGGAAAATTCAACATAAATTTTAAATATTGCATGTGACATCCTCATAAAGTTTTATAGTCAAATTCATAATATAACTATTTTAACCCATTTTTATTCATCTTATTGCATTTTAACACTTAAAATTCATATCACACGTTTTATAAGTCCATAATTTACGAAAAATCATATTCACATTATAGAAAATACATGTGATAACATACTGAAAAATCTCGGCCAAAAGATGATTTTTGCTATTTTTCCCAAAATAAACGATTTTAACCATTAAAACTCAATAAAATCCGAGATTTAATATACCATAAGTCAATATTCATGCAAAATATATTCCAAATATTCTAAAACATTTTAGAAAACAGTAGGTAATCATGCTAAAATTATTTCGTGCATATCATATATCAAACGAAAATCCAAGTTTTATTTTGTTATCACTATAACTCCGTAAAAACGTAAACAGAAAGCATGCAAACAACCTATTGCTCTGATACCAATTGTTAGGTTTTATTAGTTACTCATAAACTAATTTTAGTCATACTAAACTAACCTTGTAATTAACATTTTAATATACTAGTTAAAACGATCTTATGCATGCTAAAATTGCGGAAATAAGGAGATATTGAACCCTTACAAACGGTCCAAGAGAATGGCAAAGATGATCCTCGAAGTACCCAAAATAGAATACCTCCTTTGGATGCACCAAGACAACCCCTCAATCAACCGAGACTTGAACAAGCTTGTTACAAAACCGGTTTCTCCTTAAACTTATTCTAATCTCTCTTATTAGAATATTATTTCAATACTACTAAATAGTATGTATATATTATCTTATAATATCAATTTAAAGGTTAATATAATCTCTGCTTGCTTAGACAAATTTTCGGCTAGGTTGAGAGATTTTATTTGATTTTTCTACACTTAGAAAATTATGCAAGCATTAGGAATGAATTAAATTTGTGAGCACCTCACAAATATAAAGACTGAGGCTTGGGTTGAGGTGTGGCCGGGCATGGGAAGACACAAGGGAGACAAGTTCTCTAACCCATGCAACTTAGGGTGGCCTAGATAGTGTTCCCAAGACACATGCCTTTAAACATATGATTAAAGTGTATTTAACCCACACTAATCATCCTCACCTAAATCCACTTAGCCGCCCATTTTATCATAAAATGGATTCCATTTTACAACATTGTCAATTGTATAATTTGTATAAAAATGTGACATCTTATATGTCACAATGTAATACAATACAATTATTTTATCTTAAATATAGATATATAAATATTTATCGTATAAATATTATAATTAAATAAATCATATTTATTAATAGACAAGTAATTCGAAATTACAATTGTAAAATGATTATTTATAATTATCGTCAATACGATTTACAACCTTTGTATTAATTATAACCCAATTCATTCTAATTACGATATAATAAAATATCGTTTACTGTTTAACAATTGACACATTTCAATTTTAAACATAAATCTTACATTAAGATTTAACCTCTAATTTCTCGATATACGAGTTTAAGGAATATGATCAAATCGTATCAATATACATTTGATCAATTTATCAATTAAGGGAATTGTCCTAAAGGTGTGACCTAAAGGGATCAACTGACCATCACCGTCACACGACAGTAATGTCAAACTCTAGCTAGCCAATCATTACCGATTAATGTTGGTCAGTTGACTAATATAAAATCGTATCATCCCTTGCGCTTTCTCGTTATGAGATTTAATTATGGGATCGCACTATTGTTGAGGACACACTTCCCAACAGGACTCTCGCGGTACGCTCGAGACACTCATGAAGCAAAAGGCGAGTATATGTAAAAGATAGAAAGAAGTATATTGTCATGACACTCACCTAACTGCGACCCATGGAAACATGCCTGCAATCTAACATCAACAAGAATTCTACAACTATGTATAACAAACTCATTAAATGACCCAGATACATGCAATTGCGGTAATGAAAGATATGTGAGGTAAAAGGTAAAAAGTGGTTAAGATGTTTTTTTTTGGATTTGTGGGGTTAGTAGCCAAGCTAGTAAAACCGGTTCCCAACAACATATTTAACAACTTTTGATATTAAGAAAGTGCTCTTTTGTAGCACAACTCTCACATTAAATATAAGAAAGGACTCCCAAATATTTTGAATGAGGTACGGGAGTAATAACACATAAAAAAAAAGGGAACTTGGAATGAATTTTTTTCATTCTGATGCTGTCAGTTGGTCGACCGACCTATAAAGGCGGTCGGTCGACTGACTTTCTGTGCTTTTTGCTTTTTTCGTTCTTTCGTTTTTTTTTTCTCTTTCTGAATTTTTCTGTTCTTTTTCTTTCTTTTCTTGCTTTCCTTCTTTCTTTTCTCTTTTTGCTTATGATAGCATACAAACCAAGATGCCTCAAAATAAACCAAAGACCACAAATACTAGCTTGGAAGGGTAGGCTAAGTATGGGATGTAGTTTTGGGGGAATAAAAAGGCAATTTTGGCTATGTGAAGCTTATGGGTAAATATGAGAAAAGGGATCCCAAATGCACGTACCAAGACTCACAAAACGAGAAAGTAAAACAAGTATATAACAATTCAAGTTCATGTTTATGCATATTGATGTAACATGTTCCAAGGGGAGTACTACTCACATCCTCGACAACTGGTTTAAAAATAAAACCAGGAATAAGGCTCTAAAACTCAGAATGTATAGTAGGTTGCCAAGGTATAAGTCAAGTCTCAAGATATACAAATAGTTTGACAAAAACTCGTAGATATGCAAAAGACTCTCATACTAAAACAAGTTGACAAGGCAAGGTAAAGGCATAAATTTGTAAGATAGCAAAGATCATCCTTGAAATACTCTCGTTCCGACTCGACCTATATGCTAAAATAAACGTGCATTTTTTGGAATTTTTAAATTTTTTTCATTTTTTTGGATTTTTGTATATGCAAGGAAAAGAAAAGAACGATGCAATACGGAAATGCAATAAACGTGTGACAAAATGCAATGCATGTGACACGAAACTATTCCACAAACCAACCCGCACAATGTCCCCATTGTGCATTAGCCTAAGTAAAGGTTTCACAAAATAAAAAGTAAAAACCAAGGAAACAAGGAAAGAACTCACTGGATTTTTAAGCGCATGAGAAACCTCCCCAAACCAGCATAAGCTGGGAGGTTTTGGTGGCCAGCAATGCCACTCAAGTACCCAAGATGGTTGCACGATTCCCGAGGAAGAAAACGAGCAGGCTGTGACGGACGGATAGGTCGATCGACCTATATCTCGGGTCGACCGACCTTCCTGCGGACTGCAGGAATTCCAGGAATGCAGGGACGAGGTCGACCGACCTATATTTCTAGTCGGTCGACTCCTCTGCTACACAGCGGTCTTCTTTTCTTCGGAAAAAACTTGTGTCAACCAAGTCATTCTTCTTGAAACCTGAAATAAATCATCAAATATGTGCCCCACGGCTCCAAAATTTGATGCCCAACAAATGCGCGAGATCCCAGAATCAAGTCCAAAAGTCGTAACTATGCAAACAAAAACAAAAAAAAGTCCTAGAAAAGTTAAAGCAAGCAAACTAGAAAGTCTTAACAAAACAAAAAAATGTCTTTAGAAAAACAGAAACGAGCAAAAAGAAAAAGTCATCCGCGAAGGATTCGGCGTTTCTTTGACCAAGGGCTCTGACTACAGGCTACTCCTTCAGCTATGGTGATTTGGGTAGATGAGTTTCTCTCCACCGTGTTAATAGGTGGGTCATCATCCACAGCTCTAGCCATCCATCTCCCGGAGTTGTCGACTCCCAAGTCGTGGGCCGACACCTTCCTGGGTTTCTTCTTCTTAGGGCTCTTTTCTTCAGCCAAATGATCACTTGCTTGAGTGACCTCGTTCTCTACATCATTTGATCGAGTAAGTGGTACTACTCAATCGAGGACATCTCTCTTCCTATCGCCTATAGACTCTATCACTAGAGTCGCAATTTCTGGAGCATCCAAATCAGCTTCCTGAGCAAGAGATTCACCTGCACATGCCTTAAAACACATCAAAGCCTCCGAAGGATCCTTTGTGAAGGATCCTTGTACATAACATTCACTAATATTATTAAAAACATCAGAAATGTCAATGGAAGAATCCTGCAAAAAATAAGGATCATCAACCGAGGGTTCAAACATGTCAGGAACATGTTCATCACTAACACCTACAGAAATAGGTTGGTCAGTCAAGGGGTAAATTTCTAACTCATTAGCTGTATCTAAATCCAAGTCAATATCGTCAACGGGGAGGGAGAGGGAATCAAGTAACCTATCATTCTCATCCTTAAGAATGAGCGACTCTTCAGTAATGGGTGTGATAGGATCACACTCAACATGAATATCCGGGTCGTTGAGGAAGAAGAACTATGTATAACAAACTCATTAAATGACCCAGATACATGCAATTGAGGTAATGAAAGATATGTGAGGTAAAAGGTAAAAAGTGGTTAAGATTGCAGGCATGTTTCCATGGGTTGCAGTTAGGTGAGTGTCATTACAACATACTTCTTTCTATCTTTTACATATACTCACCCTTTGCTTCGTGAGTGTCTCGAGCGTAAAAATTTGATGCCCGTCGTTGAGGGTACCAAAGATAAAATTTATAATTCCTAACTTTAACAATAGATAGTGAAAGTCAGGGTCGAACCACAAGGAGGTGGGGAATGTTTATTGTTTGGTGTTAATGTTTTAGGGTAACAGTTTTGGGGGTTTTAATGGTTGTTACTAAGTCTTGAAACAAAGATAAAAATAAAACAAGAAAATAAAGATGAGATTAAAACTATATTAAAAGAGATGCTAGGATGTTTGGGTAATAAATAGCTAAGGTAATATAAATCCTAAGGTCAACATGTATTGCAGTCGCGTAACGGGTGTAACATATCCTTTCGGTCGATGGTACCTAATAGCTCCTTTCGGCCTATGCTATTAGTTCATAGGTCTCATAATTATTGGGTGTCAACAATAAGGGTGACTCCTAAATTCTAGGTCACATACCTTTCAGTCTTAAGTAACCTAGCCATCTTAAGGTGTAAACCAATGCCCTTCCCGTATCTCTCAATCTTGGGTAGGTCATTACTAACATCCTACAAGTCTCCTTTCAGTCTCATTGTAGGGTATTATAATTTACGAATTAAAACGAACAGAAAACAAACGCGAGTGGGTCGACCGGCCAGCTAGCCCAGTCGGCCGACCACAGCCTTGGTCGACCGACCCATTATGTGAGTCGGCCGACCACGACCCTGCTACAGGTCATCTCGGAACCTATACTACCTACGCATATTCATCCCCTACATCCTAACATATGAATTTAGCTACTCATAATTACTACAACAACAATGAAAACGGGAATAAATATGGAAAACATAATGAATGATAATCTAAACATTCAATCTATAATAAAGCTTGGGATTCTATCTTAATAGAATACAAGTAATTATAAGAACAATAATAAAACTTAAATTGAGAGAGTAATTACCGGAAATAGGATTAAGGCAGAAAAAGGAACAAACTTTATTGAATGCTTGAGAATTATTGAAAGATTACATTTGAACAAAAAGATGGAATAAAACTTAATTACGAACTTTATTATTATGATGGGGGATGATAGATAAAAGCTAGATGATTAACCCTAAACAAAAGATTAGTTTATATAGGGCATAAAATAGGAGTTTCCTAAAGACTCCAACACTTCTAATCGATTTCCGAAAAGCTTCTGGGCTTCGCTGAGGTTGGTCGACCTATTATGTGGGTCGGTCGACCTCTTTACGGGTTTCAGGAAAATTCTGGGCTTTCCAAAACAGAGGTCTGGTCGGCCGACCCAAGTATTAGGTCGGTCGACCCGTTTCTGCGTTAGATTGCTTTGATTCGTCTTGGTTTGACTTTTGGCACTTGATTAATGATTCCAGTTGACTTTCTTTGTTCCTTAGTTATGCAAAATTCTCTAGGGCATAATTTTGGTGTAAAACCGTCCTTTTTCTGCAAAAATCTGCAAAAGTGCATAAAAATACGAAAGTGCACAATTGTTGGGAAAAAAGGGCTAAAACATAGTAATTGAGCGACCAAATGCGTGTAAAAAATAGATGTAAAACATCATAAAATAGACACGCATCAAATTCCCCAAACCAAACCTTGCTTGCCCCCAAGCAAGAAATAGACTCGATCTTAGCTAATGGAACGATTTCAATCTCAGGGCGAAATTTACATGTAAGCCTAAACCAATGCCAAGTACAAAATGAGAAAGTATTTAAATCATGCAAACGAGTTATGGTGTTATCAATCTTGCAAAATAGAGATTATAGAGACTTATTACCATTGGACTCTCGCGGTACGCTCGAGACACTCATGAAGCAAAGGGTGAGTATATGTAAAAGATAGAAAGAAGTATATTGTAATGACACTCACCTAACTGCGACCCATGAAAACATGCCTGCAATCTAACATGAACAAGAATTCTACAACTATGTATAAGAAACCCATTAAGTGACTCGGATACATGCAATTGAGGTAATGAAAGATATCTGAGGTAAAAGGTAAAAAGTGGTTAAGATGCTTTTGTACTTGTGGGGTTAGTAGCCAAGCTAGTAAAACCGGTTCCCAACAACATATTTCACAACTTTTTGATATTAAGAAAGTGCTCTTTTGTAGCACGATTCTCACATTGAATATAAGAAAGGACTCCCAAATATTTTTGAATGAAGTACGGGAGTGATAACACATGAAAGAAAGGGAAATTGGAACGATTTTTTTTTAATTCTGATGCTGTCAGGTGGTCGACCGACCCATGAAGGTGGTCGGTCAACCTATTTCCTGTGTACGTTTGATTTCTTTTTTTTTTTTTTCGTTTTTCTTTTCTTTCTTTCTTTTTCTTTCTTCTTTCTCTTTTTGCTCAAGATAGCATATAAACCAAGATGCCTCAAAAGTCAAACCAAAGACCACAAATACTAGTTTGGAAAGGTAGGCTAAGTATGGGATGTAGTTTTGGGGGAATAAGAAGGTAATTTTGGCTATGTAAGGCTTATGGGTAAATAAGAGAAAAGGGATCCCAAATGCACGTACCAAGACTCACAAAACGAGAAAGTAAAACAAGTATATAGCAATTCAAGTTCATGTTTATGCATATTGATGTAACATGTTCCAAGGGGAGTACTTCTCACATCCTAGACAACTGGTTTAAGAATGAAACCAGGAAATAAGCTCTAAAACTCAGAATGTATAGTAGGTTGCCAAGGTATAAGTCAAGTCTCAAGATATACAAATAGTTTGAAAAAAAACTCGTAGATATGCAAAAGACTCTCATACTAAAACAAGTTGGCAAGGCAAGGTAAAGGCATAAACATGTAGGATAGCAAAATCATCCTTGAAATACTCTCGTTCCGACTCGACCTATATGCTAAAATAAACATGCATTTTTTTTGAAGTTTTTTTCGTTTTTTTATTTTTATTTTTTTTATTTTTTTTATATATGCAAGGAAAAGAAAAGAACAATGCAATACGGAAATGCAATAAACGTGTGACAAAATGCAATGCATGTGACACGAAACCATTCCCCAAACCAACCCGCACAATGTCCCCATTGTGCATTAGCCTAAGTAAAGGTTTCACAAAATTAAAGAAAAGATGCAAGGAAAATAAAAACCAAGGAAAATTGGAAAGAACTCACTGGATTGTTAAGCGCATGAGAGAAACCTCCCCAAACCAGCGTAAGCTGGGAGGTTTTTGTGACCAGCAGTGCCACTCAAGTAACCAAGATGGTTGCACGATTCCCGAGGAAGAAAACGAGCAGGCTGTGACGGACGGATAGGTCGATCGACCTATATCTCGGGTCGACCGACCTTCCTGCGGACTGCAGGAATTCCAGGAATGCAGGGACGAGGTCGACCGACCTATATTTCTAGTCGGTCGACCCCTCTGCTGCACAGCGGCCTTCTTTTCTTCGGAACCACTTGTGTTAACCAAGTCATTCATCTTTGAAACCTGAAAAATCATGATAAATGCGCCCAACAAGTGCGCTAGACCCCAGAACCAAGTCCAAAATTGTCTTAAATACGCAACAAAAGCAAAAATTGTCCTAAAAAACTTAAAGCAAACAAACTAGGAAGTCTTAACAAAACAAAAAAAATGTCTTTAGAAAAACAGAAACGAGCAAAAAGAAAAAGTCATCCGCGAAGGATTCGGCGTTTCTTTGACCAAGGGCTCTGGCTACAGACTACTCCTTCAGCTATGGTGATTTGGGTAGATGAGTTTCTCTCCACCATGTAGATAGGTGGGTTATCATCCATAGCTTTAGCCATCCATCTCCCGCGGTTGTCGACTCCTAAGTCGTGGGTCGACACCTTCCTCGGCTTCTTCTTCTTAGGGCTCTTTTCTTCAGCCAACTGATCACTTGCTTGAGTGATCTCGTTCTCTACATCATTTGATCGAGTAAGTGGTACTACTCGATCGAGAACATCTCTCTTTCTATCGCTTATAGACTCTGTCACTAGTGTCGCAATTTCTGGAGCATCCAAATCAGCCTCCTGAGCAAGAGATTCACCTGCACATGCCTCAAAACACATCAAAGCCTCCGAAGGATCCTTTGTAAAGGATCCTTGCATAGAACATTCACTAATATTATTAAAAACATCAGGAATGTCAATAAATGAATCCTGCAAAAAACAAGGTTCATCAATAGAGGGTTCAATCATGTCAGGAATATGTTCATTACTAACGCCTACAAAAATGGGGTCGTCAGTCAAAGGGTTAATTTCTAACTCATCAGCTGTATCTAAGTCCAAGTCAGTGTCATCAACGGGGAGGGAGAGGGAATCAAGTAACCTATCGTACTCATCCATAAGAATGAGTGACTCTTCAGTAATGGGTGTGACAGGATCACACTCGACAGAAATATCCGGTTTACTAATATCAATGCCCTCATACCTCTCCGTATCTCCACTGGCTCGAATTAGGTGTTTGAGAAACTCCCATTGCTTCTCACAGGGTAGGTCTAAAAATTCCCATCCACACTTCCTCTCAATCTCGATCAAGGTCTTACCAGTAACTCCATCATAAATGATACGACAAACCTCCCCAATACTAATAGGATAGTCAGATTGAGAAAGGAAAGAGGTTAATCTATCACAATAGATATACAAAGGTTCATGCTCGAGTTGTGGGAAAGGGGTGATGGTCATGACGGTAAAAGAAAAAAGGAAAACATAAACAAAAACAATAAACACTGGCGTCACCTCCCCGGCAACGGCGCCAAAATTTGATGCCCGTCGTTGAGGGTACCAAAGATAAAATTTATAATTCCTAACTTTAACAATAGATAGTGAAAGTCAGGGTCGAACCACAAGGAGGTGGGGAATGTTTATTGTTTGGTGTTAATGTTTTAGGGTAACAGTTTTGGGGGTTTTAGTGGTTGTTACTAAGTCTAGAAACAAAGATAAAAATAAAACAAGAAAATAAAGATGAGATTAAAACTATATTAAAAGAGATGCTAGGATGTTTGGGTAATAAATAGCTAAGGTAATATAAATCCTAAGGTCAACATGTATTGCAGTCGCGTAAGGGGTGTAACATATCCTTTCGGTCTATGGTACCTAATAGCTCCTTTCGGCCTATGCTATTAGTGCCTAGGTCTCACAATTATTGGGTGTCAACAATAAGGGTGATTACTAAATTCTAGGTCACATACCTTTCAGTCTTAAGTAACCTAGCCGTCTTAAGGTGTAAACCAATGCCCTTCCCGTATCTCTCAATCTTGGGTAGGTCATTACTAACATCCTAGCATCCCTTTTATTATAATTTTATTCTCGTCTTTAATTACTTATTTTATTTTAATCCTTGCTTTAGATTTAGTAAACAACCAATCAACCCCCTAAAATTGTTACCTTCGATTTATCGGAGGTTCAAGAACCAACTACCGAGCAACCATTGGAGGAAACAGTTCCTTCAACCGAGGCTGCGGTAGATATTCCTGAGGAACCTAGGAGGTCGGGAAGAGTCTCCATTCCTCCGGACAGATACATTGGTATGGTCGAGGAACATGATATGGATGACGTCTTACTCCTAGAGGGTAATGAACCCACAACCTATAAAGGTGCCATGACCAGTTCTGACTCAAAGCTATGGCTAGAAGCCATGCAATCCGAGATGGACTCCATGTATGAGAACAACGTGTGGGATCTTGTGGACCTACCTGCAAAGGTACGCCCCCTTCAATGCAAATGGCTTTACAAAATAAAGCATGCCGTGGAAGGTAAACAAGATATCCATAAGGCAAGACTAGTTGCTAAAGGTTTCACCCAAGTGCCAGGCTTGCACTACGATGAGATCTTTGCACCCGTAGTCATGCTACGTTCCATTCGGATTATCTTAGCGATAGCCGCATTTCATGACTATGAAATATGGCAAATGGACGTTAAAACCGCCTTCTTAAACGGTTATTTGGAGGAAGAGTTGTACATGGTACAACCCGAGGGTTTTATTGATCCAGAACATCCTAAGAAGGTTTGCAAGCTTAAGCGTTCCATCTATGGACTTAAGCAAGCATGACGGAGTTGGAATCATCGCTTCGACCAAGTGATAAAAGAGAATGGATTCGTTCGATCAGTCGAGGAACCATGTCCCTATATCAAGTCGAGTGGGAGCAAGATTGTATTCCTAGTACTGTATGTCGATGACATACTCTTGATTGGGAATGACATACCTCTCTTATCTTCGGTTAAAGCATGGTTGAAAAACCATTTCCAGATGAAAGATCTGGGAGAGGCACAAAGAATTTTGGGCATCCGTATCTACAGGGATAGATCACGACGGATGTTGTCTCTCAGTCAGGAGTCTTATATAGATAAGATTCTAGAGAGATTCAGCATGACGAACTCCAAGAAAGGGTTCCTTCCTATGACTACTGGGCTTCACTTGAGCAAGTCTCAAGAAGCTAAGACATTGGAACAGAAAGAGCGCATGAGTCGGATTCCTTATGCTTCGGCAATAGGATCGATCATGTATGCCATGATATGCACACGTCCAGACGTTGCATATGCATTGAGTATGACCAGTCGATTACAAGCTCATCCAGGTGAACAACACTGGATGGCCGTGAAAAACATTCTTAAGTACGTACGGAGGACTAAAGACTGGGGATTGACTTACGGAGGCGACTCGACGCTCTGCGCCACGGGTTACGCAGATGCTAGCTTCCAAACGGATCGAGATGACTCGAAATCTCAGTCTGGATTCGTTTTTACTCTTAATGGCGCTGCTGTCAGCTGGAAAAGTTCTAAACAGAGTGTTACAGCAGATTCTATGACTGAGTCCGAGTACTATGCCGCCTCAGAAGCAGCTAAGGAAGCAATATAGATGCGTCAATTCTTACAAGGACTATTAGTAGTGCCTAGTTCAAATGACCCAATCACCGTTTATTGTGATAATAAAGGTGCCATCTTCCAAGCTAAGGAGCATAAGTCTAGCAACAAGGCTAGGCATGTACAACGGAAAGCTCATCTAATCAGAGATTACGTGGAGCAAAAGGAGATTTTCATTGATAAGATCGCTACGGATGACAACATAGCTGATCCTCTCACTAAAGCATTACCACATGATAAGCATGAAGGGCACATTCATTCCATGGGAATTAGATGTGTTCCTAAGTTGTAGTACTCTTTTATGGATTCATGTAATAATTCATTTTCTCGTGTACTCTATTCAACCTCATTGTTATGATATATAATGTTTTGTTTTTCATGTGGAATTGTACGCCAATTTTGAACACCACAAAGTGAACTGAATAACATTACACCGTTTTAGTCCTTGATTACCCACTTGAGCTGATAAATCAGGTAATCATTTTGTGACGTTGGTTGATGGTGGGTTCAACGAGCCATAAGTCACGCGGATGACTGACCAATCACAAAGGCGAGTTATAGGGATATCTCGTAGGACACCACGTGACAACGTTATGGAGTCCTAAATGTTTTATAACATTGGGTGCCAGGTCGTGGATAGGACCTCCATAGTGTTCCTTAGAGTCGAGTCTTTTGACTTTCAACTGTCTCTTGAGATTAAGGCAGATTTTGGGTAACTTTGGTTTCTTTCCCACGGTCATCGTAACAGGGGCCAAGAGGATTTTTTCTGGGTTATTTCATGCTGCGCGATATCGGCAGGATTCGAGTTGAGGGAAATATCCAAACCCTTATCAGGATTTTATCATTTCTCAGGGCCACTCGAGGAGTAGTAACTGAAATGCATGGCCATGCTCGAATACAGATTCGCTTTATTAGTTAAGTTACTCTCTAGTCGGGGAAACCACTCTTGATACAGATCGCTTGTGAGATACGACCTTTGCGAATGCGGATTTGCAAATTGTCTTACATTGAGTGGGAGAAATTTTAAAAGGATATGAGAATCGGTTATCGCACCTACACTTGTACGGACAAGTGGGAGTTTGTTGGAGCTTGTGTCCTCCACATGTAGTGTGATAACGTCATTGCATATACCCTTGTACGGACAAGTGGGAGATTGTTGGGGCTGATGTCCTTGACAATTAAGTACAATGACTTATTAAATCTCTTTAAGGATCACAAGGGCATACTTCAGTATTATTACCAGTTGATCCACGTTTATCAATAACGGTTGGCTTGCTAGATAAGTTTGACGTTATTGTCATACGGATGGCGGTGATCAATTGGTCCCTATACGTCACACCTATAGGACACGTTTGAGAGATGTGAAGGTATGAAAATACAGTCACATTTATGCCGAATACGACTAAACAGTTAGTCAGAGGTATTGACTATTAAATTAGTCAATAAGATGTTGAGATTATTATTTAATACGGATTAAATAATTTTAGCTAACACGGATTACATGATTAATTCGTAAATTAAATGTAAACGGATATATTTAATTAAATATTGTATTCGCATATTAATATAAACAGTTATATTAATTTGGGTAATTATACAATATCGTAATTTATCAGGCCATTATTAATACATCGATTGCATTAATACCTGATAACACGTATACGATTTATAATAAAAATCCCGCGAATAATATTTAGCTAATTGGGTCGAATCACGAAAAGGGATAAGGTAATAGTGGATAAAGCCCACACTCACCCAACCCAATTCGGCCGACCAATCTAGATGCTACATAAGGAGAGTCATTCTCCTTATGTCAGTAACTGTTGAATCACAATTCTCACAATTAGGGTTTTGAGAGCATTCTTCTCCCAAAACTCAGATCTCACATCTAAAACCTCAATAGCTCTCCCCATATTGCAAGGTAATTGGAGAGTATTTTCTAGCACACGCGGCATCATCTCAAACAAAGTCTTGGGTGCAAGTTATAGGAGAGAATTTACTTTAATTCCTGTTCTTAGGCCTATTCAAGCAAGGACCCAAGGTTGTACTCTTTTTCATGTTTTTATTTATCTTATGACAATAATCACAACTGTAATTTTCATTATAATCCTGCAAGTTTAGGGCGAATACATGCTTTATTCCCCAAAGGCATAACGGTGTGACTTATCATGGATCGAACCATATCGAGTAGAGTTCGATTTCTCCGTTCGGACACACCATTTAATTGTGGTGTTCCAGGTGGAGTCAACTGTAGCACGATGCCACAGTCTTTAAGGTGTTGATCAAACTCGTGTGAAAGATACTCACCACCACGATCAGAACATAGTGCTTTAATCTTTCTTCCCAGCTGGTTCTGTACCCTATTCTGGTATTCTTTGAACTTGTCAAAGGATTCACTTTTATGCTTCATTAAGTAGACATAGCCATATCTACTCAAATCATCCGTGAAAGTGATGAAATACCTATAGACTTCTTGTGCGTTGATCGACATAGGGCCACATACGTCCGTATGTATGAGTCCTAATAGGTCGGCAGCGCGCATTCCAACACCTTTGAAGGAAATACGAGTCATCTTACCGATGAGACATGATTCACACGTACCATATGATTTGAAATCAAAGGCTGAGATAGCTCCATTCTGTATGAGCTGTTTAACGCGTTTCTCATTTATGTGTCCCATACGACAATGCCATAGGTAAGTTTGATCTTTGTCACCTACCTTTAATCTCCTATTATTCACATGTTTTATTTCAGTGGTTTGATCTAAAACATAAATTCCATTCATGGAAACTGCCTTGCCATAAATCATATTGTGTAATGAGAAATTACAACTGTTATTTTCTATTACAAATGAAAAACCAAGTTTGTCAAGCGCAGAAACTGAAATAATGTTTTTGGACAAACAAGGAACATAATAACAGTTATATAAAGATAACTCGAATCCACTTGGAAGCTGGATCACGTATGTTCCCCTCGAGATTGCAGCAACACGTGCTCCATTCCCGACACGCAGGTCAACCTCACCCTTGATGAGGGGTTCTTGGTTTCGGAGGCCCTGCACATGATTACATAGATGAGAACCACAACCAGTATCTAGTACCCAAGTTCCGTAACTTGCATGGTTAATCTCAATCATGTGAATAAAAGAAGAAGAAGACATACCAATAGGAGTAACGCGGCCTGCCTTAATGTCCTCACGATACACGGGGCATGAGCGCCTCCAATGCCCAGTCTTGTGGCAATGGTGGCATTCCATGCTAGTATCCTTGCTCTTTGTTTTGCCCTGTGAGTTGCTCGACTCACCTGGCCCACTCTTAGTAAATCCTGACTTCTTAAACTTGGGCTTGCCTACTGTTAGGTTGCCCTGAGCTTTAGCTTTACCCTTACCCTTACCCTTACTGGAAATCATGAGAACATCTTGCTTCACGCTCCCACTTAATTTTAGATCCTTCTCGGTCTGTACGAGAAGGGAGTGGAGCTCATGAGGAGTCTTCTTCATGTCGTTCATGTAATAGTTGGCCCTGAAGAGGGCGAACCCATTATGAAGCGAATGAAGCATTCGATCAACGATTATGTTCTCACTGATCTTGCAGTTTAGGGCCTCCAGTTTCTCGATATTTTCAATGATGTGATGAATATGTGGGCTAACAGCTTGGCCCTTCTGGAGTTTCGCCCTCAAAGAAGCGACAGGTATGCTCATAAGAAACGATCCTCGGACCTTTTGAGAATTCGTTAGTGAGCGTGGTGAAAATCTTGTTTGCACCATGGGCTATGAAGCGTCTTTGCAAATTGGATTCCATTGCATAGATGAGTACGTTCTTTATCGCACCCGCTTCCATGACGAAGTCGCTATGAGCGCGAACTTCGTTAGCTCTAGCTCCAGTTCCTGGGTGTGCCGGAATGGGCTCAGTTAAGTACTTAAGCTTTCCGTCAGCAATGGCAGCATTCCGTAGTGCTGCCTCCCAGTCAGAGAAGTTTGACCCATCATTCCTCAGTCTAGTAGACTGATTCATGGAGTCCATGAAGGCTTTTGCCAGGATTCACGTGCTAGCTTGGCACTTGGCATTGGGTCTTCACCAGCCATTAGTTATACAGCAGTTTAATTGAACGTGTTCTACACTGAAAAGAAGATAAAAACAAAACCCTATAAGCAACTCATTGTTGTGATTTAAGTCTATATTAAATTGCATTTAAACTCGTAGACTCATGCATTTATATAATTGATCTCCGTCAAGAATTATATAAACGATCCCAAGACTCAATTTCCGTATATTGATAAGCCCACAGTTTGGCTAATTCCACCGTTGGAACTCTTGGTCGATAGATTTCCGTAAATCCTATCTATTAGTCCATCTCAGTCGCTAGATATTATCGAGTGACCATGATGTTGAGATAAAATAAATCATCTGTTCCCACTTACCCAACGTAGAAGGGGTCATATTATGCCTACCGACGAAGAAGGGATTCATGGGAGTCTGATTTATAAAGACTACTCTCAATTTTTGGTTATACGAGGAAGACCCCATCAACTTATATTTATCCATTTTAAGTGAACTAATATCTAGCATATGCGTGAATGAATGAAATAAAGTGATGGCTTTGCAATTGACATGTAACATCTGTATTGTCACAGAAAACTAACGCGTAACCTCTACATGAGTCAATTTTCAGGCATGTTATAGGTGGTTTGGTTTTAGGCGGAATATGATGCAAGCTATTATCGATGAAAGCATAAAAATAAATGCAATAAACGTAAATAAGAGGTCCTAGTGTGGCCTATCCTACCAAAATAAACATAAAACAACTTGGAATCCACCGTTGGACCCTAGAAGCTTGTCTTGATGTTCCATCTTGGTCCTTGCAGCGGGAGTGAGCATCCGGTCTCCGTCTTTGGTCTTCACAAAATTACTAATTTAAATTACAAATATAATCCTATTTACATTCTAATTTAAATACAAAAGTAATTACATGGCAAAAACCCAAAACGGAGATTCAAGATCTCAAAATTACAAGCAAGACTGTGTCCCATCATTACGGTGACACAATCTTCTAAGGCCACACTAAGTTACAACTGTTTGCAAAATTAAATGCGTTATAGAAAGTGTAACACCCCAAGAGTATGAAATATGATATTGTGTGGAGATTCGTCCCACATTGGTAGAATGTGAGGCTTGTGATATGTTTATAGTAACTTCCACCCACCACTTAGTAACAAGGCCTTGTGCTTTTGGGCTTAAGTGAGGACAAATAATGGGCCCAAAGGCATACCTCCTATCTTATTGGGGGTGTGTTACGACCCTGGTGGGTCGGGTTGTTACAAATGGTATCAGAGCGACCCTGCGACCGTGTAGTGAGCCTGTGGTCGGGAGTACCCGGGTCACACACCTAGCGGGGGAGGATTCTGGCCCTGGTTGCGGTCAAGTGTGAGGCACAACGAGGACGTTGTGTTCTTTAAGTGGGGGAGTTTGTAACACCCCAAGAGTATGAAATATGATATTGTGTGGAGATTCGTCCCACATTGGTAGAATGTGAGGCTTGTGATATGTTTATAATAACTTCCACCCACCACTTAGTAACAAGGCCTTGTGCTTTTGGGCTTAAGTGAGGACAAATAATAGGCCCAAAGGCATACCTCCTATCTTATTGGGGGTGTGTTACGACCGTGGTGGGTCGGGTTGTTACAGAAAGCATTCAAAAGGCATTCAACAAGACGATAAATAAAATGCATCAACTAAAATTAAAATTCGTACATGACATAATACTGTTATTATGATTAACAAATTTTACCAAACCACCTTTACGGGATTAAAATTATGTGATTATACCGTTTTAATCACCCAATTTTAATAAATTTATAATCCATTATCTTAAACCGTTTCAAAATAATATGTATCACACGAGGGTGAACCGTTTCACAAAATTAATAATATACTATTTCCGTATATAGTATATTACTAAAGGCCATGGGAAAATAAAAACAGGTTATTTTCGAAAAGAAAATAAAACGACGTCTATTACAGGGGCGAGGTCGACCGACCTCCTGATGAAAATAAAATTTTATGCAACAGCACAATAGGTCGACCGACCCATAAACAAGGTCGACCGACCACGAAACAGTAAAAACGAGTTTCTGGAAACGCAAAACGCTGCACTTTTGAAATTGAAACAAGTTTTTACTTTTTATCTTTGATTAAAAACAAGTAAATCAAAATTAACATCAACAAGGGTTCACATATTGTCAAGAATATCGATTAATTAACAATATGTAAACAGGAATCGAAAAACAAGATTGATTATGCAATAGAGAAACTGCCGAAAAACAGAAAACCTATGCGGGAGGCGGTCGACCGACCGCAACTAGGGGTCGACCGACCGACACAGCGACAGAAACGATTTTTCAAAATTTTTAAATAACTTATGAAAAACACAAAAGTAAAAATTTCACGACCTGGCTCTGATACCACTTGTGGGGAATATAGCATGTATTCGCCCTAAACTTGAAGGATTATAATGAAATTTACAGTTGTGAATATGGTCATAAGATAAATAAAAACATGAAAAGAATACAACCTTGGGTCCTTGCTTGAATTGGCCTAAGAACAGGAATTAAAGTAAATTCCCTCCTATAACTTGCACCCAAGACTTGATTGAGATGATGCCATGTGTGCTAGAAAATCCTCTCCAATTGCCTTGCAATATGGGGAGAGCTTTTTGAGGTTTTAGATGTGAGATCTGAGTTTTGGGAGAAGAATGCTCTCAAAACCCTAATTGTGAGAATTATGAATTACCAGTCCCTGACATAAGGAGAAGGACTCTCCTTATGTAGTACTCGGGTGGGTCGGCCGAATTGGGGTGAGAGTGGGCTTTCTCCACTCTTACCTTATTCCTTTGCGTGATTCGACCCGTTTTGCTAAATATTATTTGCGGGATTTTTATTATAAATCGCATACGTGTTATCAGATATTAATGCAGTCGATGTATTAATAATGGTCTGATAAAATTACGATATTGTACAATTACCCAAATTAATATAACCGTTTATATTAATACGCGAATACAATATTTAATTAAATATAACCGTTTATATTTTATTTACGAATTAATCATGTAATCCGTGTTAGCTAAAATTATTTAATCCGTATAAAATAATAATCTCAACATCTTATTGACTAATTTAATAGTCAATACCTCTGACTAACTGTTTAGTCGTATTCGGCATAAATGTGACTGTATTTTCATACCTTCACATCTCTCAAACGTGTCCTATAGGTGTGACGTATAGGGACCAGTTGATCACCGCTATCCGTATGACAATAACGTCAAACTTATCTAGCAAGCCAACCGTTATTGATAAACGTGGATCAAGTGATAATAATACTGAAGTATGCCCTTGTGATCCTTAAAGAGATTTAATAAGTCATTGTACTTAATTGTCAAGGACACCAGCCCCAACAGAACATTCATACTAGATCTTACAAAAATAACAACTTTCAAATTCTCAAGACTCTAACCTCTCTACTAAAAGTGAACATCCAAAAACGAAGGCTTCAAAGAAGCAACAGCTTTCACTCCGACAGTTTCCATAAGACTATTACCACTCCCACGGAAAGGTACATCGCCATTAACTTTACGTTTGACACTAAATCAATAAGTAGCACTCATACATCTAATCCTTTAACATGAAACACTCACGACGACACGCTATCTAGCATCACCCAGATATTATTAACATAAACCTTCTCCACCAAATTCCGATAACGCAAAACCAAGCATCCTCAAGGCCTATATAACTACTCCAAAAATAAGCCCGTCTCACCACTAATCCAAATAAAAGAGAACGACGCTCACCAAGGCGGAGGTATGATACGAACTTCAGGAACAAACGCGATACCAAACTCGAGAGAGAACACACAAGGTGACAGGATAGGAACTTCAGGGTATGGACTCCAACAAAGTGAAGTCAAAAGCAGAAGAAGGATCAAGGAAGAAAGGAGGAGAGAGGAGAGAGGAGAGAAGCGATATAAAGGAACGATTACGGAAATCTCCCAAGGTTCGAGTTTCTCAATATTCTCACAAGTCACAAGGTTCTCACTCCTTACTTTCCAAATTAAGCAAGTCGATTATTGGTTCTCACGAAACATTTCCTCAAACGATTTATACACTATAATTCTTCAAAATTAAACAATGTCATCATTCCGGTTATCTATTCCCAAAGTTTTATATGTCTCGTCTCTGCCAGTTTCTCAAATGATAGTTCAATAACACTCTCAGGTTACCAAACTCATATGCTATGTCCACTTCACTAACATCACTTTCCATCAGATAGAAGCCCTTAAATCATTAAGTCTACAACTTTCACTTTCCAACGAATTACCATATTCAATCCTTACACTAGTGGTACACCCTTCAAAGTTCTTCAAGTACTCTAATAGAAGAGCTCTAAGATCCACTAAGTAACCTAAGATCGAATACTTAAACAATTCCTCCAAGTCTATATCCTAGGCGATGCGTATTCCTAAGATAACGTAGTAGATAATCAACAAGAATACTTAAGATTGCAGCGGAATATGAATTTGTGTTACATATAATGAAATAGATCGAACAAGTAACAATGGTGAATGATGAACGAATTGATGATGAACGATGATGGACGAACTATGGACGAGTGAAAGTTTGATGGTTGCACGACTATGGTGATGAACGATGTAGTTGTGAATGGTAATTGTGTAAGATTGATGGAACGGTTCTATGTATGTTTTGTGTATGGATTGTAGATGGATAATTGATGAACTCACTCCCCTCGTAAGAAGATCTTGAACAACCTGTAAATCAACCCCTTCAGATTGATCCTAAAGATTAAGCTCACACATATACTCAATCAATAATAAAAGCTCACACAGATACTTTAAGGTTTATGTTTATAACTCAAATCTTGATGCTTAAAAAAAAGTGCCCGGCTGCCTATTTATAGGACTTATGGCCGACCACTATTCCTACCCTAATTAAGGTAAGGAAACCTTAATTTGATACTAATTAGAAACCCTAATAATACCTAAGTTCAAACAACTAGTTTGACTAGGATTAAGACTATAGGAATATTTCATAAATTTCCATTAAAGTGTTAATCTAATTAATACTGCCAAGGATTATATCAAAAAACGAATTGATACAAAAATTATAAATTGAATTAAAAAGACATGGATGTAGAAATAACCTTCAGATCTATGAGATAACGACCTAAGAACAACCTAGTAAACCCTAGTTTCAATTTAGAAATTCTCCTTAGATTGCACCCAAGATGACTAAGAAAATTGCCCTTCAAGTTACCACCTTGACTACTATTAATTTTGGAGGCTTTTGTTTTAGGGTTTTTAGATGATGAGCTTCCTTACAAAATAAGAGAAAACTGTTCTCTTATATCTTTGTGATTTACACGACCCAAACAACTACCGAGTGGTAGTCTTACACGACCCAAACTACTATCAAGTTAGTAGTCTTACACGGGCCAAACTACTATCAAGTTAGTAGTCTTACAAGGCCCAAACTACTACCCTGTGATTTGGTCTATTTATATCACCTATCCGAACTTCTATTACAATATCTACATATATTTTAATGCATGTACTCGGAACTAAATATCCCATATTAATTTCCGGAGAACATTTTCAGAAATGTAACATAAACACAATTTTAAGGAGAATTTTAATTAATTATCTTATAATTAATTATCTTATAATTAATTAACCTAATTATATTAATCTAAAATATCGTATATTAAAATATATAATTAATAAATGTAACATTTATATATATATTTGCTAGAATTAACATTTGATTCATTTCTCCTAATTATTATTTAATCATATTAAATGTTCATCATCTATTTAACTACATTTAGCTATGTTTGGCATTTACGTAATTATATCAATATATAATCACATTTCTCAGTGCTATCCTATAGGTGTGACCTTTAGGTATTAGCTGATTACTGCCATCATATGACAGTAACGTCAAACTTCTAGTAAGCCAACCGTTACCGATAAACGTTAACCAACTGATTACTATACTAAGTATTCATGTGTGATCCTGTAAAAGATTTATTCAAATAATCACACACTGTGGAGACATTTACCCCAACAATCTCCTACTTGTCCTACAAGTGTGTATGCGATTACGATTCTCATATCCATAAATTTCTCCCACTCAATGGAAGGCAAATTGCAAAGTCCTACCTTACAAGGTCGTATCTCCCAAGTAATCATATCGAGAGCGGTTTCTTCGACTAGAGAGTAACATAACTGATATACGAATCACATTCGAGCATGGCCATGCATTTAAGTTACTACTCCTCGGGTGGCCCTGAGAATATATATATATATATATATATATATATATATATATATATATATATATATATATATATATATATATATATATATATATATATATATATATATATATATATATATATATATATATATATATATATATATATATATATATATATATATATATATATATATATATATATATATATATATATATATATATATATATATATATATATATAAACCTGATAAAGGCTGGATATTTTCCTTGACTTATAACCTGCCGATGGAAGCACAGCATGTAATGGCCCAGTAAAACTCCGATTGGCCTCCTTTTACGGTGCGACCTAGGACAGAAACCTAAACCACCCAAAAACTGTCTATATCGCAGGGAATAATTAATGGTAAAAAAAACCGACTTTAGGAATCACAATAGACGTCCTATCCAAGACCTGACACCTAATGTATCTTAACATTTAGGACTCTATGCAGCGGTCACCATGTCCTATGCGGTATCAGATACCCATATTTGTTATTGATCAGTCAAGCGTTTGACTTATGGCATATTGAACCATCCATCCTTCAACTAACAAAATAATCACCTGAGTTATCAGCTCATTATGGTGTTTACGGACAAAACAAACATATAAAGTAAATCAGTTCACTTTGTGGTGTTCAAATTTGTCATACAATCCACAAGAAATACAATATAAAGAAATTCAATGATTTTATTAAGTAGTAATTGAAATGATCAAATATCAATCAAATAATATCTAATACAACTCTGGAACACGTTTTATTCCCATGGATGTGATGTGCCCTTCATGTTAACTATGCGGTAGTGCCTTAGTGAGCGGATCTGCAATGTTGTTATCCGTTCCAATCTTGCACAACGCTATCTCCTTTTGCTCCACGTAATCTCTTATTAGATGAGCTTTTCAGAGTACATGTCTAGATTTGTTACTAGACTTGGGCTCCTTAGCCTAGAAGATAGCACCATTATTATCGCAATAAAGGGTGATTGGATCTTTCACATTAGGTACTACTTTTAGTCCTTGTAAGAAATAACGCATCCAAATAGCTTCCTTTGCAGCTTCGGAAGCTGCATTGTACTCAGACTCTGTTGTAAGATCTGCTGTAACGCTTTGCTTTGAACTCTTCCAGTTGACTGCTCCACCATTAAGAGTAAAGACAAAACCCGACTAAGATTTGGAATCATCATGATCGGTTTGGAAACTAGCATCCGTGTAACCTTTAGCACATAGCTCCGCGTCTCCACCATAAACCAAAGCCCAATACTTAGTCCTTCGTAAGTACTTGAGGATGTTCTTGACGGCCATCCAGTGACTTTCACCTAGATTCTTTTGGTAACGGCTGACCATAATCAATGCATATGTCACATCCGGACGTGTGCAAATCATGGCATACATGATCGATCCTACTGCCGAAGCATAAGGAATCCGACTCATGCCTTCGATTTCTTCCGGTGTTGTAGGTGATTGAGTCTTACTCAGATGCAGCCCATGAACAACATGATGGTAACCCCTATTGGAGTTTGTCATACTGAATCTGTCAAAATTTTTATCTATATAATCTTCTTGACTCAATGCTAACATCCTTTTCGATCTATCTCTATAGATACGGATGCCTAGAATCATTTGTGCCTCACCCAAATCTTTCATTTTGAAATGGTTCTTTAACCATGTCTTAACCGACTAGAGCATGGGAATGTCGTTTCCAATCAGTAGTATGTCATCTACATACAATATTAGGAGCACGATTTTGCTCCCACTTGACTTGATATACAGACATGGTTCCTCGACACTTCGAATGAATCCGTTCTGTTTTATCACGTCATCAAAACGATGATTCCAACTCCGTGATGCTTGCTTAAGTCCATAGATGGAACGCTTAAGCTTGCACACTTTCTTAGGATGTTTAGGATCTATGAAACCCTCAGGCTATATCATATAAATTTCTTCTTCCAAAACCCCGTTTAGGAAGGCGGTTTTCACATCCATTTGCCAAATCTCATAATCATGAAATGAGGCCATCGCTAAGATCATACGAATAGATCTAAGCATTACAACTGGAGCAAAAATATCATCACAGTGCAACCCGTGTACTTGAGTGAAACCTTTTGCTACCAATCGTGCTTTATAAACATCTGGTTGTCCATCTAGTGCGCGCTTTATCTTATAAAGCCATTTACACTGAAGGGGTCTCACTTTTTCAGGCAAATCAACCAAATCCCATACTTGATTCTCGTGCATGGAATTTATTTCGGATTGCATGGCTTCGAGCCATAGCATAGAGTCAAAACAGGTCATGGCTATTTGTAGGAGTAAAATGTTTTCTACACCACCCTCCTCAACCATACCAATGTATCGGTCTGGGGGGTGAGAAACTCGAACCGTCCTCCTAGGTTCCTCTGGAATGGATACCATTGTAACACCCCGGCCCAAACCTAGGACCGAAAATGTTGGCCACGGTAGCTCGCCAGGCTATGTACTAGCCCCACAGACCGAGTCCTTTCCAGCGCATTTTGTCCTCACTCATGCGCATCCCGGGAACCTTCCCAGGAGGTCACCCATCCTAAGACTACTCCTAGCCAAGCACGCTTAACTTTGGAGTTCTTTAGCATGGATAACCAGAAAAGAAAGTGCACTTTTGTTGATATGAGTAGTACTTTCAATCCCTTTAAGCACTAGTCATATAAGCCTATCAAGGGACCTCTTCAAGGAGTTACCCCACCCGAATATCCTATTCGCTTCAATGGAGTATTACACGCCCCCACTTGAAGAACGCAACGTCCTCGTTGCGCCTGGCCGCATCCGACCGCAGCCGAGCCAAACCAGGAATCCTCCCCCGCTTGGTTGGTGCCCCGGGTACTCCAGACCACGGGTGCTCACCAGACGGTCGCAGGGTTGCTCTGATACCATTTGTAACACCCCGGCCCAAACCTAGGACCGGAAATTTTAGCCACGGTAGCTCGCCAGGCTATGTACTGGCCCCACAGACCAACACGAGTCCTTTCCAGCGCATTTTGTCCTCACTCATGCGCATCCTGGGAACCTTCCCAGGAGGTCACCCATCCTAAGACTACTCCCAGTCAAGCACGCTTAAGTTTGGAGTTCTTTCCCAAGACAGAGTGAGAATGTGGAGACATCTACAATTTGACATGTGAAATTGACTGAGTGTTTGAACTTAAGTTACTTAGTGGATCTCATTGTTTGCTTAGAGAAGTACTTGATGACACTGGATGATGCACCATTGTTAGGTGGACAATTTGGAATAACTTGATGAGGAATAGAAACTCGTTGACTTAATAGTAAATTGGGAAAAATAGATACAGTTGTCATTTGAGGAATCTTAGAATTTGAATATCCAAACCTTGGGAATAATTCGAATTGGAATAATGGTAACTTACGTATTTTGAGGAATTCTGGTATAGTACGACACCGTGAGTGTATAATAACAAAGAAGTTATCATTTAAATGCTACTTGAGGATTTGAGAGTTGTAATTTTTGTAAAGCCTTATTGCGGATGATCGTGTTATAGTGATGAGTCTGAACTTGAGGACGTCTGCTTACCCCTAGAATCGAGTTTAGAAGTTCAGGACCGCGTGTGAAAGGTTGTTTGAGGAGCGATGTGGTGAAGATCCCTTTATGGATAGGATAGTTTGAAATCGTTTAAGGAAAAGATCTACCAACACCATAGCCAGAGCACTTGATTTGGGAAGAGAGAGATGAGAACATGGTGAGAATTTCAGGAAACCCGAGCCTATGGAATCATTTGTTCTAAATCATAATCTCTCCCGTGCACCGATTCTCTTTTGTGCACCTGTAAATTCGCTAAGCTGCCTTCCTTTCGGTCAATTGAAACTTGCTGGATTTTTACAACTTTACTCTTTCTGAAAGTTTGGAAATAAAAGTCTATCTTCGAAAGGATTTTAGTTAAAGGAAATGGATAATCTTTCAACTTTGACAAGTTTCAGTGATAATTTTTCGGGAAAACCTTGTTTAAAAAGATTTTCATGACTTGCAATTTGATTGATCTCAGCGTCGTTTTGTCATTTGAACTCGTTATTGGAGACGCCTGATAACCTGAACAATGCTTGCCGACACCGGATCGATCTAAATTTTGGATTTTAATTGATTTAATTTTGGGACTTGTCTCAGATTTGGAATTTCGGGCTCTTGAATATACAACGAGAACCACAACGTCCATTAACAAAGACTTATGCCTTGGAAATTGTTTTCGAAATCTGCGAAATAAACTTAAGTTTTAAATATCAAGTTCAGTGAAATTTTGGTTGTAATATTGTCCTTGTAACTGCTTTCAAGTTTCGAGGACGAAACTTTTTGAAAGATGGGGTGATTGTTGTTGGAGCTTGTGTCCTCCACATGTAGTGTGATAACGTCATTGCACATACCCTTGTACAGACAAGTGGGAGATTGTTGGGGCTGGTGTCCTTGATAGTTATTACAATGACTTACTAAATCTCTTGAAGGATCACAAGGGCATACTACAGTATTATTATCAGTTGATCCACGTTTATCAATAACGGTTGGCTTGCTACATAAGTTTGACGTTATTGTCATACGGATGACGGTGATCAACTGGTCCCTATACGTCACACCTATAGGACACGTTTGAGAGATGTGGAGGTATGAAAATACAGTCACATTTATGCCGGATATGACTAAACAGTTAGTCAGAGGTATTGACTATTAAATTAGTCAATAAGATGTGGAGATTATTATTTAATACGGATTAAATATTTTTAGCTAACTCGAATTACACGATTAATTCATAAATTAAATATAAACGGTTATATTTAATTAAATATTGAATTCGCGTATTAATATAAACAATTATATTAATTTAGCTAATTATACAATATCGTAATTTTATCAGACCATTATAAATGTATCGACTGCATTAATATCTGATGACATGTGTGCAATTTATAATTAACACCCGCGATCATATTTTAGCAAACCGGGTCGAATCACGCATTGGAATAAGATAAGAGTGCAAAGCCCACTCTCATCCTACTACAATTCGGCCGGCCGAGAGGGTTACAAAAGGAGAGTAATTCCCCTTTTGTCAACTACTGGTATTCTTATTATTCTGATAATTAGGGTTTTTGAGAGCATCCTTCTCCCAAGACCTAGATCTCACATCTAAACTCACAAAAAGCTCTCCCCATATTGCAAGGCAATTGGAGAATATTTCTAGCACACGCGACATCGTCTCAAACAAAGTCTTGGGTGCAAGTTATAGGAGGGAATTTATTTTAATTCCTGTTCTTAGGCCAATCGCGCAAGGACCTAAGGTTGTACTCTTATTCTTGTTGTTTTTCATCTTATGACCATAATTCGCATATGTTATTTTCGTTATAATCCTGTATTTTTAGGGTGAATACATGTTTATTCCCCACAAGTGGTATCAGAGCCAAGGCCACGAAAATTTTACATTTGCGTTTTTCGTAAGTTTTTTTTTAAAAAAAACGGAACTTTCAACCTGACAGTCGATCGAGCGTTGCTGTACTCGATCGAGTGACACCGTATCATGCTTCGGCCGTGTGCCTTTTGTGAGTAATCGATCTTGTTTTCGATTTTGATTTACGTATTGTTGATTAATCAATAATGTTAGCAATATGTGAATCATTTGTTGTTGTTTATTGTTGATTTACACGCATTAATATTAAATCGAGAATAAATACATGTTTTGGTTTTAAAAGTGCAGCGTATTTTGGATTCTACGAACGAACGAATTACTACTCGTTCGTGGTCTTCCTCTGCAACCCGTCACTCGATCGAGCCTTGCTGTACTCGATCGAGTGACACTTTTACTCGATCGAGTGACTCTGTTGCTCGATCGAGCGTTTATGCTTCTGGTTAATTTTTTTTTTCTTTTTCTGAAAATTTTAAGTTTTCTGAAAATTTTTGGGTTCGATCGAGCACCTGTTTTACTCGATCGACCGAGTAGTCTGTCTAGGTTACTCGATCGAGTACTCTACTGACTCGATCGAGCGAACCCTGTTTTGGCAGAATTTCGAAAATGAAAGTTTTTTTTATTTTCTCTTGGCCAATAGTAATATACTATATACGAAAATAGTATATTGACTTTGGTGAAACGGTTCACACACGTCAGGTACATATTATTTTAAAACGGTTTAAAATAATGGATTATAAGTTTATTAAAATTAAGGTGATTAAAACGGTATAATCACATAATTTTAATCTCGTAAGGTGGTTTGGTAAATTTTATTAAACATAATAACGGTATTATGTCATCAATGAATTTTATTTTAGTTGATGCATTTTATTTATCGTCTTGTGAATGCCTTTGAATGTTTTCTATAACGTATTTTTTTTACAAACGGTTGTAACTTAGTGTGGCCTTAGAAGATTGTGTTACCGTAATGAAGGAACACGGTCTTGTTTGTAATTTTGAGATCTTGTATCTCCGTTTTGGTTTTTGCCATGTAATTACTTTTGTATTTAAATTAGAATGTAAATAGGCTTACTTTTGTAATTTAAATTAGTAATTTTGTGAACACCAAAGACGGAAACCGGATGCTCACTCCCGCTGCAAAGACCAAGATGGAGCATCAAGACAAGCTTTTAGGGTCCAACGGTGGATTCCAAGTTGTTTTTATGTTTATTTTGGTAGGATAGGTGAAGAGTCTATTGATGTAATATACTCAAGAAGGGGGGGGGGGTTGAATTGAGTATGCCTTCTTTTTAATTTTCTTCGATGTGTGTATGATTGTATGAGGATCTTCGAGTAGAGCAAATAATAAAGAGAGACACAATATTTTTGAAGTGGTTCAGTCTCACACTTTGAGACCTACGTCCACTTTTCTCGATTAATAAAATTAGTACCAACTCTGGATTACAATTTTATCAACCCTACTCGTGCGACTTTGATGTTAGTCACAACTCTTATCTAGATACCGTTAAATATCTAGCTACGACAAATACCGTTAAATATTTGCCTTACAATGAGTACCGCTAAATACTCGTTCTATCTTACGTTAATAAGATAAAGTCTTCAATGTTTCTTGATGTCACAATCTTGAATGAATAAGATCAATGCTTGAGCACTTGAATCTTGAATCGGATTTGACAATGATAAGCTCGAATATTGAAGTATACGATCGGCGGTTTCTCTCTTGATTTGCGTGTATATGTGTGTATGTATTTCGTGTGGTTTAATGTATCATGGTAGTCTATTTATATAGAACATGTATCTAGGTAATACAAACCCTAGATGATTTAGGAATATTACTAAAACTAGAATACTAGTCTTTTAGTAATACTACCTTAAATCTAATCTTAATATATTTAGGAAAGATTTAATAATATATACTTTAAGTATTATATAAGGAATTAATTTCCTAATTCATATTTAGGAAAGATTTTTATATAATAAACAATTAGTATCCTTATTAAATCAACTTCCTAAACCATGTCAAAGATAATAAAATATATTACCATAATGTAATCTTAGTTTGTCTTAGGATATTAAATAAATACATAATATTTACTTAATTGAATCCTACACGAATTATGGTAAACGTGACATATCACACGTTTCCCAAAGTCGAAACAAACTATATTTAGATTATATATATTTGACAATAAAGATCATATAAAAAATCCTTAGTTTATTTTAGTAATAAATAATTATCTCATAAGACAATTATTTATTCCTTATTTAACTTAAAGATATTTTATATAATCCTATTAAGATTAACAATTCTATTTTTTAGAATAGAATATCAATTAAACACTAATTCTACACGACACAGATTTGGAAACAACCGTTTCAACTTAAACACATATATATTCCGATCTTCATGATATAGAGTTATAGCTACGAGCTATAACTAGAACCAATCTTGTACTAAAGCTATAGTTGATAAGTATAACTTTAGTCTATTATGCGCGCTTGTGATCTTCTATCAATCTTCGACTTAGTCAATTCATTGACTAACATGCTTGAATCTTTTATACTTGATTGATTAGATCTTGTTACTAATGTTCTGTACACTTAGCACACGATTATACATACGAGTATATAATATATAAATAGCTAGACTTGTCATTATCAAAACATAAACATATATACTATATATATAATTGAATACATGGTTCAACAAATTCCCCCTTTTTGATGATGGCAAGTCTTTCTTAGATTTCGTGTCTAAGTGTATGTTCCCCCTCAATATAATAACGGTTATTCATAGCAAAGGTTAACCTAGGGTTTTTATCTTCTATCTATCCCATATCCTTTAAGGACCCTAAGAGACAATGGATTACGACAAGGAGCAAGCTTAGGCAAATTCTAATCTAAGTCACATATTTCCCCCTCTTGACATCATCGAAAAGATGAGAACAAAGACATGAAACGACTAGAATAATATACGACGAAACATAAGCAAGCATATAAACGAGTCTAAAAATATGAACATAGAAAATATCACACAAACACATACGTAATGTTAAAATATACACAACCAATCCGAATATACTATGCCAATGGGCCGAATTATGAACAAGAGAGTGTTAAGAAAAAATGGGCCTGGCTAGGGTTCGGATAATAAGGCCTACAAGAGATAACAAAATAAGATGGGCCAGAATAAAGGAATGTCAAGTTGGGCCACATCAAAGCAATAACAAGGCCGGTTAGGATTAAGAAATCCGAGGGACGCAAAAAGAAATACGGCCTCGGATTCCTAATGGGCCAGGGAAGAGAATTGGGCCACAAGGTTAAAGAGTTTATAACTCCAACCCAGGACTTAAGCAAAACAACAACAAACCAATTTCAATTCTGAAAACAGAGACGGAGATGACAGATCACGAACGAGAACTTGGGCCCGGTGTTTTTGCATATGGGTTTACATAATCGGGTCGGGTACGGAATTCTAAGGTCTCCAATCTATCTAGACAGCTGTTCACGTTCCTCCCTTGAGCATTGAGCGTAATCTCGAAGTTAAGCACCTTGAGCGAGAGTGCCTTGACGGCCTCAAGTGCTTTAGAAGCATCCTCTCGCAATAGGCCATGATCACGCACCATTGCCCCTCCTTGTGTCGTGATAAAAGACAAGCGATCACTTATGGCGAGTAATTCGGAGCATACCACCGAGACCTCTGACCCAATCTTTACCAAATGCTTATCAACTTTTTCCATCCATTCCTTCACATCAACCTCAAACTCACGACCCCTCTTAGCACGGCTACCCCCTGCCTCATCCTTCTCCCTTTTAATTTCACACATACCAAGAATTTGGTCCATCTTGGCCTCAAGACCCGCGAAGGATGGCGAAGGATGCGGAGTGGGTTCATTCTTACCAAACGTAAGATCAACTCCGTCAAAGCAAATTCCCACTAATTTCAACAATCGATCACACATACGATCCTTTGGTTTAATCCCGAAACTGGAATCATCAACAACACCTTTCTTAAACATTAATTCGGATACCCACATTCCATATGGAATGTCGATGGTGGAGCAGAACTTTTCTTTAACAAGAACACTCGAAACTTGACAGATTTTATGGCAAATAAGAGACGCCAAATCAATTTTCTGTCCTTCCAACCAACTGTACAACACTACAGCCTCAACACTAGCAAGCTTATCCCTACCACCTCGTCTAGGTAACACGGTATTCCATAAAAAAATCAAGAAGAACTTCAATTTTGGGTTAAAATTGACAGTAAGTAGAGGAGAAACTTCAGTAGCATCTTCATCGAAATATTTTTTAATCACCAATTTTTTATCTTTAGTAACAACACTCCATTCCTTTTTGGGGTCAAGAACTAACCCGTCTTGATCAAGTTTAAAGATATCACAAATATCCGACTTAGTCAGAACAATATCTCGACCATTCACGACACCCCTTATCCCATCATCACAAGGCTTAACTGAAGCAAAGAATTGAACCAACTCGATAGGAAATAACAAACCCGAGAAATCACTTAGGTATTGCCACCCTTGAAATGTCAGAAAATCTTTAAAGAAACTCAAAGATTTTGACCCATTGACCCACGACTTAGGGTAAAACCGACCCGCATGAATGGCGTAAGGTAAAACTCGATCAATTAACGTACCTTCTTGTTTGGTCATGCGCACCTTCTCAAGACCCGCACGAGTTGCTTCGACAGAGTATTCGGGAAACATAGGGCGAGGGACTTGGGAGTCAAGTTCTTGCATGTCATCAGAATTAGAGGGCGAAACACGATTGAGTTTGCGTCGTTTGCTCTGGTCGGGGGTGGGAGCGGCTGTAGCTATCGGAGTTGGAGAGGGCGGTGGTGATGGGGTTGGTGAAGGAGGTGTGGGCTTCTTTTGATGAGAACGTGTGGCACGAGATGGTGGCATTGTGGTGATAAAAATGGTGGTTTTGAGTTGAGGTTGTAGCGGAGGTTTGGGTGAGTTTTAATGGTGGTTGGTAATTTTTATGAAGGTTAGAGGTTTTGAAGTTAATAATGGAGTTGGGTTTGGGGACGGTAATAATGGGTGTTGAGTGAGGTAAGTTTGAGGGAGTTGGGGTAATAATTGGAGTTGGGTGGAAAGTCAAAGGCTAGGATTAGTAGGGGGGCACGTGGCAGTCAGTTAAGGGGCTAGGTAGTTTAGGGACGTGGCAGGTGGGGTCATCACACACGGCTTGTGTGTGTTGTTTTAGGTAAGCGTTTATTGTTTGAATTTTCTTTTTCTTTGTTTTAGTAATATTTGTATATTATTATATTATATAATTTGTGATATGTATATTTGGGGTAAATTATAATATGTGACGTAATATAATTTTGAGATCGGTTGTGCACACATTCATACATAAATTGTATAACATAATTATGATCACAAAATTTATCATCGAATACATACATACACATGCAGCGGAGTATACGGACACAGTCATATAATCTCATCTAAACCGTAGTCAATCATTGGTTTATTTTTGCTTTTAAGATTTGATTAGGTGCCACCGATTAAACCAATTTCCAATCGCAAAGTCTCAAAGCGTTCTCTAGCCAATGGTTTAGTGAAGATATCTGCCCATTGTTTTTCCGTACTACAAAATTCCAATTTTATATTTTTCTTTTCAACATGGTCTCTTAGAAAGTGGTGTCTAATTTCAATATGTTTGGTCCTCGAGTGTTGGGCTGGGTTTTTAGATATAATTATAGCACTCGTATTATCACATAATATAGGCACACATCCAACATCAACACCATAATCATGTAACTGTTGCTTTAGCCATAGAAGTTGAGAACATACCAGTGCGGCTGCAATATATTCTGCTTCAGCAGTTGAGAGAGCGACAAAATTTTGTTTCTTGGATCCCCAAGATATAATACAAGGACCTACAAAGGTAGCAAGTCCGGAGGTACTTTTTCTGTCTAAAGAACATCTTGCATAATCCGCATCTGAATATCCTACTAGGTTAAAGTTACAGTCCATAGGATACCATATATATAATTTTGAGGTTCCGATTAGGTATCTTAATATTCTTTTAACTGCAATCATGTGTGATTCTTTTGGTGCAGATTGGAATCTCGCACAAACACTGACACTGAACATTATATCTGGACGACTTGCAGTAAGATAGAGAAGTGAGCCAATCATACCTCGGTAAGTTGTTTCATCTACAGACTTACCATCTTCGTCTTTGGTTAACTTCTTATCTGTGACCATTGGAGTAGGCATTGCATGAGAGGTTTCCATTCCAAATTTCTTCAGCAACTCCTTGACGTATTTTTGTTGATGAAACTTGATTCCTTCTTCAGTTTGTTGTATTTGAAGTCCAAAGAAGAACTTTAGTTCTCCCATCATACTCATCTCGAACTCAGAAGTCATCAACTCAGAGAAGTACTTGCACAACTTTTTATTAGTTGAGCCAAAAATAATATCGTCAACATAGATCTGAACGATTAGTAGATCTGAGTTTTCGCTTTTAAGAAATAGGGTTTTATCCACAGACCCTCTCTTGAATTCACTTTCCAATAGGAACTTTGATAATCTGTCGTACCATGCCCTAGGTGCTTGTTTCAGACCATATAGTGCTTTGTCCAATTTGAATACATGATCCTTGAGTTTGCTGTCAGGAAATCCAGGAGGTTGTTCAACAAATACTTCCTCTTGGAGATAGCCATTAAGAAATGCAGTCTTAACGTCCATCTGAAAAAGCTTCATTCCCTTGTGTGCTGCAAATGCAATGAGTAGTCTTATTGCCTCAAGACGAGCAACAGGAGCAAAGGTTTCGTCATAATCGATCCCTTCCTGTTGGTTGTATCCTTGAACCACTAATCTGGCCTTATTTCGCACAATGACTCCAGTGTCGTCCAATTTGTTTCTGAATACCCATCTAGTTCCAATGACAGTTCTGTTCTTAGGTCGAGGAACAAGATGCCAAACTTTGTTTCTTTTAAATTGCTGGAGTTCTTCTTGCATGGCAACTATCCAGTCTGGTTCTGCGAGAGCTTCCTTGATATTTGAAGGTTCAATGGTGGAGAGAAAAGAGTAAAATGAGCAAAAGTTATTTAAGCTCCTTCGAGTTTGAACTCCATATGTCAGGCTTCCTATGACATTGTCCAAAGGATGAGAGCCTTTATATCTCCAGTTCCTTGATTGATCGTTTACATTCCCTGAACTTGACTCGGGATCTTGACTTGTTCCCCCTGAATCCAAACCTGGGTTTATAGTAGGGTCAGGTATAACTCTGGCCTCTTCCCTTTGGTTTTGATTCAAAGTTACAGCTTCATTAGCTGTAACTCTGGGTTCCAAGTCATTGGTTTGAGAGTTATCTACAGTATCATCAACTGTAGTTTCATCTCTCGCACCATTTTCTCCCAAGTTGAGTTCATCATGAGTTCCTTGAGGTTCTCCTTCTTCAATTTCCATTTCAGGAGGATCTTCCCTTGATAACCTGAAATCAGGTTCATCTAGGTTTTCCTCTATATCCTGTAATGGCTTATCGAAGACATTATTCTCATCAAAGATAACATGAATACTTTCCTCTATGCATAAAGTACGTTTGTTAAAAACTTTGTAGGCTTTACTATGATCTGAATATCCTATAAAGATTGCTTCATCACTTCTAGGGTCGAATTTGCTTAACCTGTTTTTACCATTGTTGTGAACAAAGCATTTACTACCAAAGCATCTTAGATGAGATATGTTTTGTTTACGACCACGAAGAAGTTCATAAGGAGTCTTTTTAAGGATAGGTCTAATCATAGCACGGTTATGAATATAGCAAGCTGTACTAATAGCCTCCGCCCAAAAGTTTCTAGGTAGGCCACTACAAAGAAGCATTGTTCGAGCCATGTCTTCTAGGGTTCTGTTCATTCGTTCTACGACTCCATTTTGTTGTGGGGTTCTAGGGGCCGAAAAGTTATGTCCAACACCATTGGTTTTACAGAACTCAATAAAAGCATGATTGTCGAACTCAGTTCCATGGTCAGTACGGATTGTTACTAGGTTTGATTTATATTTGTTTTGGACAAGTTTCATGAGACTAACAAATTCATCGAATGTTTCGTCTTTAGAATGAAGAAAGATTGGCCAAATAAATCTAGAGTAATCATCAACTAGAACGAAAACGTACCTGGAACCACCTCTGCTTCTTACCTTCATAGGGCCACATAGATCCATGTGTACAAGTTCAAGAGCTTGTTCTGTGCTTACCACTCTTTTTGGCTTAAAGGATGATCTGACGTGTTTACATCGTGCGCATGTGTCACACATCTTTTCTTGATCAAATTTGATCTTTGGAAGACCTTCGACCAAGTCCCATCTTTTCAGCTTACTTAGAATAGGTGAGCTAATATGACCAAATCTCTTGTGCCATAGACATGGATCATCTAACGTAACTTTCATGCATGATAGAGAATCAGTAGGTACAACATTTAAATCAATCATATAAACATTTTTCATCCTATAACCTTCAAGTATTACTTTACTAGTGCCTTCTAAGATTATACGACATATATCTGAATGAAAAACCACTTTATTTCCTTTGTCACATAATTGAGATATACTGATAAGATTGTGTTTGAGACCACTTACAAGGTATACATCATTTATAGCATGAGAAGATGAAATACCTATCTTACCAATTCCGATGATCTTTCCCTTTTTGTTATCACCAAATGTGACTTTACCTCCATCAAAGGGTTTAAGGGTTGGGAATAGATTTACGTCGCCTGTCATATGTCTTGAGCATCCACTGTCGAGATACCATAGGTTATTTTCCTTGGCGACAAACTGCACGAATAAGTTTAAAGACAGGATTTAGGTACCCAAGCATACTTGGGTCCTTTGTTGATAGTAATTACAAATACATCTTTCTTTTTAACCCAAACTTGTCTTATATAGGTCTTTCTATGTTGGTAGTAGTTGGGTTTTGATGTTCTTGTGTAGGTTTTAGTTTGGACTCTGGGTGACCAATTTTTGTGTGTTGCTTGTTGAGGAGTTTGTTTGGTTCTATTTTTCTTTTCTTCGTAGTCAAATGTCATGTCATAGAACCATCTGTGGTCAATGTTTCTTTCCTCAGTTTTATTATCATCACTATCAGAGACAGAAATAGTGTCGTTTGGAATTCCTAAGGATTTAACAAACTTGACTCCGGTTTTAAAATCTTGTGCGTGTTTTACACAGTTTTCTCGGAGGTGTCCAGTATGGCCACAATAAGTGCATATTAAATACTCAGGAAGGTCGGCATATTTTCTTCTTCTAAAGTCTCTATCTGTTGGACTTTGTTTACATTTTGAGTGATCCCTTCTTCATAACATTCGTGACCTAATCCCATCTTCATGTTGTTGTCGGATTGTTCAGTTAGGAAGTTTAGAACGTTAGTGCTTCCTTCCCATTTGTCGTGAACCTTCCGAGCATGAAGAAGGAGGTCTTTTAGGGAGTCTATTTCTTTCTTACATTCACTGTGGTCAGTGTTGTTAGACTCTTTTAGGCTTTGAATGTCTTTATGAAAGTCGGACACAATTTTGGCATGTTCCTTCTTGATTTTAGATAGATTGAATTCTAGATCCATAATTTTGCTTTCGAGAATCTCAACTTCTTCCAGATGAGTCTCATCTTCGACCATAATCGAAGATTCTGACTTATGGCGCTCATTGGCCTTTCTTAATTCTGAAGTTATAGCTTCATTAGCTATAACTTTAGATTGAAGCTCTTTAATGTTGAGTTTTAGTTTTGAGGTTATAGCTTCATTAGCTATAACTTTAGACTCAAGAACCTTTTTCTCAGACATAACTGTTTCCAACTTAGCATTTGCTTCAATGCTTATTTTGGATTTCAGTTTCTTAGTTTTGGCCTTTAGAAGTTGATTTTCCTCAGCAATATCAAGGATCTGTTCTTTCAAGTCATCTAACTCAAGACTTTGTTCATGACATTGGTCTAGGGTTTTCTCAAAATATTTAACCAACATAGCTTTAGATAAATTTTTAACTTGACTTTTGAGTTGAAGAAAATTTACCTCTTCATCGTCGTCGTCGTCGTCTGAGTCGGATTCTCCAAGGAGACATATATGGGATGCGTCGTCTTCGTTGTTGTCGTTTGAGATTAGATCTAGGCTGACGTTGCTTAGGCACAAGTTTGCTACCTCATCTTCTTCTGAGTCCTCGTCATCCTCGGATTCTAATTCTCCCCAACACGACGCAAGCATTACTTTCTTGAACTCCGTTTTGGTCTTTTCTCTTTTTGACTTATCTTTGATTTTGTCCCAACTTGGACAGTCTTTGATCATGTGGTCTTGTTGACCACACTTGAAACATCCTCTTTTGAAGAATGTTTGTTTTGTGTCAGTTTTCTTTTTGTCGACTGTTTTGTTGTTAGGGTTTTTGTATCTTCCCTTGAAGACAGCCTTTTTAAAACGTCTTGCGAATAGAACTGTCTCGTCTTCTAGTTCTTCTTCGCACACTTCACTTGTGGAGGCTTGTAAGGCGACTCCCTTTCCTTTGGGATCATCATCGTTTTTATTTAGTATGATCTCATGTGCCATTAAGGATCCAGTCAATTCTTGGTAAGTGATTTTAGATAAATCACGTGCTTCCTCTATGGCCGTGACCTTAGGTTGCCATTTTTTAGTGGGACTCCTAAGAATCTTACGAATGATATCCTCAGAATCGATCTTTCTGCCAAGGTTCCGCAGTTCATTAATAATACAAGAAAATCGTGCAGACATGCTATCAATAGATTCATTCTTTTCCATATTGAAAAGTTCATATCTTTGAACGAGCAAGTCTATACGATGTTTCCTGACTGCGGATGTTCCTTCATAAGCAAGTTCGAGACTATCCCATATTTCCTTAGCGGAACTACAAGATGAGAATCTATCAAATTCTGAGGTTATCTTACCGTTCTGTAGGAGGCTCATGGCCTTAGAGTTTTTCTCTGCAATTTTGTAGTCACTTTCCACATAATCGCTTTCCATCTTTTCATAGGTTGTTCCATTGGCGGCGGCGACCAAGATCTTCTTTGGTCCAGTTTGGATGATCTTCCAACATTCCCAATCACAACCTTTGATGTAATGAGTCATCATATTTTTCCATAAACTGTAGTTTTTGCCATCGAAGATAGGGCACTTGAGATGCTTGGAATCCATTGTTGAAGGAGTATATAATATAGAATCAATAGAAGGATCAAAACTCACGCGGCTAGGCGATCAAGAGCACGAGGCTCTGATACCAATTGAAGAGTCTATTGATGTAATATACTCAAGAAGGGGGGGTTGAATTGAGTATGCCTTCTTTTCAATTTTCTTCGATGTGTGTATGATTGTATGAGGATCTTCGAGTAGAGCAAATAATAAAGAGAGACACAATATTTTTGAAGTGGTTCAGTCTCACACTTTGAGACCTACGTCCACTTTTCTCGATTAATAAAATTAGTACCAACTCTGGATTACAATTTTATCAACCCTACTCGTGCGACTTTGATGTTAGTCACAACTCTTATCTAGATACCGTTAAATATCTAGCTACGACAAATACCGTTAAATATTTACCTTACAATGAGTACCGCTAAATACTCGTTCTATCTTACGTTAATAAGATAAAGTCTTCAATGTTTCTTGATGTCACAATCTTGAATGAATAAGATCAATGCTTGAGCACTTGAATCTTGAATCGGATTTGACAATGATAAGCTCGAATATTGAAGTATACGATCGGCGGTTTCTCTCTTGATTTGCGTGTATATGTGTGTATGTATTTCGTGTGGTTTAATGTATCATGGTAGTCTATTTATATAGAATATGTATCTAGGTAATACAAACCCTAGATGATTTAGGAATATTACTAAAACTAGAATACTAGCTAGTCTTTTAGTAATACTACCTTAAATCTAATCTTAATATATTTAGGAAAGATTTAATAATATACTTTAAGTATTATATAAGGAATTAATTTCCTAATTCATATTTAGGAAAGATTTTTATATAATAAACAATTAGTATCCTTATTAAATCAACTTCCTAAACCATGTCAAAGATAATAAAATATATTACCATAATGTAATCTTAGTTTGTTTTAGGATATTAAATAAATACATAATATTTACTTAATTGAATCCTACACGAATTATGGTAAACGTGACATATCACACGTTTCCCAAAGTCGAAACAAACTATATTTAGATTATATATATTTGACAATAAAGATCATATAAAAAATCCTTAGTTTATTTTAGTAATAAATAATTATCTCATAAGACAATTATTTATTCCTTATTTAACTTAAAGATATTTTATATAATCCTATTAAGATTAACAATTCTATTTATTAGAATAGAATATCAATTAAACACTAATTCTACACGACACAGATTTGGAAACAACCGTTTCAACTTAAACACATATATATTCCGATCTTCATGATATAGAGTTATAGCTACGAGCTATAACTAGAACCAATCTTGTACTAAAGCTATAGTTGATAAGTATAACTTTAGTCTATTAAGCGCGCTTGTGATCTTCTATCAATCTTCGACTTAGTCAATTCATTGACTAACATGCTTGAATCTTTTATACTTGATTGATTAGATCTTGTTACTAATGTTCTGTACACTTAGCACACGATTATACATACGAGTATATAATATATAAATAGCTAGACTTGTCATTATCAAAACATAAACATATATACTATATTTATATTTGAATACATGGTTCAACAATAGGCCACACTAGGACTTTTATTTACGTTTATTGCATTTCTTTCATGCTTTCATCGATAATAGCTTGCATCATATTCTGCCTAAAACCAAACCACCTATAACATGCCTGAAAACTGACTCATGTAGAGGTTACGCGTTACTTTTATATGTGACATACAGATGTCACGTGTCACATGCAAAGCCATCACTTTATTTCATTCATTCACGTATATGCTAGATATTAGTTCACTTAAAATGCATAAATATAAATTGATTGGGTCTTCCTCGTATAAGCAAAAATTGAGACTAGTCTTTATAAATCAGACTCCCATGAATCCCTTCTTCGTCGGTAGGCATAATATGACCCCTTCTACGTCGGGTAAGTGGGAACAGATGATTTATTTTATCTCAACATTGTGGTCACTAGATACTATCTAGCGACTATGATGGACTAAAAGATAAGATTTACGGAAATCTATCGACCAAGAGTTCCAACTGTGGAATTAGCCAAGCTGTGGGCTTATCAATTTACGGAAATTGAGTCTTGGGATCATTTATATAATACTTGAGGGAGATCAATTATATAAATGCATGAGTCTACGAGTTTAAATTCAATTTAAAATAGACTTAAATCACCACGACGAGTTGCTTATATGGTTTTGTTTTATCTTTTTTTAAGTGTAGAACACGATCAATTTAATACTGCTAAATAACAAATGGCTGGTGAAGACCCAATGCCAAGTGCCAAGCTAGCACGAGAATCCTGGCTTAAAGCCTTCATGGACTCCATGAATCAGTCTACTAGACTGAGGAATGATGGGTCAAACCTCTCTGACTGGGAGGCAGCATTACGGAATGCTGCCATTGCTAACGGAAAGCTCAAGTACTTGGCTGAGCCTATTCCGGCACACCTAGGTGTAAAACCCCTCGCGAAAGCGTAAAAAGTAAACATACAAAACATGCCAAAAATGCAGCGGAATTAAAACTTTTGACATGATAAGAAAACATGCGAGGTGTCTTAACAATATAAAACATGCGGAAGAAAAGAAACATAAATAAGTATATAAGTGCGATACAAACAGCCCGGGATAGCATATCCCTACAAGCACAAAATACTGAAACGTAAGTCTAAGGTCTAGCTAACGAATAGGTAAAAGTCAACGATGAAGGATCATCGCTCGCTAGCCTCAACGTAACCCCCGCAGAACAGCCTCATGTACCTACACACATACAACATGTGCACCATAGTCAGTGGGGAGTGACTAGAGTGCTCCTAGCCACCTATTGTCAATAACACGTAACACATAAAGCATCCAACATGCTCCAACATTTATAACATGTGAAGCATATATAACAATATCTCATCTTTCATCACATCATGCAATACTATGCAAAGGCTCTGAACCAACTTCGGAAACTATTTGGAAGGAGAGCCGGTTTCCCTTCCAGTTGCCCGGCCGGGGGGTCTTTCAATCCAAACCATTTACGAAACTAGCCCAAGAGTCGTCCAATACCTTGGACGAACAATACTAAATTAACCAAGTATCATACATTCACAAATACAACTAAGGCATACTCAACATCCAATTATATCAACAAGAGATACGTCACCAAGTGACTCGACTCCAATAACTATAGGCCAACCAAGTGACTCTACAAACAAGAGATAGGTCATCCAAGTGACTCGACTCTAACAACTATAGGCCAACCAAGTGACTCTACAAACAAGAGATAGGTCATCCAAGTGACTCGACTCTTACTACTATGAGCAGGCCGACAATCGACTCGTCTATATACTACGACTTCCCCAATCTCAGACTATACAACCCCCTGGTAGGACGACATCAAAAGACTGTCCTAGTCTAAACCTGGCCAGACTCTCGGAGCGCAACGAATCATGATCCCCGATTCGACAAGTGCACAAGGCACCCCAAGACCCGAACTAGCTAGGAACGAGATATGCCCGAAGGCGGGCAGACAATCTAAGACCTGATCGTGAGAACCAAGTCACTACGGCCAACCAGCTACACGATGCAATCAGGTGAGAACTCGAGTACTATAGCAGCGCACAGCAGGTTTACACAAATCACAAATGTCATCTCTAAGATTTACAACAACTCAAACTTGAATGACAATCATTTCTTAAATAAACCATCATTAACATCCATGTAACACTTAGCCAACTCCGGGAACTAATTTGAGGCGAGAGCCGGTGTCCCTTCCGGTTGCCCGGCCGGGGGGTCTTTCATCCTCAAATCCATTACCGAACCCGACATAAGTGCCGCTCAATTTCTTGGGACTTCAACTAAGCATATGAGACATACGGAAAAGGAATCAATCAAATCCGACATATGGTCAGGGGTTCTCAGCCGGTCAGCCATAGGCTGCCGGTTGGCCGGCTGAGAGTCCCAACTCTCATGCCAAAATCCAATAAACACAACAAGGAGGGTCTCCCAGCCGGCCGGCCGGCTGCCGGTCCACCGGCTGGGAACCCCTTTTTCCCAAATCCTTACGAAACAACAATAAACAACAAGATGGTCTCCCAGCCGGCCGGCCGGCCGCCGGTCCACCGGCTGGGGACCCTTTTTCCTCAATCTTCACCAATCTTTACGAAACAACACAAACACCAAATGGGGCTCTCAGCCGGTCCACCGGCCGCTGGCCTCAGACCGGCTGGGAACCCTCTGACCCAGAAATACGCATTTCGACATATCAAAATTTATCCAAATCTCATGGGATCGTTCCTACAACATGATTTCTACTCCAAACATAGATTACCCAGTAATTATACATCATTCTCATCCATATGAAATGACTCACGACTTCTCAAACATCTAACTTACGATTAATCATCCGTATCCGTCACAATTTCAGCCCAACATAAGATAAACATGTTTGAGCATATGAAACACCAATTTCATCAAGCATCTCATATAATGAACATATAAATCAGTAATTAACACAATACTAAGTTCCTACCAACATCCATAACCATAAACTCATGTGAAACACATAATCAAACCACAAAAAGTGCTAATATTAGACAAAAGGCCGAGTTACTCATTATCGTCACCTTTAAGAGCGATTCTTCACTTCTAATCTGGAACAATGTATGAGTCCTTATCCGGGTCGTCCAAGTCGACACCTACAAACAACAAAAACGGGTTATTGGAGAGTAATTTCGAGTAAACCTCAAAACAGCCCCGAAATCAACTTTGACGAAACGGAAAAAGAAAGACATAGAAAGAACGGAAATGAAGAGAGGAAAGCGTAGGTGAAAACCTTGCGTCAATAGGAGTTGAAATGAGTAAATGGATGATGATTTTGTGAAGAAAATAGTAAAAAAATGGAGAAGTAAAGTTACTGTATTCTTATTTGGAGAAGATGAGAGTAACGTTGGAAATAAGAGGGCGGGTGTCCTTTATATTGACTTGAGTCGGGTTTCTAAAATGTAAGGTGCGGAAAATCTTAAAACGGAAATTGCCAAGTAAACGTGAAATCTTTAAATTAAACAACTTAAGACGGAACTTAACGACATTTCTTAAAATAAAACTTACGAATTATAATTAAAATATTATTAAATTCCGTAAACTACTTTTAAATTATTAAAATTACTTTTATAAAAATACGGGATGTTACACAGGAACTGGAGCTAGAGCTAACGAAGTTCGTGTGGGGAATAAAGCATGTATTCGCCCTAAACTAGCAGGATTATAATGAAATTTACAGTTGTGAATATTGTCATAAGATAAATAAAAACATGAATAGAGTACAACCTTTAGTCCTTGTGCGAAAGGCCTAAGAACAGAAATTAACACAAATTCCCTCCTATAACTTGCACCCAAGACTTAGATTGAGACGATGCCGCGTGTGCTAGAAATCCTCTCCAATTGCCTTGCAATATAGGGAGAGCTATTGAGGTTTTAGATGTGAGATATGAGGTTTTGGGAGAAGAGTGCTCTCAAAACCCTAATTTTCTTTGAGATTTGTTTTACAGTGAAAAACAAGAGTCACCTGACATAAGGAGAGTCCTCCTCCTTATGTAGCTCTTGGCCGAAATTTCGAGTAGGGTAGGAGTGGGCTTTCCACTCTTACCTTATTCTAATTCGTGATTCGACCCATTTAGCTAAAATTTATTCGCGGGTTTTATTTATAAATCGTATACATGTTATCAGATATTAATGCAGTCGATGTATTAATAATGGTCTGATAAAATTACGATATTGTATAATTACCCAAACTAATATAACTGTTTATATTAATATGCGAAATTAATATTTAATCAAATATAACCGTTTATATTTAATTTTACGAATTAATCATGTAATCCGTATTAGCTAAAATTATTTAATCCGTATTAAATAATAATCTCAACATCTTATTGACTAATTTAATAGTCAATACCTCTGACTAACTGTTTAGTCGTATCCGGCATAAATGTGATTGTATTTTCATACCTTCACATCTCTCAAACGTGTCCTATAGGTGTGACGTATAGGGACCAGTTGATCACCGCCATCCGTATGACAATAACGTCAAACTTATCTAGTAAGCCAACCGTTATTGATAAACGTGGATCAACTGGTAATAATACAGAAGTATGCCCTTGTGATCCTTAAAGAGATTTAATAAGTCATTGTACTTAATTGTCAAGGACACCAGCCCCAACAATCTCCCACTTATCCGTACAAGGGTATGTGCAATGACGTTATCACACTACATGTGGAGGACACAAGGCTCCAACAAACTCCCACTTGTCCGTACAAGTGTAGGTGCGATAACCGATTCTCATATCCTTTTAAAATTTCTCCCACTCAATGTAAGACAATTTGCAAATCCGCATTCGCAAAGGTCGTATCTCACAAGCGATCTGTATCAAGAGTGGTTTCCCCGACTAGAGAGTAACTTAACTGATAAAACGAATCTGTATTCGAGCATGGCCATGCATTTCAGTTACTACTCCTCGAGTGGCCCTGAGAAAAGATTAAATCCTGATAAGGGTTTGGATATTTCCCTCAACTCGAATCCTGTCGATATCGCGCAGCATGAAATAACCCAGAAAAAATCCTCTTGGCCCCTGTTACGATGACCGTGGGAAAGAAACCAAAGTTACCCAAAATCTGCCTTAATCTCAAGAGACAGTTGAAAGTCAAAAGACTCGACTCTAAGGAACACTATGGAGGTCCTATCCACGACCTGGCACCCAATGTTATAAAACATTTAGGACTCCATAACGTTGTCACGGGGTGTCCTACGAGATATCCGTATAACTCGCCTTTGTGATTGGTCAGTCATCCGCGTGACTTATGGCTCGTTGAACCCACCATCAACCAACGTCACAAAATGATTACCTGAGTTATCAGCTCAAGTGGGTAATCAAGGACTAAAACGATGTAATGTTATTCAGTTCACTTTGTGGTGTTCAAAATTGGCGTACAATTCCACATGAAAAACAAAACATTATATATCATAACAATGAGGTTGAATAGAGTACACGAGAAAATGAATTATTACATGAATTCATAAAAGAGTACTACAACTTAGGAACACATCTAATTCCCATGGAATGAATGTGCCCTTCATGCTTATCACGTGGTAATGCTTTAGTGAGAGGATCAGCTATGTTGTCATCCGTAGCGATCTTATCAATGAAAATCTCCTTTTACGCGGACTCAGTTGTAGAATCTGCTGTAACACTCTGTTTAGAACTTTTCCAGCTGACAGCAGCGCCATTAAGAGTAAAAACGAATCCAGACTGAGATTTCGAGTCATCTCGATCCGTTTGGAAGCTAGCATCTGCGTAACCCGTGGCGCAGAGCGTTGAGTCGCCTCCGTAAGTCAATCCCCAATCTTTAGTCCTCCGTAGGTACTTAAGAATGTTTTTCACGGCCATCCAGTGTTGTTCACCTGTATGAGCTTGGAATCGACTGGTCATACTCAATGCATATGCAACGTCTGGACGTGTGCATATCATGGCATACATGATCGATCCTATTGCCGAAGCATAAGGAATCCGACTCATGCGCTCTTTCTCTTCCAATGTCTTAGCTTCTTGAGACTTGCTCAAGTGAAGCCCACTAGTCATAGGAAGGAACCCTTTCTTGGCGTTCGTCATGCTGAATCTCTCTAGAATCTTATCTATGTAAGACTCCTGACTGAGAGACAACATCTATGTGATCTATCCCTGTAGATACGGATGCCCAAAATTCTTTGTGCCTCTCCCAGATCTTTCATCTGGAAATGGTTTTTCAACCATGCTGTAACCGAAGAAAGGAGAGGTATGTCATTCCCAATCAAGAGTATGTCGTCGGCATACAATACTAGGAAAACAATCTTGCTCCCACTCGACTTGATATAGAGACATGGTTCCTCGACTGATCGAACGAATCCATTCTCTTTTATCAGTTGGTCGAAGCGATGATTCCAACTCCGCGATGCTTGCTTAAGTCCATAGATGGAACGCTTAAGCTTGCAAACCTTCTTAGGATGTTCTGGATCAATAAAACCCTCGGGTTGTACCATGTACAACTCTTCCTCCAAATAACCGTTTAGGAAGGCGGTTTTAACGTCCATTTGCCATATTTCATAGTCATGAAATGCGGCGATCGCTAAGATAATCCGAATGGAACGTAGCATGACTACGGGTGCAAAGATCTCATCGTAGTGCAAGCCTGGCACTTGGGTGAAACCTTTAGCAACTAGTCTTGCCTTATGGATATCTTGTTTACCTTCCACAGCATGCTTTATTTTGTAAAGCCATTTGCATTGAAGGGGGCGTACCTTTGCAGGTAGGTCCACAAGATCCCACACGTTGTTCTCATACATGGAGTCCATCTCGGATTGCATGGCTTCTAGCCATAGCTTTGAGTCAGAACTGGTCATGGCACCTTTATAGGTTGAGGGTTCATTACCCTCTAGAAGTAAGACGTCATCCATATCATGTTCCTCGACCATACCAATGTATCTGTCCGGAGGAATGGAGAATCTTCCCGACCTCCTAGGTTCCTCAGGAATATCTACCGCAGCCTCGGTTGAAGGAACTGTTTCCTCCAATGGTTGCTCGGTAGTTGGTTCTTGAACCTCCGATAAATCGAGGTTCTATTACTCGACTTGTTCTCGAGAAATTCTTTCTCTAAGAACGTCGCACTAGCCGCAACAAAAACACGTTGTTCGGTTGGCAAGTAGAAGTAATGGCCAAAAGTTCCCTTTGGATAACCTATAAAGTATGTCTTGACCGATCGCGGGCCGAGCTTATCCTCGTGTCTCCACTTGACATAAGCCTCGCAGCCCCAAACCCGAATAAAGGACAAGTTAGGGACCGTTCCCTTCCATAATTCTTATGGAGACTTGTCAACAGCTTTAGACGGACTTCGGTTAAGTATTAGAGCGGCCGACAAAAGAGCATAGCCCCACAATGAATCAGGCACGACGGTGTGACTCATCATGGATCGAACCATATCAAGTAAAGTTCGATTTCTCCGTTCGGACACACCATTTAATTGTGGTGTTCCAGGTGGAGTCAACTGTAGCACGATGCCACAGTCTTTAAGGTGTTGATCAAACTCGTGTGAAAGATACTCACCACCACGATCAGAACGTAGTGCTTTAATCTTTCTTCCCAGTTGGTTCTGTACCCGATTCTGGTATTCTTTGAACTTGTCAAAGGATTCACTTTTGTGCTTCATTAAGTAGACATAGCCATATCTACTCAAATCATCCGTGAAAGTGATGAAATACCTATAGCCTTCTCGTGCGTTGATCGACATAGGGCCACATACGTCCGTATGTATGAGTCCTAATAGGTCGGAAGCACGCATTCCATCACCTTTGAAGGAAATACGAGTCATCTTACCGATGAGACATGATTCACACGTGCCATATGATTCGAAATCAAAGGGCGAGATAGCTTCATTCTGTATGAGCTGTTTTACGCGTTTCTCATTTATGTGTCCCATACGACAATGCCATAGGTAAGTTTGATCTTTGTCACCTACCTTTAATTTCTTATTATTCACATGTAATATTTCGGTGGTTTGATCTAAAACATAAATTCCATTCATGGAAACTGCCTTGCCATAAATCATATTGTGTAAAGAGAAAATACAGCTATTATTCTCTATTGCAAATGAAAAACCGAGTTTGTCAAGCGCAGAGACTGAAATAATGTTTTTGGACAAACAAGGAACATAATAACAGTTATATAAAGATAACTCGAATCCACTTGGAAGCTTGATCACGTATGTTCCCCTCGAGATTGCAGCAACACGTGCTCCATTCCCGACACGCAGGTCAACCTCACCCTTGATTAGGGGTTCTTGGTTTCGGAGGCCCTGCACATGATTACATAGATGAGAACCACAACCAGTATCTAGTACCCAAGTTCCGTAACTTGCATGGTTAATCTCAATCATGTGAATAAAAGAAGAAGAAGACATACCAACAGGAGTAACACGGCCTGCCTTAATGTCCTCACGATACACGGGGCATGAGCGCCTCTAATGCCCAGTCTTGTGGCAATGGTGACATTCCATGCTAGTATCCTTGCTCTTTGTTTTGCCCTGTGAGTTGCTTGACTCACCTGGCCCACTCTTAGTAAATCCTGACTTCTTAAACTTGGGCTTGCCTACTGTTAGGTCGCCCTGAGCTTTAGCTTTGCCCTTACCCTTTCCCTTACTGGAAATCATGAGAACATCTTGCTTCACGCTCCCACTTAATTTCAGATCCTTCTCAGTCTGTACGAGAAGGGGGTGGAGCTCATGAGGTGTCTTCTTCATGTCGTTCATGTAATAGTTGGCCCTGAAGAGGGCGAACCCATCATGAAGCGAATGAAGCATTCGATCAACGATTATGTTCTCACTGATCTTGCAGTTTAGGGCCTCCAGTTTCTCGATATTCTCAATCATGTGAAGAATATGTGGGCTAACTGCTTGGCCCTTCTGGAGTTTCGCCTCAAAGAAGCGACAGGTATGCTCATAAGAAACGATTCTCGGAGCTTTTGAGAATTCGTTAGTGAGCGTGGTGAAAATCTTGTTTGCACCATGGGCTATGAAGCGTCTTTGCAAATTGGATTCCATTGCATAGATGAGTACGTTCTTTATCGCACCCGCTTCCATGACGAAGTCGCTATGAGCGCGAACTTCGTTAGCTCTAGCTCCAGTTCCTGGGTGTGCCGGAATTGGCTCAGTTAAGTACTTAAGCTTTCCGTCAGCTATGGCAGCATTCCGTAGTGCCGCCTCCCAGTCAGAGAAGTTTGACCCATCATTCCTCAGTCTAGTAGACTGATTCATGGAGTCCATGAAGGCTTTTAGCCAGGATTCACGTGCTAGCTTGGCACTTGGCATTGGGTCTTCACCAGCCATTTAGTTATACAGCAGTTTAATTGAACGTGTTCTACACTGAAAAGAAGATAAAACATAACCATATAAGCAACTCATTGTTGTGATTTAAGTCTATATTAAATTGAAATTTAAACTCGTAGACTCAAGCATTTATATAATTGATCTCCCTCAAGAATTATATAAACGATCCCAAGACTCAATTTCCGTATATTGATAAGCCCACAGCTTGGCTAATTCCACCGTTGGAACTCTTGGTCGATAGATTTCCGTAAATCCTATCTATTAGTCCATCTCAGTCGCTAGATATTATCGAGTGACCATGATGTTGAGATAAAATAAATCATCTGTTCCCACTTACCCGACGTAGAAGGGGTCATATTATGCCTACCGACGAAGAAGGGATTCATGGGAGGCTGATTTATAAAGACTATTCTCAATTTTTGGTTATACGAGGAAGACCCCATCAACTTATATTTATTCATATTAAGTGAACTAAAATCTAGCATATGCGTGAATGAATTAAATTAAGTGATGGCTTTGCAATTGACATGTGACATCTGTATTGTCACAGAAAACTAACGCGTAACCTCTACATGAGTCAGTTTCAGGCATGTTATAGGTGGTTTGGCTTTAGGTGGAAAATGATGCAAGCTATTATCGAAGAAAGCATAAGATAAATGCGATAAACGTAAATAAAAGTCCTAGTGTGCCTTATCCTACCAAAATAAACATAAAACAACTTGGAATCCACCGTTGGACCCTAGAAGCTTGTCTTGATGTTCCATCTTGGTCCTTGCAGCGGGAGTGAGCATCCGGTCCCCGTCTTTGGTCTTCACAAAATTACTAATTTAAATTACAAATATAATCCTATTTACATTCTAATTTAAATACAAAAGTAATTACATGGCAAAAACCCAAAACGGAGATTCAAGATCTCAAAATTACAAGCAAGATTGTGCTCCATCATTACGGTAACACAATCTACTAAGGCCACACTAAGTTACAACCGTTTGCAAAAACTAAATACGTTATTGAAAGCATTCAAGGCATTCACAAGACGATAAATAAAATGCATCAACTAAATAAAATTCATACATGACATAATACTATTATTATGATTAATAAATTTTTACCAAACCACCTTACGGGATTAAAATTATGTGATTATACCGTTTTAATCACCCAATTTTAATAAATTTATAATCCTATTATCTTAAACCGTTTTAAAATAATATGTACCATACGAAGGTGTACCGTTTCACAAAATTAATAATATACTATTTCCGTATACAGTATATTACTAAAGGCCATGTGAAAATAAAACATGTTATTTTCGAAAAAAAAAAAAAAAACGTGTCTGTTACAGAGGGGGAGGTCGACCGACCTAAACAAGTGGTCGACCGACCTCCAGACGAGAAATAGAAACTTTCTGCAAAAGCAAAATCGGTCGACCGACCTATCAACTAGGTCGACCGACCAACAGGCAGTAAAAACGAATTTCAGAAAACGCAAAACGCTGCACCTTTTGAAATCAAAACAAGTTTTTACCTTTTAAACTTTGATTAAAACAAGTAAATCAAAATTAACATCAACAAGGGTTCACATATTGTCAAGAATATCGATTAATTAACAATATGTAAACATGAATCGAAAAACAAGATCGATTACTCACAAAAGAAAAACTTTCGAAACAGGAAATTACACAGGAGGCGGTCGACCGACCGCAACAGGGGGTCGATCGACCAACTCAGCGACAGAAAACGATTTTTCAGATTTTAAAACTTATGAAAAGCACAAAAGTAAAATTTTCATGGCCTGACTTTGATACCACTTGTGGGGGATAAAGCATGTATTCGCCCTAAACTAGCAGGATTATAATGAAATTTACAGTTGTGAATATTGTCATAAGATAAATAAAAACATGAATAGAGTACAACCTTTAGTCCTTGTGCGAAAGGCCTACGAACAGGAATTAACACAAATTCCCTCCTATAACTTGCACCCAAGACTTAGATTGAGACAATGCCGCGTGTGCTAGAAATCCTCTCCAACTGCCTTGCAATATAGGGAGAGCTATTGAGGTTTTAGATGTGAGATCTGAGGTTTTGGGAGAAGAGTGCTCTCAAAACCCTAATTTTCTTTGAGATTTGTTTTACAGTGAAAAACAAGAGTCACCTGACATAAGGAGAGTCCTCCTCCTTATGTAGCTCTTGGCCGAAATTTCGAGTAGGGTAGGAGTGGGCTTTCCACTCTTACCTTATTCTAATTCGTGATTCGACCCATTTAGCTAAAATTTATTCGCGGGTTTTATTTATAAATCGTATACATGTTATCAGATATTAATGCAGTCGATGTATTAATAATGGTCTGATAAAATTACGATATTGTATAATTACCCAAATTAATATAACTGTTTATATTAATATGCGAAATTAATATTTAATCAAATATAACCGTTTATATTTAATTTTACGAATTAATCATGTAATCCGTATTAGCTAAAATTATTTAATCCGTATTAAATAATAATCTCAACGTCTTATTGACTAATTTAATAGTCAATACCTCTGACTAACTGTTTAGTCGTATCCGGCATAAATGTGATTGTATTTTCATACCTTCACATCTCTTAAACGTGTCCTATAGGTGTGACGTATAGGGACCAGTTGATCACCGCCATACGTATGACAATAACGTCAAACTTATCTAGCAAGCCAACCGTTATTGATAAACGTGGATATCCTGGTAATAATACAGAAGTATGCCCTTGTGATCCTTAAAGAGATTTAATAAGTCATTGTACTTAATTGTCAAGGACACCAGCCCCAACAGTTCGCGCTCATAGCGACTTCGTCATGGAAGCGGGTGCAATAAATAACGTACTGATCTATGCAATGGAATCCATTTTGCAAAGACGCTTCATCTCCCATGGTGCAAACAAGATTTTCACCACGCTCACTAACGAATTCTCGAAAGCTCCGATAATCGTTTCTTATGAGCATACTTGTCGCTTCTTTGAAGCGAAACTCCAGAAGGGCCAAGCTGTAAGCCCACAAATTCTCAACATGATTGAGAATATTGAGAAACTTGAGGCCCTAAACTGCAAGATCAGTGAACATAATCGTTGATCGAATGCTTCATTCGCTTCATGATGGGTTCGCCCTCTTTAGGGCCAACTATTACACGAACGACATGAAGAATACTCCTCATGAGCTCCACTCCCTTCTCGTACAGACCGAGAAGGATCTGAAATTAAGTGGGAGCGTGAAGCAAGATGTTCTCATGATCTCCAGTAAGGGTAAAGGTAAAGGGAAAGCTAAAGCTCAAGGCGACCTAGCGGTAGGTAAGCCTAAGTTCAAAAAGTCAGGATTTGCTAAGAGTAGGCCCGGTGAGTCGAGCAACTCACAGGGCAAGACAAAGAGTAAGGATACTAGCATGGAATGCCACCATTGCCATAAGACTGGGCATTGGAGGCGCACGTGCCCCGTGTATCGTGAGGACATTAAGGCAGGTCGCGTTACTCCTGTTGGTATGTCTTCTTCTTCTTCTTTTATTCACATGATTGAGATTAACCATGCAAGTTACGGAACTTGGGTACTAGATACTTGTTGTGGTTCTCATCTATGTAATCATGTGCAGGGCCTCCGAAACCAAGAGCCCCTCATAAAGGGTGAGGTTGACCTGCGTGTCGGGAATGGAGCACGAGTTGCTGCAGTCTCGAGGGGAACATACGTGATCCAACTTCCAAGTGGATTCGAGTTATCTTTGTATAACTGTTATTATGTTCCTAGTTTGTCCAGAAACATTATTTCTGTTTCTGCACTTGACAAACTCGGTTTTTCATTTGTAATAGAGAATAATAGCTGTATTTTCTCGTTACACAATATGATTTATGGCAAGGCAGTTTCCATGAATTGAATTTATGTTTTAGATCAAACCACAAAAATATTACACGTGAATAACAAGAGAATAAAGGTTGGTGACAAAGATCAAACTTACCTATGGCACTGCCGTATGGGACATATAAATGAGAAACGCGTAAAACACCTCATTCAGAACGGAGCTATCTCGGCCTTTGATTTCGAATCATATGGCACGTGTGAATCATGTCTCATCGATAAGATGACTCGCATTTCCTTCAAAGGTGTTGGAATGCGCGCTGCCGACCTATTAGGACTCATACAAACGGATGTATGTGGCCCTATGTCGATCAACGCACGAGAAGGCTATAGGTATTTCATCACTTTCACGGATGATTTGAGTAGATATGGCTATGTCTACTTAATGAAACATAAAAGTGAATCCTTTGACAAGTTCAAAGAATACCAGAATCGGGTACAGAACCAACTGGGAAGAAAGATTAAAGCATTTCGATCTGATCATGGTGGCGAGTATCTTTCTCACGAGTTTGATCAACACCTTAAAGACTGTGGCATCGTTCTACAGTTGACTCCAGCTGGAACACCAAAATTAAATGGTGTGTCCGAACGGAGAAATCGAACTCTACTAGATATGGTTCGATCCATGATGAGTCACACCGTTGTGCCTGATTCATTGTGGGGCTATGCCCTTTTGGCAGCCGCTCTAATCCTTAACCGAAGTCCGTCTAAAGCTGTTGACAAGACCCCATACGAGTTATGGAAGGGAACGGTCCCTAACTAGTCGTTTATTCGGGTTTGGGGCTGCGAGGCTTATGTCAAGTGGAGACACGAGGATAAGCTCGGCCCGCGATCGGTCAAGACATAATTTATAGGCTATCCAAAGGGAACTTTTGGTCATTGCTTCTACTCGCCAACCGAACAACGTGTTTTTGTTGCGGCCAGTGCGACGTTCTTAGAGAAAGAATTTCTCGAGAACAAGTCGAGTAATAGAACCTTCGATTTATCGGAGATTCAAGAACCAATTACTGAGAAACCATTGGAAGAAACAGTTCCTTCAACCTCGGCTGCGGTAGATATTCCTGAGGAACCTAGGAGGTCGGGAGGAGTCTCTATTCCTACGGACAGATAAATTGGTATGGTCGAGGAACATGACATAGATGACATCTTACTCCTAGAGGGTAATGAACCCACAACCTATAAAGGTGCCATGACTAGTTCTGACTCAAAGCTATGGCTAGAAGCCATGAAATCCGAGATGGACTCCATGTATGAGAATAACGTGTGGGATCTTGTGGACCTACCTGCAAAGGTACGCCCCCTTCAATGCAAATGGCTTTACAAGATAAAGCATGTCGTGGAAGGACAACAAGATATCCACAAGGCAAGACTAGTTGCTAAAGGTTTCACCCAAGTGCCAGGCTTGCACTACGATGTGATCTTTGCACCCGTAGTCATGCTGCGTTCCATTCGGATTATCATAGCGATCGCCGCATTTCACGACTATGAAATCTGGCAAATGGACGTTAAAACCGCCTTCTTAAACGGTTATTTGGAGGAAGAGTTGTACATGGTACCGCCCTAGGGTTTTATTGATCCGGAACATCCTAAGAAGGTTTACAAGCTTAATCGTTCCATTTATGGACTTAAGCAAGCATGACGGAGTTGGAATCATCGCTTCGACCAAGTGATAAAAGAAAATGGTTTCATTCGATTAGTCGAGGAACCATATCTCTATATCAAGTCGAGTGGGAGCAAGATTGTTTTCCTAGTATTGTATGTCGATGATATACTCCTGATTGGGAATGACATACCTCTCCTATCTTCGGTTAAAGCATGGTTGAAAAACCATTTCCAGATGAAAGATCTGGGAGGGGCACAAAGAATTTTGGGCATCCGTATCTACAGGGATAGATCACGACGGATGTTGTCTCTCAGTCAGGAGTCTTACATAGAAAAGATTCTAGAGAGATTCAACATTACGAACTCCAAGAAAGGGTTCCTTCCTATGGCTACTGGGCTTCACTTGAGCAAGACTCAAGAAGCTAAGACATTGGAAGAGAAAGAGCGCATGAGTCGGATTCCTTATGCTTCGGCCATAGGATCGATCATGTATGCCATGATATGCACACGTCCAGACGTTGCATATGCATGGAGTATGACAAGTCGATTCCAAGCTCATCTAGGTGAACAACACTGGATGGCCGTGAAAAACATTCTTAAGTACCTACGGAGGACTAAAGATTGGGGATTGACTTATGGAGGCAACTCGACGCTCTGCGCCACGGGTTACGCAGATGCTAGCTTCTAAACGGATCAAGACGACTCGAAATCTCAGTCTGGATTCATTTTTACTCTTAATGGCGCTGTTGTCAGCTGGAAAAGTTCTAAACAAAGTGTTACAGCAGATTCTACAACTGAGTCCGAGTACTATGCCGCTTCGGAAGCAGCTAAGGAAGCAATATGGATGCGTCAATTCTTACAAGGACTATCAGTAATGCCTAGTTCGAATGACCCGATCACCGTTTATTGTGACAATAAAGGTGCCATATTCCAAGCTAAGGAGCATAAGTCTAGCAACAAAGCTAGACATGTACAACGGAAAGCTCATCTAATCAGAGATTACGTGGAGCGAAAGGAGATATTTATTGATAAGATCGCTACGGACGACAACATAGCTGATCCTCTCACTAAAGCATTACCACGTGATAAGCATGAAGGGCACATTAATTCCATGGGAATTAGATGTGTTCCTAAGTTATAGTACTCTTTTATGAATTCATGTTATAATTCATTTTCTTGTGTACTCTATTACAACCTCATTGTTATGATATTTAATGTTTTGTTTTTCATGTGGAATTATACGCCAATTTTGAATACCACAAAGTGAACTGATTAACATTACATCGTTTTGGTCCATGATTACCCACTTGAGCTGATAATTCAGGTAATCATTTTGTGACGTTGGTTGATGGTGGGTTCAACGAGCCATAAGTCAAACAGTTGACTGACCAATCACAAAGGCGAGTTATACGGATATCTCGTAGGACACCCCGTGACAACGTTATGAAATCCTAAATGTTTTATAACATTGGGTGCCAGGTCGTGGATAGGACCTCCATAGTGTTCCTTAGAGTCGAGTCTTTTGACTTTCAACTGTCTCTTGAGATTAAGGCAGATTTTGAGTCTTTTCTGGGTTATTTCATGCTGCGCTTACATCTGCAGGATTCGAGTTGAGGGAAATATCCAAACCCTTATCAGGATTTTATCATTTCTCAGGGCCACTCGAGGAGTTTTAACTGAAAGGCATGGCCATGCTCGAATACAGATTCGTTTTATCAGTTAAGTTACTCTCTAGTCGGGGAAACCACTCTTGATACAGATCGATTGTGAGATACGACCTTTGCGAATACGGATTTGCAAATTGTCTTACATTGAGTGGGAGAAATTTTAAAAGGATATGAGAATCGGTTATCGCACTTACACTTGTACGGACAAGTGGGAGTTTGTTGGAGCTTGTGTCCTCCACATGTAGTGTGATAACGTCATTGCACATACCCTTGTACGGACAAGTGAGAGATTATTGGGGCTGGTGTCCTTGACAGTTAGTACAATGACTTACTAAATGTCTTAAAGGATCACAAGGGCATACTACAGTATTATTATCAGTTGATCCACGTTTATCAATAACGGTTGGCTTGCTAGATAAGTTTGACGTTATTGTCATACGGATGGCGGTGATCAACTGGTCCCTATACGTCACACCTATAGGACACGTTTGAGAGATGTGAAGGTGTGAAAATACAGTCTCATTTATGCCGGATATTACTAAACAGTTAGTCAGAGGTATTGACTATTAAATTAGTCAATAAGATGTTGAGATTATTATTTAATACGGATTAAATTTTTAGCTAACTCGAATTACACGATTAATTCATATATTAAATATAAACGGTTATATTTAATTAAATATTGAATTCGCGTATTAATATAAACAGTTATATTAATTTGGCTAATTATACAATATCGTAATTTTATCAGACCATTATTAATGTATCGACTGCATTAATATCTGATGGCATGTGTACGATTTATAATTAAAACTCGCGATCATATTTTAGCAAAACGGGTCGAATCACGCATTGGAATAAGTTAAGAGTGGAAAGCCCACTCTCATCCTACTACAATTCGGCCGGCCGAGAGGGTTACAAAAGGAGGGTAATTCCCCTTTTGTCAACTACTGGTATTCTTATTATTCTGATAATTAGGGTTTTGGAGAGCATCCTTCTCCCAAAACCTAGATCTCACATCTAAACTCACAAAAAGCTCTCCCCATATTGCAAGGCAATTGGAGAATATTTCTAGCACACGCGGCATCGTCTCAAACAAAGTCTTGGGTGCAAGTTATAGGAAGGAATTTACTTTAATTCCTTTTCTTAGGCCAATCGCGCAAGGACCTAAGGTTGTACTCTTATTCATGTTGTTTTTCATCTTATGACCATAATTCGTATATGTTATTTTCGTTATAATCCTGTATTTTTAGGGTGAATACATGTTTATTCCCCACAATTGTAACATCTCGCATTTTCGTAAAGGAATATTTTAATAATTTAAAGTAATTTCCGGAATTTAATATTATTTTAATAATAGTCGTAAATTATATCTTTAAGATTTCCGTTAAGTTTCGTTGTAAAATCATTTAATCTTAAGACGCCGAGTGTATTTAATAATATCCCGTCTTACATTTCCGCTTCACTTAAATAAAGCAAACTCGACTCTTTAAATTAAAAGGACAACCCTCCTCCTTCATCCATCGACATTTCATTTTACCCTAAACACAAACACAGTGACTCAAACTCTCCATTTCTCTTCTTCTTTAAGAAACTTCAAAGGATCATCTCGAGGCCTTCCCAAACTCGTATCGAGGTAAAATTTATATATTCGGAATCCTCGCGAGATTGATGATCTTTCTATCACTTTTATTTTCAATTTCATGAATCTTCATTTTGGGACTGTTTTGCCCTAATCACGAAATTAGCCTCCTAATTGGTGTTTTTGTGCTTTTATGTGGTGCTTGTAGTAACTCGGAGGAAGAGCTTATGATCATTGAAGAGGAACCCGGTGAACTCGCGGAGTAAAGGTGACGATAATGAGAAACTCGACCTTTTTGTCTAAATTAGCACTTTATGTGATTTTGGATGTGTTTGATGAAAGTTAGTATGGTTATTGAGTCTTTAATGTTCTTATATTGTTATACAAACTGATTTTGTGAAGATTTAAGGATGAATTTAAGGATGAATTTTGTGAAGATTTATGGATGTGTTTGATGAAAGAGTATGCATGTTAAAACCGGTTTAATTTGTGATTTTGTTGTTAAGTCATGAAATGATTGTTTGTATACATGTTCCTATGTTTAATTGATGTCGTATACATGCTGGGAATGTTGTGTTGTTGTGTAAAATCATGTTTAAGACGGATTTGTAAAGTATTGAATGGTGTAGAGATTGTCGAATTACGCGATTTTGAGGTTCAGGGACTCTGAGCCGGTCGACCGACCGGCGGCCGACCAGCCGGCTCAGAGCCCCATTTGTGTTGATTGAGTTTTGCGAAATATTTGGTTTTGGGTCCCCAGCCGGTGGACCGGCAGCCGGCCGGCCGGCTGGGAGCCCTTTGTGCTTTTATTGTAGGTTTTACGGATTAGTGGAGAAGGGGTCCCCAGCCGGTGGACCGGCGGCCGGCCGGCCGGCTGGGAGGCCCTTTGTGTTGTTTTTGTACGTTGTTGGCTTGAGAGTAAAGGACTCTCAGCCGGTTGACCGGCCGCCTGTGGCCAACCGGCTGAGAGCCCCAAATCGTATTGTTTGCTTTGTAACTTTCGTTTCTTAAATCGGATTTCGTTGATTCTTTTTCCGTATACTTTGTATGTGTTGGAGTCCCCGAGGTTCGGGCGACACTATATTGGGTTTGAGAATAGAGTGAGGATAGAGACCCCCCCGATCGGACAACCGAAAGGGAAACCGGCTCTCCCTCGGCTTAATTCGCGGGGTCAATTAAGTGTCGGGTTGAATGATCATCACATGTATGTTGGTTAGGAATTGAGTAAGTCTTAGAAATGGAGTTGTGGAACTGTGATTTGAATGGTCACAGTTTTAGTATGTCTTTGGATGATCTGTGTTTATGCATGTGGATGTATACTATGAGCTGTTATATGACTCTTGTCTCACCAAGATTGTATTATGTCTTAGTATGACCGTCTCCTGCGCGTTGACGGTCAGGTTTCAGATAGTCCGCTCTGAGTTGGGGGTATCTCGTCCCTAGCTAGTTCGAGTCTTGGAGGTATCCTGGGTTTGGGATACTTGTTGAATCGAGGAAGAATTATACCTCGAGAGTCTGGCCAGATTTAGACTAGGACCGTATATCGTTTTGATCGTTCTACCAGGGGATTGTATTTGCTGAGGTTAAGTAGACATGTTGTTGTTGTATAATGGAGTCGTCATATGAGTCTTCCCATGGAGTGTGTATTTGTATCCTCCCATGCTCTGAGTTGGGGTCATGGTTTGATATTGCTGAATGTTGTATATACTTGCCTGAGTTGGTGTACGGTGTTATATACTGCTGATTTGCATCTGCTTGCCTGAGTTGGGGTACAGTGTCAGATGTTGTTGATTGAGTGTGATAGATAGTGTGTCCTTGATTTTAGAACTGTTCATCCAAGGCATTGGATGACTCTTTGTCTAGTTTCATAAATGGTTTGGATTGAAAGACCCCCGACCGGGCAACCGGAAGGGAAACCGGCTCTCCTTCCAAATAGTTTCCGAAGTTGGTTGAGAGCCTTTGCATAGTATTTGCATGATGATAGGAGTTTGAGATATTGAGATATATGCTTCACATGATTGTTTATGTTGGAGTATACTACTTGTATTTATATGTCCGGTGTGTTGGGAAATGTGTCCTCAACAATAGTGCGATCACATAATTAAATCTCATAACGAGAATGCGCAAGGGATGATACGATATATATTAGTCAACTGACCAACATTAATCGGTAATGATTGGCTAGCTAGAGTTTGACATTACTGTCGTATGACGGGGGTGGTCAGTTGATCCCTTTAGGTCACACCTATAGGACAATTCCCTTAATTGATATAATGGTCAAGTGTATATTGATACGAGTTGATCATATTCCTTAAAACTCGTATATCGAGAAATCAGAGGTTAAATCTTAATGTAAGATTTATGTTTGAAATTGAAACGTGTCAATTATCAAACAATAAACGATATTTATGGAATATCGAAATTAGAATGAATCGGGTTGTATATTATCACAAGTGCTGTAAATCGTATTGACGATTATTGAAATGACCATTTTATACATTAGTAATTATGAATTACTAGTCAATTTGTTAAATATGATTTATTTAATTTATGAATAATATTTATTTGATAAATATGTATTTTAAATTAATACAATTAACCTTATGTTGTGACATGTTGCATGTCACACATGAAATTGTACAAATGACAATATTGTAAAATGGATGTCCATTTTAATGTCATGGGTGCCGGTTTTTAGAGTATGTTTTAGGGAGTTTTATTTGATAAATTATTCCCTTTAAAACATAATCATGAGGTAGCCTTAAAACCTAATTATAGGCATGCAAGCTTATTTCATGGGTTAGAGAAAAAGGACTACGTATTGCCTTCCCCATGAAGAATCTCACGGCACCCCAACCCCAAAAAATAAACCCATCTAAATGTGAATTGGTTACACATTGATAATTCATTCTAACCTTGAGTATAATTTTCTTAGTGTGAGAAAAACTCATAAAATCCTCAAAAATCATTATAAGATAATAATACTAATTCTATAATAAGTTATAATATTAGTATACTTAGTTCTAATTAGAGTTTAGAACAAATTAAGGAAATCCGATTCTTATACTAGCTTGTTCAAGTCTCGGTTTGTTAAGGGGTTGTCTTGGTGCATCCAAATGAGGTGTTCTTGTTGAATACTTGGAGGATCATCCTAGCATTATATTTCGGACCGTGTGTAAGGGCTCGAAATCTCTCTTATTTCCGCATATATTTAGAATGCATAAGATCTATATAATGAGATAATTAAAATGTTAATTATAAGATTATGTTAGTATGACTAAAATTATTAGTTTATGAGATAACTAACCCAACAATTGGTATCAGAGCAACTAGGTTGTTTGCATACTTTCCGTTTACGTTTTTACGGAGTTATTAAGATAACAAAATAAAATTTGGAATTTCGTTTGATATATGATATGGCCGAAATTAATAAAGCATGAATACCTACTGTTTTCTAAAATGTTTTAGAATATTTGGAATATATTTTGCATGAATATTGGTTATTGGTATATTAAATCTCGGTTTTATTAAGTTTTAATGGTTAAAAATCGTTTATTTTGGGAAAAATAGTTAAAATCATCTTTTGGCCGAGATTTTTCAGTATGTTTTCACATGTATATCCTATGTTATGAATATGAATTTTCGTAAATTATGGACTTATAAAACATGTGATATGAATTTTAAAGGTTAAAATGCAATAAGATGAATAAAAATGGGTTTGTATAGTTATATTTGGAATTTGAATATAAAAATTTATGAGTATGTCACATGCAATATTTAAAATATACGTTGAATTTTCCAGAAATTTATCTCAAATATTGCAATATTATAGATTTTTAATGTAAAAATCGGGTAATTAGTGACATTATTTCGACTTTAATAGTTTAATTTGGAATTTGGCCATAAAAATTTAACACGATGTCATATATATTATTTCCATCATGTATAAAAGTTTCGAGATTTTTATCTTATTTTATGCTTGAGAAATAATTTTAAAGGTTAAAATCGTTCGATATATGACGAAAATCGTTAAAAGTTGCAATAGTTTTCAAAATGGCCGGAAAATTTAACCCATAATAGTCATATATGATATGTTCATCACTAAATTATTCTTGGGAGCCAAAAGTTTCTGTTTTGATTTAATTTTAAATTGTTAAAAGGTTGCATTTAAAATTGAATTATAAGAGTCATGTATTAAAAATTTCGGCTATAGGGAAATGTGCCATTTAATTTTATGTCCATTTTATGTTCTTAAAATGTTTTGGAAAGTGTAAAAATATTATTAGTATTTTATTTGCATTTATGGAACTAATTATTGAATTTTCCGACTTAAAATGCTCGTTTTACGTATTATTTTCGAAATAAATATTAAAACTGTATAAATACTAATATTTTAAAGTTCTGAAATTTTATGAACATTCCAGATTTTTCAAAATTTGAATTTTGAAATTTTCGAAATTTTTATGACTCTTTTGGATTTTTATATTATTTTTCCCGTAAAACCGAGTAATACCGAACAATATTAAAATATATTAAGTTAAGCCCTGTTCTTTTCGGCTGAAACGAGCTGAATTGAATAAATTGGAATAGAGCTTAATTGAACTAAATTGAGTGGAACTAAGGTGGAGTGAATTTAGTTGAATTAAAAGTTTCTTTTGTGAAGAGATTAATTGAAAATAATTGATTGTACGTAAATAAAACATAACGGAATACAACCAACCAAAATTGAAAAAAGCTGAAATTAAGCCAGAAAGAACAGGGCCTAAGTCATGTTCAAAGTTTGAGTAAGACTAAATTTTGAAACCTATATGAGTTAGGATGATTAACTTAAGAATGAATACCGATTCATGTAGTGCATAGTGTTGTTAAACGTTAAAACACGCAATTCCAAAAACCGAGGTATACGATAACTATTTATATAATTGATATTTAAATAGGACGATTTGGCTTAGGGTTTGCATGATAGTTCATATATTCATAAGCATTGCATATTTTAATAATGAATGTCATGATTTTATTTACGTAATTTTGGGAATTATGTAATTTACTTAGTATGGCCTTAGTTTTTAAATCGGTATTTCCCGTAATGTAAGGGGTTACCGATTCGGTTGTAATTTTGTGATCTCGTATCACCCAATTGTAATTTATTTCTATTTTATAATGTATAAAGTAGACTAGAAAAGTTGTAATTTTTGTAAATTCCGGAGACCCTTGAGGACGGTGTTTACCTCGAAGTGTGTGCCTCGTGAAGTTCAAGGGACCAAAGGAGTTGGTTTCCGAATTTGTACTTTTATTATTTCTTTTCTAGGAAAGGCCATACTAGGGTTTATTTTAATGCTTTTATTTTGCTTTTTATATGTTTGCATGCATAGCCAAATCGTCATATATCGTCTCATGCATTTTTCGAATTAGTCGACCTAGTCTTTTATTTTATCGATAATTCACCGACTTAGTTCACTTAAACGGAGATAGATAATAAAATTGACTAGATATCTTACAAATAAATATTGAGACTTAGCCTTACCAAAAAGTATGGACCCATGAATCCCTTCTTCACAAGAACGTAGGCTCCGCTACACCGGGGTACTAAAATTGTCACGTTGGGTTAGTGGGGTAATAAAGATTACACCTTGAAATTTGGTTGATCTCAACGAAAGTATTCGTAACCGTAGTTGCAATAAGTTCGGGCTAAAGACGATTTTTAGAAAATTGTCGACCGAGAGTTCTAAGGTAGAACCGATTAAAAGGTTAAGCCACCAAATTATACCGATACGGGTTGGATCGGCTACACCGTGCCCGGATTAGTATGGGTTTGGGTCTCGGAATTGTTTACTTAATTGGGTAAGAGATCATTAAGTAAATAACTAATTAACTTGTTTAAGTTTTTAGTTTAAATTATGAATTTTAAAATGATGTTGTTTTATTTCCTTCATTTTATTGTAGCTTAATTTTCAACATCATCAATGGCAACCAACGCTCCACCTCTCACTAACGTATCATGGCTTCGATCCTTTATGGATCGTTGCAAACTCGATAAGCATTGTAAAACCCCTCGCGAAAGCGGAAATATAAACACATAAAAGTACCAAAAATGCAGCGGAATTAAAACTTTTAGAAGATAAAACAACATGCGAGAAGTCTTAAACTGAAACAGAAACTAAAACCGAAATAGATAAGTAACAGTTCTAAGTACAGAAGTGAAATATATACAACAGCCGGGGATGGAACATCCCTACCGGCACCAAACTAAAGTAACAACTACGAGTCCAGCTAAACGATAAGGTAAGTCAATGATGACAGCAGGATCATCACTCGCTAGCTCTCGTGAACCCATCTCCAACCAGCATGTACCTACATACATGAAAAACATGTACGCCACAATCAGTGGGGAGTGACTAGAGTTCTCCTAGCCACCTTTTGTGACAACACGTAACATATAAAACAATACAGAATACTCCAACATACATCAACATGTGAAGCATAAACACTCATCATCTGATCTCTTACTAACATGCGATTACCATGCACGGCTCTCAACTAACTTCATAAACAAATAGGAAAGAGAGCCGGTTTCCCTACTGGTTACCCAGTCGGGGGGTCTTTCAATCCAATTATTTATGAAACCGAACTAAGAGTCATCCAATGCCTTGGATGATTAAACCACAACTAAGTAACATCAACAACTCGACATGCATATCTGACACTGTACCATCATCTAGGCAAGCAGATAAACATCCATAACTCATCATGCATATCTGACACTGTACCATCATCTAGGCAAGCAGATACACATTCATAATACTAGCAACGGGTCCAGAGGTGAACTTAACACATATCCCATTACTACACTATGTCGGGTCCAGAGGTGAGCTTAACACATATCCCAACATCTAATCAAGTAAAGGGTCCAGAGGTGAACTTAACACATATCCCTAAACTTACAAATCATGAAAAGGGTCCAGCGGTGAACTTAACACATATCCCTAATCATCCAAAAGCAAAGGGTCCAGAGGTGAACTTAACACATATCCCAATGCTACAAACATGTATTGGGTCCAGAGGTGAACTTAACACATATCCCAATACACAGTCATCGCACAACGGGTCCAGAGGTGAACTTAACACATATCCCGTGTACGACAACCGATCACGTGTCAGGTCCAGAGGTGAGCTTAACACATATCCTGACACGCCCAAGCAAAACACGTAACGGGTCCAGAGGTGAACTTAACACATATCCCGTCACGCGACAGATAAACACGTAGTGGGTCCAGAGGTGAACTTAACACATATCCCACCACGCGACAACCATTGTAACCACTGAACAACCAAAGGTAGAAACTAACCTATAGTTCTAACTTCTTAAACCTCTAACCAACATACAATTGATTCCGGGAACTAGGACGAGGGAGAGCCGGTTTCCCTTTCGGTTACCCGACCGGGGGGTCTCTATCCTCACTACATTCCCGAACCCAATATAACGTTGCCCGTACACCGGGGACCTCAAATACATGCCACGGGTACACAAAACAAGTTTCAAGTAAAACCGATAAACCGTTTAAAAGTTACGATCAATTTACGAAAAACTCAAAATAGCTTACAGGGGTCCCCAGCCGGTCGGCAGGCAGCCGGTCGGCCGGCTGGTGACCTCCTCAGCCTTTCTTTCTCTTCTGAAATACTACACGCACTCCCAGCCGGTCGGCAGGCAGCCGGTCGGCCGGCTGGGAGACCTATTCACTATGGGTCTCAATTTTCGCAAAACCACAAAAACACAAGAAGCGCTCTCAGCCGGTCGACCGGCGGCCGGTCGGTCGACCGGCTCAGAGAGCCTGACGCTGAAAATCGCGTTTTCCATCCCTTCTCAATACTCAATAAATCAACACAAAACTCATGAATCGATACATGGGTTGTTATCCCAACATTATAAATCACCAAATACTACTTCCTATCAGCACATAAATCCCAACACAATCCTCAAACGATTAATTTCAAGTATCCGTCTTAACATATGAAAAACTGAAATTATACTTGTGAACACATAACCATATTTCCAAGCATGAATTCCTCACATAAACAACAACCTAAACATGTTTCTAAGCCTAGAAATCATAGTACTCAACTAAAATCAGAAACAATTAAGAGAATCCATCAATTATGCTAATATACACATAAAAGGCCGAGTTATCTCATTATCGTCACCTTTAAGCTTATTCCGGCAGATGATCCTCCTCTACAACGTAAGAGTCCACGTCGGGATCGTCGAGACCAACTCCTACAACAAAGAAAACGATTTAAAGACACTAAAAACGAGTTAAAGGCAAAACAGCCTATTTTTCGAAGTCGCCAAAATGAAAAATGAAAGTGATGGATGTCTTGGAAATCGAACGAGGATTCCGAAAATGTACTTACTTTCGCGATTTGGAGAGCGGATGATGGAGAAAAGCTTGAAAAGGAGAGAGTATTAATGGAGGTTTTGTGAGATTTGAGTTTGTAGTGAAATGAAGCTTGAGGGAGGGGAAATGTCGACTTAAGGGGTTTAAGAAGTACAATGAGTTGTCCTTTCCGACTCACTTAAAACGGTTACGGATTTTAGAACCGGATATGAAATAAATACTTGAGTCGGATATTTAAATTATGCCAAGTTGTATTCGTCTTAAGAACTGGAGGTTCTTAAGACGGATCTTATTTATTTCATAAAAATTTCCGAATTAAATTATTAAAATATTATCTTCATTACGTAAAAACTCAAAAACGATTAAATTAGATTTTACGAAAATATGGGCTGTTACAATCACCCCAACTTCAAAAAGTTTCGTCCTCGAAACTCGAACGGATAAAAATCTATCTACTATACCTCAATCGAATAAGAAAGGATGCGCAGCACGCATCGAAGCCTCAGTCTCCCAAGTCTGCTCCTCTACCTTGCCGCAACGCCATAGAATCTTCACCAAGGGCACCACCTTGCTCCTAAGCTTCCTCTCCTGACGGTCAAGGATCTTCACGGGACGCTCCTCGAAAGCAAGACTCGGCTCCAGGTTCTCGATCTCTCTAGGTAAAACGTGACTCGGGTCACTAATGTATCTGCGGAGCTGGGAAACATGAAAAACGCTATGAACCTTGCCCAAACTAGGAGGCAAGTCAAATCGGTAAGCAGCAGCACCAATCCTCTTCACGATCTCAAAAGGTCCAATATACTTAGGGCTCAACTTGCCCTTAACTCCAAACCTTTTGACACCTTTCATCGGAGAAACTCTCAAGAAAACTCGATCACCCACCTCAAACTCTAAGGGTCTACGGCGAACATCAGCATAGGATTTCTGCCGGTCCTGTGCGGCCTTCATCCTACCTCTGATAAGCTGAACCTGATCAATAGTAACAGCTAACTGGTCCGGTCCTAGGTCACGGACATCACTAGCCTGATCCCAACAAATCGGACTACGGCACTTCCTACCATAAAGAGCCTCGTACGGAGCCATACCAATGGAAGCATGATAACTGTTGTTGTAAGAAAACTCTACCAACGGCAAACACTGCTCCCAAGAACTCTGGAAATCAAGGGCACAAGCACGGAGTAAATCCTCTAATGTCTGTATAGTCCTCTCGGACTGACCATCGGTCGCGGCATGAAATGCAGTACTCATCAACAAACGGCTACCCATAGCCTCCTGCAAGGCCTTCCAGAACCTGGAACAAAACCTCGGATCACGATCTGAAACTATCTCCCTCGGGACACCATGATATCGGACTATCTCAGCAATATAAGCCTTAGCTAAACGATCCATATCCCATGTCTCTCTGATCGGCACGAATCTGACACACTTAGTTAGACGATCGACAATAACCCAAATCGCATCCTTGCCTCCCACGGTCTTAGGCAAAGCGGTAACAAAGTCCATAGATATGCACTCCCACTTCCACTGAGGGACGGGAAGCGGCTGTAGCAAACCACCTGGTCTCCTATGTTCTATCTTGACTTGTTGGCAAGTCAAGCATCTACTAACATAATCCATGATGTCTCTCTTCATCCCGGGCCACCAAAATGTAAGTCCCAAATCCTTATGCATCTTCTCTCTACCCGGATGAACGGAATACGGTGACAAGTGAGCCTCATCAAGAATCCTCTTCCTCAAATCCGGCACATCAGGAACATACATCCTACCACGGAACCTAAGGAAACCACCAGCATCAATCACTAAGTCAGGTGCAACACCACTCGAAATCTTAGCCTCGAACTTCTTGAAATCGGCATCTGCAGGCAAACTCTGTCGAATCTCCCAATATAAAGACGGCTCGGCAGTCAAAGCAGCTAACCAATCAAAACCACTACCCACCATCTCTAATCTCAGCTTCCGGAACTCGGAACACAACTCATCGGGCAATACTCTCATAGCACTCATCGAATGAGAAGTCTTGCGGCTAAGCGCATCAGCGACTACATTGGCTTTTCCCTCATGATATAACAACTCGATGTCATAATCTTTCACCAACTCTAGCCAACGTCTCTGTCTCATGTTAAGGTCTTTCTGAGTGAAAATGTACTTAAGACTCTTGTGATCTGTGAAAATACGGCAATGGGATCCAATCAGGTAATGACGCCACATCTTCAAAGCATGAACAACTGCGGCCAACTCCAAATCATGTGTCGGATAGTTCACCTCATGAACTCTCAACTGTCTGGATGAATATGCTATCACCTTACCACTCTGCATCAGTACGCATCCAAGTCCTAACATCGAAGCATCACAATACACATCAAAATCCACTCCGATCTCTGGCAAAGCTAACACAGGGGCGGAAGTCAATCTGGTCTTCAACTCCTGGAAAGAACTCTCACACTTGTCGGTCCACACAAATTTGGCTTCCTTCTTCAGTAACTGAGTCATCGGGCGAGCCAATCTCGAGAAATCCTCAACAAATCTACGATAATAACCAGCCAAACCCAAAAAGCTACGGATCTCTCCAACATCCTTGGGACTCTCCCAATCAACCACAGCCTCTATCTTCGCGGGATCTACCATCACACCTTCGCTGGATATCACATGTCCTAAAAAGGCAACCTTCGAGAGCCAAAATTCACACTTCGAAAACTTTGCGAACCATTTCTGTTTGCGCAGAATCCCTAGAATCAATCGAAGATGCTCAGCATGTTCCTCATCGGTCTTCGAATATATCAAGATGTCATCAATGAAAACCACTACACAAGTGTCAAGATACTCACTGAAGGTACGATTCATCTGATCCATAAAAATCGCCGGTGCATTAGTCAACCCAAATGGCATAACTACAAACTCAAAATGCCCATATCTGGTACGAAAAGCAGTCTTTGCGATATCAGCCTCTCTCACTGGAATCTGATGATAACCTGATCGAAGATCAATCTTAGAAAACCTCGAAGCACCTCTCAACTGATCAAACAAATCATCTATCCTAGGCAAAGGATATCTATTCTTCACGGTCACTCGGTTCAGCTCTCTATAGTCAATGCACAATCTCATGGAACCATCTTTCTTCTTGACGAACAACACAGGAGCACCCCACGGAGAAGCACTAGGTCTAATGAAACCTTTCTCGATCATCTCTTCCAATTGTTGCTTCAACTCTTTCAACTCTGGCGGAGCCATACGGTAAGGAGCTTTAGAAATCGGTCCGGTACCTGGAACAAGCTCAATAGTAAACTCCACATCTCTCTCTGGCGGTATCCCTGGCAAGTCATCTGGGAACACATCTGGATACTCACGAACAATGGCTACATCTTCAAGCTTCGGTAGCGATGGTTTAGCAGCTGTAACAACACACAGGAAGGCTTGGCAACCCTTCCTAAGAAGATGAGAAGCTTTCATCGAAGAGATAACACGAACACCCCTTTGAGGGCGAGTTCCCCTATAGGAAACACGAACTCCTGAAGAACTCCTCAAGCAGATTTTCTGGTCGCGACACTCGAAGCGAGCATGGTATCGCGATAACCAATCCATACCGAGGATAATGTCAAACTCCTCGAGAGGAAATCTCAGTAAGTCCGCTGGAAATGTGGCTTGACCAATAACAATAGGAACATCCCTATGGGACGAAGAGCATGAAAACACGTCTCCAGAAGGTAAGGAAATAGAAGTCTCCTCAACCAATGAAGACTCAAGAGCTAGACGGTCGGCGAACTGAGTCGATATAAATGACAAAGAAGCTCCAGTATCGAATAAAATAAGGCACTCAGCGCCAAGAACAGAAAATATACCGGCAACGATGTCAGGATGCGCCTCTGCCTCAGCCCTAGTCATCACAAAAATCTTCCCTTTCGGCTTCCCTCCTTTAGTCGCTACAGCAGCAGTGGCAGCCTTGCCAAGTGCGGTGTTCCTCTCAGGACACTCATACGATCGATGCCCAAATCCATTACAAGTGAAACACTTATAGGCATTCTTGAAACAGTCAAAACCCGGATGAGAAGGTTTACCACAACGGTGGCAAACACTAGGAGATGTGTCGGTGTGAACAAAGGTCTTAGCAACCGGAGCAGAGAACCTCTCAAAACGCTTCTTCTGAGAAGAAGGCGAAGAAGTAGAAGGAACAAATGGTCTCTTCCCCTGGTACACGGATCTCTGGTGAGAAGTGAAGCTGGAAGTAGCGGCACGAGTCTCAGCATCAATGGCACGAATAGAACTCTCGGCCCAAATAGCGTCGTCATAAACCTCCACAAAAGAAGTAGAGTCACGACGAACCATACTCTCAATCCTCGGCCCTAGCTTCCCTCGGTAGAAATACACCCTCTCCGCCTCATCACGAACAAATCTCGATGCAAAGTGAGCTAACTGGTTGAACTTGTCAGTGAATTCTTGAACGGTCATCTTCCCTTGCTTCAAATCCATAAATTCTTTCAACCTCTGCGATCTCAACTCCTTGGGGTAGAACCTCGCCTCAAGCCTGTCTTTGAAAGCCTCCCAATCGAACATCGGGTCAAGAACAGCGGTAGGTCCAGTCAACGCCCACCAACGGTCAGCCTCCAATGTCAGGAAGTGAGCGGCTAAACGCACTCTATCCTCCCTAACGACTGAGTATAAGGTGAAGCTCTTTTCCATCTCTCTGAACCACTCTGTGAGGGCTACTGGGTCAGCCTCGCCTCCGTAGGTCCTAACATGGCTTCTGGACATCTGAGAGGCAATCCAGGAAAAGCTACCCGGACGATTAGCCTCGCCACCCGGCGGTGGAGGAGGTGGAACATTCCCCGCTTGCTGTCTCTGAGTCTCAAGCAAATGCTGAATTGCTTGCAGCACAATGTTATCAGCAGCTCTGGGTCTCACCATCCTTCAAAAGAGAAAACAAGGATTAGCTTAGCAATTAGCAATCACAAATAGACTACAACATAAGTCCTTAGATCTACCCATCTCTCATTCATTATTTGTTTATTTGGTCAAGTTAAGGTTGGGGGTCACATGAGTGCGTCGGGAGCAATAATGCTCTGATACCAACTGTAAAACCCCTCGCGAAAGCGGAAATATAAACACATAAAAGTACCAAAAATGCAGCGGAATTAAAACTTTTAGAAGATAAAACAACATGCGAGAAGTCTTAAACTGAAACAGAAACTAAAACCGAAATAGATAAGTAACAGTTCTAAGTACAGAAGTGAAATATATACAACAGCCGGGGATGGAACATCCCTACCGGCACCAAACTAAAGTAACAACTACGAGTCCAGCTAAACGATAAGGTAAGTCAATGATGACAGCAGGATCATCACTCGCTAGCTCTCGTGAACCCATCTCCAACCAGCATGTACCTACATACATGAAAAACATGTACGCCACAATCAGTGGGGAGTGACTAGAGTTCTCCTAGCCACCTTTTGTGACAACACGTAACATATAAAACAATACAGAATACTCCAACATACATCAACATGTGAAGCATAAACACTCATCATCTGATCTCTTACTAACATGCGATTACCATGCACGGCTCTCAACTAACTTCATAAACAAATAGGAAAGAGAGCCGGTTTCCCTACTGGTTACCCAGTCGGGGGGTCTTTCAATCCAATTATTTATGAAACCGAACTAAGAGTCATCCAATGCCTTGGATGATTAAACCACAACTAAGTAACATCAACAACTCGACATGCATATCTGACACTGTACCATCATCTAGGCAAGCAGATAAACATCCATAACTCATCATGCATATCTGACACTGTACCATCATCTAGGCAAGCAGATACACATTCATAATACTAGCAACGGGTCCAGAGGTGAACTTAACACATATCCCATTACTACACTATGTCGGGTCCAGAGGTGAGCTTAACACATATCCCAACATCTAATCAAGTAAAGGGTCCAGAGGTGAACTTAACACATATCCCTAAACTTACAAATCATGAAAAGGGTCCAGCGGTGAACTTAACACATATCCCTAATCATCCAAAAGCAAAGGGTCCAGAGGTGAACTTAACACATATCCCAATGCTACAAACATGTATTGGGTCCAGAGGTGAACTTAACACATATCCCAATACACAGTCATCGCACAACGGGTCCAGAGGTGAACTTAACACATATCCCGTGTACGACAACCGATCACGTGTCAGGTCCAGAGGTGAGCTTAACACATATCCTGACACGCCCAAGCAAAACACGTAACGGGTCCAGAGGTGAACTTAACACATATCCCGTCACGCGACAGATAAACACGTAGTGGGTCCAGAGGTGAACTTAACACATATCCCACCACGCGACAACCATTGTAACCACTGAACAACCAAAGGTAGAAACTAACCTATAGTTCTAACTTCTTAAACCTCTAACCAACATACAATTGATTCCGGGAACTAGGACGAGGGAGAGCCGGTTTCCCTTTCGGTTACCCGACCGGGGGGTCTCTATCCTCACTACATTCCCGAACCCAATATAACGTTGCCCGTACACCGGGGACCTCAAATACATGCCACGGGTACACAAAACAAGTTTCAAGTAAAACCGATAAACCGTTTAAAAGTTACGATCAATTTACGAAAAACTCAAAATAGCTTACAGGGGTCCCCAGCCGGTCGGCAGGCAGCCGGTCGGCCGGCTGGTGACCTCCTCAGCCTTTCTTTCTCTTCTGAAATACTACACGCACTCCCAGCCGGTCGGCAGGCAGCCGGTCGGCCGGCTGGGAGACCTATTCACTATGGGTCTCAATTTTCGCAAAACCACAAAAACACAAGAAGCGCTCTCAGCCGGTCGACCGGCGGCCGGTCGGTCGACCGGCTCAGAGAGCCTGACGCTGAAAATCGCGTTTTCCATCCCTTCTCAATACTCAATAAATCAACACAAAACTCATGAATCGATACATGGGTTGTTATCCCAACATTATAAATCACCAAATACTACTTCCTATCAGCACATAAATCCCAACACAATCCTCAAACGATTAATTTCAAGTATCCGTCTTAACATATGAAAAACTGAAATTATACTTGTGAACACATAACCATATTTCCAAGCATGAATTCCTCACATAAACAACAACCTAAACATGTTTCTAAGCCTAGAAATCATAGTACTCAACTAAAATCAGAAACAATTAAGAGAATCCATCAATTATGCTAATATACACATAAAAGGCCGAGTTATCTCATTATCGTCACCTTTAAGCTTATTCCGGCAGATGATCCTCCTCTACAACGTAAGAGTCCACGTCGGGATCGTCGAGACCAACTCCTACAACAAAGAAAACGATTTAAAGACACTAAAAACGAGTTAAAGGCAAAACAGCCTATTTTTCGAAGTCGCCAAAATGAAAAATGAAAGTGATGGATGTCTTGGAAATCGAACGAGGATTCCGAAAATGTACTTACTTTCGCGATTTGGAGAGCGGATGATGGAGAAAAGCTTGAAAAGGAGAGAGTATTAATGGAGGTTTTGTGAGATTTGAGTTTGTAGTGAAATGAAGCTTGAGGGAGGGGAAATGTCGACTTAAGGGGTTTAAGAAGTACAATGAGTTGTCCTTTCCGACTCACTTAAAACGGTTACGGATTTTAGAACCGGATATGAAATAAATACTTGAGTCGGATATTTAAATTATGCCAAGTTGTATTCGTCTTAAGAACTGGAGGTTCTTAAGACGGATCTTATTTATTTCATAAAAATTTCCGAATTAAATTATTAAAATATTATCTTCATTACGTAAAAACTCAAAAACGATTAAATTAGATTTTACGAAAATATGGGCTGTTACAAGCATGGTTCCAATTTTAAGGATTAGAATGCGCAATTACTTTTGGCCGCTCAAGGTGACGATAAGAATCGTTACCTATCTGAAGCCGCTCCTCCCGCTCCGACCGCTCGTTCATCGGTCCAAACTCGTGAGGCTTATGAAGCCTACACGAAAGAGTCCTCCGCTCTTAAAAATGTGCTCATCTTCTCCATGGAGCCGGATCTCCAAAGAAGTATGATCAAGTTGACCACATCGTATGAGATATACACCAAGCTTGCGACCATGTTTTCGCAAACTCCAAGGGTGATTCAATATGAGGTGGCTTCCGCCTTCTTCGACATTACCTTGAAGGAAAGGCAAAAGATAAGCCCTCATGTGCTCAAACTCGTTGAGCTCGCAGAGACTCTCAAAGTGCAAGGGGTTGATGTTCCCGACTCTCTCATAATTGACCGAGTTCTTCACTCGCTCAATAAGGTTAAATCGTATGCTCAATTCCGGGTGAATTTCAATATGCGAAACCAAGAGACAACATTGGATGAGTTGCATAAGATGCTCATCCAAGCCGAAAGGGACATGGGACTTCATGAAAGTTCCACCAAGGATGTTTTAAACATCGAAAAGAAAGGGAAAACGAGCTTCAAGAAGAATGCCTTTAAAGGCAAGGGCAACAAAACGTTCAAGCCCAAAGAGACCAAAGAAAAGACCTTTTCGAAAAGTGTTTCCACCTCATTTTCAAAGGTTGAAGACAAGTGCCTTTATTACACAAGGATAAATCTTAGGAAACGGAATTGCCCCAAATACTTGACCGATCTCAAAAATGGAAATGTTCTTGCAGTAGGTTATAATTCTCGTTTACTTTCATGTTGTTTTGTTAACTTTTGTATGGCGATACAAGTTGTTGACTATCACCCCTTTTAAATTGTTTTAAAGGGGCATCTTATAAAGATAAGGGCAAGGAGAAGGAAGCATGAAGTTCCTTTACTTGGATAGCTATGGTAGCATCCAATTGATCGAAGACTTGAAGAGCTAGGCTCTAATTTTCATATTGTATTCTTTCATATTTTGCAATTTATTTTCTTGTAAGACAAGGATTCAAATCCTAAAACAATGGTTGTAATTTTGGATGTTGGTGACTTGGTTTTCAACCCAAGTCACTACTTTTGTTCTTAATCAATTACTTGATTTCTAAAATAAATTGCACACCTTGATAAAACATGAATGATGGTGATTTTATCACGAAATAAACATAGATATGATTAATATAATCAAAGTGTTGATTAAAACGGAGAACTACACCCCATGAGATACTTTCAATCAAATTATGAAATCATTAATTCATTATACGATGATCATTTTAAGTGAAAATGAGAATATATTCATCACACCTGTAAAACTTCAAACATTCATATCCACTGGTTAAGTCGAAATTGCTATCCTTATACAAGTAAATGTTATTGTTAAAAGGATAGAGTGGGAGAAAATATTCCGCTCGCAAACCAATGATGAAAATAAAGGATCTTAGAGAAAGATTCCTACATGGGAGTCTTAAGAAGAGCCCTAAATGAATGAATTGAAGAAACTACGAGAGGACACTGAAGGAACTAGGGGAGGACACACGAGGAAAGGTTCTTTATGTTCATTGTTTCAAAGAGAGGAGATAATGAAACCCTGTATGAAATCGGAAGGAAAACGGTTCCTTAATAAATGATTTTTCAAAATTTATAAGATAAAAGAGAAGAAATCATCTCAATTCTCTCAATGTAGTTATAAGGTAATATCATGTCATTATCGTCTCGAGGAAACGAAGACATGAAAAGAGGGTGATGATTGATTGAATGAAAATAGATCACTATAGCGATAGTGATTGTAATAATGATTCAAGTGATAAATAAAGATTTACATGCGAGAAATGAAAAGTTCATTTAAGAAATCGAGTGATATTGTTTTCAGTGGGAGCGATATTCATTAAAAGAATTAAGCCTACCATTTAGAGAGGATGGGTGATTCTTTAAGGTTTAAAGAATAAGAAGTTTTCAATTCTAGATGAACAAATACTTTATATCATAAGATGATGGAGCTTTACGGGAAGGTTTATTATATTGATAATAAAAGGTCGCCCATTAGAAATAAAAATGGTTAGATATGAATAACCTTGATAATTTAGCCAAGATGTTTGAAAATAGTAAGAGTGATGAAATCACTAATAACTACAATATAGATTTCAGCACATAAGTGACTAGATAATTTCGAGTGATTCCTTAATCCCTCTAGTATATCAATACGTCACGAGTTATAAGATAACAGTGGGAGCTTCCCTCAGGAAAGGAACCTCAAGATCTAGAATGGGTTCTAGATATGTGCTCAAATAAGATCATATTATGTGAGATCATATGAGTCGGAAGGAGACCAAAATTTGTAAGTTTTGCAATCATGAATAAAAGGTTTATTCGCAAAACATTAATACAAATAGATGATCGTGCATCAAATGCAATGAAATAGTATTGACTGATTTTGCAACACAATGTCATTTGAGTTATAATTAAGTCAAGATGAAAGATACTTTGTCAAAATCCAAATGGGTTGTGAGAGACAATATTGAACCCCATAAGTGAACTGGATTGACTTAGTATAGCCCCTAGCCGCTTACATGAGGTGACATCTCAAAGCGACTAGAATGTGAGGCGATTGATGGCAAGTTCAAGTGCCATAGAGTCATATGTGATGGCTAGTCGATCACATAGGCAGACTGCAAGAGACACTCTGTCGGGCAAAGTGACCGCTTATAGAGTTCTGGAAATTTTATAATAGCCGGGTCGTGGCAAGAGCTGCTATAGTATTCTTGTGAGTCAATTCTTAGACTAAAGACTACTCTCCCAAGATGGTACAATTTAGGCATAACCTTGATCCATTCTCTACGACTTTTCGTAACTGGAGTCAAATGGGATTGCTTTGGGTTGTGACTGACTGTGACTGGTTGAAGGAAGTAGTGCGATAGAAATTGTCCACCCCTTGTCAGGGTTGTTCAAATCTCAAGGCCACTCGAGGAGAAGTTAACTGGAAATGTGTGGCCACGCTCGGAAGGTATCTATGGTAGATAATTCCGGTCAAACAGTTATTCTCCAGATCGAGGAAACCACTCATGATATGATCAAATGCAAGTACGACCACAGAGAGACATCTTGCATTGAGTGGGAGATTGTAATAGGACAAGAGAATTGGTGACGCACACTTGTCGAGGACAAGTGGGAGATTGTTGGGAAATGTGTCCTCAACAATAGTGCGATCAAATAATTAAATCTCATAACGAGAATGCGCAAGGGATGATACGATATATATTAGTCAACTGACCAACATTAATCGGTAATGATTGGCTAGCTAGAGTTTGACATTACTGTCGTATGACGGTGGTGGTCAGTTGATCCCTTTAGGTCACACCTATAGGACAATTCCCTTAATTGATATAATGGTCAAGTGTATATTGATACGAGTTGATCATATTCCTTAAAACTCGTATATCGAGAAATCAGAGGTTAAATCTTAATGTAAGATTTACATTTGAAATTGAAACGTGGTAATTATCAAACAATAAACGATATTTATGAAATATCGTAATTAGAATGAATCGGGTTGTATATTATCACAAGTGTTGTAAATCGTATTGACGATTATTGAAATGACCATTTTATACATTAGTAATTATGAATTACTAGTCAATTTGTTAAATATGATTTAATTAATTTATGAATAATATTTATTTGATAAATATGTATTTTAAATTAATACAATTACCTTATGTTGTGACATGTTGCATGTCACACATGAAATTGTACAAATGACAATATTGTAAAATGGATGTCCATTTTAATGTCATGGGTGCCGGTTTTTAGAGTATGTTTTAGGGAGTTTTATTTGATAAATTATTCCCTTAAAACATAATCATGAGGTAGCCTTAAAACCTAATTATAGGCATGCAAGCTTATTTCATGGGTTAGAGAAAAAGGACTACCTATTGCCTTCCCCATGAAGAATCTCACGGCACCCCAACCCCAAAAAATAAACCCATCTAAATGTGAATTGGTTACACATTGATAATTCATTCTAACCTTGAGTATAATCTTCTTAGTGTGAGAAAAACTCATAAAATCTTCAAAAATCATTATAAGATAATAATACTAATTCTATAATAAGTTATAATATTAGTATACTTAGTTCTAATTAGAGTTTAGAACAAATTAAGGAAATCCGATTCTTATACTAGCTTGTTCAAGTCTCGGTTTTTTAAGGGGTTGTCTTGGTGCATCCAAAAGGAGGTGTTCTTGTTGAATACTTGGAGGATCATCCTAGCATTACATTTCGGACCGTGTGTAAGGGCTCGAAATCTCTCTTATTTCCGCATATATTTAGCATGCATAAGATCTATATAATGAGATAATTAAAATGTTAATTATAAGATTATGTTAGTATGACTAAAATTATTAGTTTATGAGATAACTAAACCCAACACGGTGTTGTATGACAATAGGTGGGTATGAGAGCTCTAGTCACTCCCCACTGACTGTGGCGCACATGTTGTATGTGTGTAGGTACACGAGGCTGTTTGCAGGGGGTTACGTTGAGGCTAGCGAGCGATGATCCTTCATCGATGATTCTACCCATTCGTTAGCTAGACCTTAGTTTTATGATTTCAGTATTTTGTGCCTGTAGGGATATGCTATCCCGGGCTGGTCTTGTATAGTACTTAATACTTATTTATGTTTTATCTTCCGCATGTTTAGATTCGTTAACGCACCTCACATGTTTAGTTATGTTAAAAAGTTTTATTTCCGCTGCATTTTCAGTACTTTGTATGTTTTCTATTTCCGCTTTCGCGAGGGGTTTTACACTTGGTATCAGAGCAACCCTGCGACCGTCTAGTGAGCGCCCGTTGTAACACCCCAAGAGTATGAGAGGAAAGTTTTCCCACATCGGTAGAATGTGAGGCTTGTGATATGTTTATAATAGCTCCCACCCACCATTTAGTAACAAGGCCTTGTGCTTTTGGGCTTAAGTGAGGACAAATAATGGGCCCAAAAGTGTGCACCCATCTTATTGGGTTTGTGTTACGATAGTGGTGGGTCGGGTTGTTACAAATGGTATCAGAGCGACCCTGCGACCGTGTGGTGAGCCGGTGGTCGGGAGTACCGGGTCACCCACCTAGCAGGGAAGATTCTGGGTTTGGCTATGGTCAAGTTTGAGGCACAACGAGGACGTTGTGTTCTTTAAGTGGGGGAGTTTGTAACACCCCAAGAGTATGAGAGGAAAGTTGTCCCACATCGGTAGAATGTGAGGCTTGTGATATGTTTATAATAGCTCCCACCCACCATTTAGTAACAAGGCCTTGTGCTTTTGGGCTTAAGTGAGGACAAATAATGGGCCCAAAAGTGTGCACCCATCTTATTGGGTTTGTGTTACGATAGTGGTGGGTCGGGTTGTTACACCCGTGGTCTAGAGTACCCAGGGCACCAACCAAGCGGGGGGAGGATTCCTAGTTTGGCTCGGCTGCGGTCAGATGCTGCCAAGCGCAACGAGGACGTTGCGTTCTTCAAGTGGGGGTGTGTAATATTCCATTGAACCGAATAGGATATTCCATTGATAGGCTTATTTGACTAGTGCTTAAATGGATTGAAAGTACTACTCATATCAAAAAAGTGCACTTTCTTTTCTGGTTATCCATGCGAAAGAACTCCAAAGTTAAGCGTGCTTGGCTGGGAGTAGTCTTAGGTTGGGTGACCTCCTGGGATGGTTCCCGGGATGCGCATGAGTGAGGACAAAATATGCTGAAAAGGACTCGTCACTAGTACAAAAAGTGCTATTGACATCGCCACTATTACATCGGTTTTTACTAAAACTGATGTAATTGATCTAATTTTTGTTATTTACATCGCTTCGAAATCAAAACCGATGTTAATTATATAATTTTACATCACTTCGAAATCAAAACCGATGTTAATTATATGATTTTACATCGATTTGATATAAAACCGATGTTAATGATAATTAAATGCATCGGTTAAGTAAAATGATGTTTAGCAATTTAGATAATTTTTGTTATTTACATCGCTTTGAAATCATAACCGAGGTTAATTACATTAGTTTTACGTCGCTTTGTTATAAAACCAATGTTAATGATAATTAATTGCATCGGTTGAAGTAAACTGATGTTTAGCAATTAAGTTATTTTTGTTATTTGCATCGCTTCGAAATCAAAACCGATATTAATTATATTATTATTACATCGATTTGTTTTAAAACCGATGTTAATGATAATTAATTATGAACCGATTTGTTTAGCAGTTAAGATGATAAAAATAATACATCGGTTAGTTATTAATTATTAATCATGTAACAATTCTGCAAAAAATACATGATTACTTATCAATTATGAACCGATGTAACAATTTTTTTTGTTAATTTTCCAATACCACAATTAATTAACTCCTACTAACCAAAACCTATATATGATAATCTTCATAAATTATTAATTTTCCAAAACTAATAAAATTCACTTACTGGAATTTTCCAAAAATAATAAAATACACTTACTGAAATTTTCCAAAATTAACAAAACTAATAAAATCCTCAAATTAAGCAAAACCTAAATTACCAAATCCTTAATTCTCAGAAATCATAAAGCACGATTACCGCCTTTCACCTCCCCGGCATAGCACGATTACCTTCCGTTCGTCGTCTTCATCATCTTCAACAGTGAATTCATACTGTGCAAAGGTCAGTATCATCATCAACAGTGAAAATCATTTTCCTTTAAGGTATTCTACTGTTTTCTGGATTATTGATTCCGGTAATTGTTGCATTCTAGTTCATGTTGTGTTGTTATTATGATTGAACTTGTTTAATTGATGAATTAATAATACTGTTTATCACCCCTCTTTTGAGCCTGAAATATCTGTGATGTCTATGCCAGTGTTGAACATTTGTCAGTAGATAAATTCACGCCTGACCAGTGCTGTAGTAGGTTCAGAATCTTTCTGCTGTACTAACAGTTGAAAAATAGATGCTGGGAAGTTTCTGCGTCTTGATCACATATACATTTGTTATCTGCACTAATGTTCAGTCTATATAATTTGTCTTTCGTGTTGAAACCATTTTGGTGGTAAAGCCAAGCCATGAAGTCATGCTTAGGGATAGACCATTTTTGCCAAACCAGATGAGTCCATTCTACTTCAGACTGCAGGGGAGCCAGCCAGTTGTACCTTAGGTTGTCGACCTAGCGCGAATTCCATTCCTAATACTAGTATTGATTGAGGTTTATGGGAACACTACCAATAATACCTATGCCTTTTTTTAGTGAGCATGCCATCTTCAACACTCCTTTGTAAGAAAAAAGGATGTTGGTCAGTCACCTGATCCGGTTGCACGACTCTGGACTGTCGAGTCTTCACTATTTTAACTAGATATATAGAATGTTGATTATCACCCATGTCATTGGTAGTCATCTGGACAGTGGACAATTGCTTGACCCGTGGGAGTGACAGGCTGTTAACCAGTTCATTTGCTGCAGGTATAGTATTCGGTGTAGGCTGTAGTATAGTATTCTGCTCATTTCCTGGAGCTCTTACAAAAAGGGATGTTACCTAGACTAAGAATGAATCCAATTAGTATGTTGCTATATACTCTTGATTCTGGTTAGAGACATCTCTTTTGTTTTCTTAATAGTTATATATTCTGTGATTGCATTGGTACATTCTATATTGATATCAAGATTATCCTTGGCAAACTAATATACTAATATTGAAGCTTTTGTAAATGTCAGATATCATCATCATTACAAACAACTCCACAAAACTCACAGTGGACATTTAGATTTGTGTGAGACCTGTAAAAGTAGCAATAAATTAATCTCAGGAGAAGGTAGTAACAAACAACAAAGTGACTTCTATCAGATAGACGTCTCTTATACATTGCCCTCATAAATTAATCGTGTGAATTATTGCATTCCCTCGATGTTGTATCTTTCCACATGCTTGAGTAGAAATGATTTCAATGCATCTCTGGTTGTGGCATAGTATAATCTTTTGCTTGATATATCTTGTCTGTTTTGATTAAAGTTGTTTGTGTGCTGTCCTGTTTATATTTTATTTTTACTTTATGGTGTTAGTAGTGGCATCTAATCTTTTTGAATTTTATTTGGGCATTAGAGTCCAATACTTTTATGAGTTGAATCTTCTGCTGTAACTATTGCTGATCAGGGTGCATTTTTGTAACATCAATGAGGGATCAAGGTCTTGTTCTAAAAATAATTCAGCCCTGCAACTTTGTTAATCTTGTCCTGTTTACTTGTACAATTTAGATTGCTACCACTATTTTTTTGTATCACTGCATCTACTCTTGTATGTAAGTTTGCTTTTCATTTATATTTTATTTTTGGCAGAGCCATCCACTCACAAATATTAAGTAGCTCGGCTCTTCGAAAGATATTAGCACTGGCATTAATCAAGATTAGTTTAATATACATGGAGCTCAAGAGAATTTACGATGTTTGACATGTTTGATGCTTCTTTTGCTCCCGCATTTGTTTCTCGTGCATTTGGATTGGATTTATATTTGCCAGATGCATGAGCCTTATAGTCTATTATCATCCTGGCTTTATTTACTCTCAAATATGTCTTTAGGTGAATTAGTTTGAGGAGTGAGCAGTTCCTTCTTTAGGTTTCTATTTCAGCTTTTTGGTCAAGATGTAGTAATATGGCTAATTTTTCATATATATGTCATAAACTTGCCCTCGGTAATAACAGTTGAACTGGAAGAATTGAATGCATATTCTTTAAGGACAGTTGCTTGCTTTGTTAAATGGTGTCATTTTAGGGGAAATGCCTCACGAAGAAGGTACAACAATAGCCTTACGTCATTGCAGCTGTGGATTGGTTGTGGGCACGCATAGCTGCAGCAGTTCTGTGGCCAATTCATGCATTAGCTAGAAAGCTTGTGTATAGTAAAATCCGATCTGCTATTGGGATTTCAAAGGTTGTCATTTTTCCCTAGGATTGATTATCTTTTGCAGTTATTTTAATTTGTTGTCCTTTGATGTTATTGAGATTATTCCGCATGCAATTTTTAGTATTGGTCATTTCGAAATAGCCTCTTTATTCTGTGAACACATGGGTAAGGCTGCATAACTTAAATCATTACCATTTGCAGGAGCCCTTGATGCATTAAGGTAATGTAATTGTTGTTGTATCCATTAGACCATTATATATTCAAAACCTGATATCTACTAATTCAGGAGGATATAGGTTGTTTACTATAGAAATCGAGAAGGTGGTCTATTGTTACAAAAGCCCGATTAAGCTGATAATCATGCTTGATGATACTAGGGAGATGTTTAGATATGAATGGTTAAATATATCTATACTTCAACTTTGGGGAAGGTATATTCTTTCCCATAATAATTCAATATGGCTTCCTTTACAAATGTGTGTATTTATATACTTATTATATATTTTATTCTCATTATAATGTAGTTTCTTATATGACTATAGGACTCAACTTGGAGTGACGAAAAAACTAGTTGGATTTTTGTGTCCTGATAGACTTGCACATATTTGCATTCTGAGGTTGAGATGGAAAGATATGTGATGGGCGCTTTAAAGGATCAAGAAGAAAAGAGATATGTGATGGATGCTTTTTTTGAGGCGTGAGTATTACAATTTGTTTTTCTGCATTTCATTATTAGTTGGCTCACCTAATTAAAGGATTTATATGTTTTCTTATTTTATATAGCTTGCATTGGATGTTGGTTGTATTTTGTCTTGGAGATAACATTGCATATATTTTTGACTCGGATAAGGCGACATAAAAGAAATGGCAGATAAAAAGTTGTTTATCATGGTAAGTTTAATTGATTACCTAACAGCATTAAATTATTGTTGTTTAGGTATGAATGATCGATAATATGATCACTTTTCATGTATTCGATTTCAGGGTTTGGAAAAGGTATTCTTTTACGGCTGGATTGCGTACCAAGTCAAAAAACATGAACTTCAAATAAAAATGATTGAGGTAACTTCCCTTAACCCGCCTTTAGTAACATCGTTTTGTTTGCTAATATTGTTATAGTGAGACCTTTTTTATTATGAAGTGTTGGTAAATTATACGGAGTATGTATTATTGTATTTGCAATAATATGATTGAGGTTACGGTTGTAGAAGGCTAGAAGCTTTTCTGTAGTTGTTGAGTGAGATTGGTTATGGTTGTCACAATGAATTATTGATATTTGCAATAATATGGTTAAGCTTAAGTTTAAGGTTATGGTTAGTCAGAATAATATATTCAGTTGACATATTGTACAGATGTAATGTTTGCTACTTAACTCTTAATTTTGTATAAATGTAGTGTCCTCAACAGCCAGAGAGTTATGAGTGTGGTTATTATGTTATAAAGTGGATGTATGATATTACCATAAGGTACTCAACATCGGAGGACGACTTAGAAAAGGTATATTATTGATCTCTTGTCTCGAACTGTTTGAATACTTATTTATATATATAAATATTGTTCGTAATTTTTAATTGCCTAAGCTCCCTTCCTAATAATTTGTGTTCTTTTACGTAGTGTATTTCAGGTTCGCAAATGACAATTGCACAAATGAACGAGGTTCGAGAGCTTTGGTCGTTGTATTTTGCAAAAAACGTTTAGTTTATGTATGGTTTAGATTTCTAGAAATTATTATATAGTGTTTTAGACTACTTTTATTCATGGATGCTTAGTCAAATATTATAGTAGTATACGTTTTAAACTACTTTGAATGGACGAAATTGTAATACGCTTGATATTTTTTTTTGGTATAATATATAGTTGGGTTTGAATTCTTGGAAGGCATGAGATGCACGGTTATTATTTGTATATTGATTCATTTTGCAGGTCTTCTTATAGTGTATGAATGTAAACATCACAAATAGGTTCCGATAAATTATAGAATTTGAGTTGCTAGAATGAATATAAACCGATGTTACTGTCATTTAAATTACATCAGTTTTGAATATAAAGCGATGTTATTTTAATAAATAAAGATAATATTAACATCGGTTTCAGACCAAAGACGATGCAATCGACACATTATTAACATCGGTTTGCAACCAAAAACGATGTAATTCAGACACTATTAACATCGGTTTACACTTATAACCGATGGTAATGGTATACTATTAACATCGCTTTTCACTTATGACCGATGATAATGGTATACTATTAACATCGCTTTTCACTTATAACCGATGCTAATGGTATACTATTAACATCGTTTTTCACTTCTAACCGATGGTAATGGTATACTATTAACATCGCTTTTTCACTTATAACCGATGTTAATGGTATACTATTAACATCGCTTTCAGAAACGATGTAAAGGGAAAAATACTCTAAATGTCGCCCCCAGATACATCGCCAAAAAGCGATGTAAATGAGCCAAAATAAGCGATGTCAATGAGCCTTTTTTTACTAGTGCGTGTTGGTCTGTGGGGCCAATACATAGCCTGGCGAGCTACCGTGGCTAACATTTCCGGTCCTAGGTTTGGGTCGGGGTGTTACAAATGGTATCAGAGCAACCCTACGACCGTCTGGTGAGCGGTCTGGAGTACCCGGGGCACCAACCAAGCGGGGGAGGATTCCTGGCTCGGCTGCGGTCGGATGCTGCCAGGCGCAACGAGGACGTTGCGTTCTTCAAGTGGGGGTGTGTAATACTCCATTGAAGCGAATAGGATATTCGGGTGGGGTAACTCCTTGAAGAGGTCCCTTGATAGGCTTATATGACTAGTGCTAAAAGGGATTGAAAGTACTACTCATATCAACAAAAGTGCACTTTCTTTTCTGCTTATCCATGCGAAAGAATTCCAAAGTTAAGCGTGCTTGGCTGGGAGTAGTCTTAGGATGGGTGACCTCCTGGGAAGGTTCCCGGGATGCGCATGAGTGAGGACAAAATGCGCTGGAAAGGACTCGTGTTGGTCTGCCAGTACATAGCCTGGCGAGCTATCGTGGCCAACATTTCCGGTCCTAGGTTTGGGCCGGGATGTTACAACCATAACAGATGTGGAAGGAACACTTTCTTCCATCATACTGTTGGTTTCTGGTTCTTGAACCTCTGACAGATCAAAAGTACTACTACTTTGTTTGTTCGAGAGAAACTCTTTCTCTAGAAACTTTGCACTAGCCGCAACAAAAACTCTTTGTTCGGTAGGTGAGTAAAAGTAGTGACCAAAAATTCCTTTTGGATAACCTACAAAGTAAGTCTTGACCGATCTTGGGCCTAGCTTGTCTTCGTCTCTCCACTTGACATAAGCTTCACAGCCCCAAACCCGAATAAAAGACAAGTCAGGAACTTTTCCTTTCCACATCTCATATGGAGTCTTGTCCACGGCTTAAGTCGGACATCGGTTGAGTATTAGAGTAGCCGATTGAAGAGAAAATCCCCATAATGAATCAGGCACAACCGTGTGACTCATCATGGATCGAACCATATCTAATAGAGTTCGGTTTCTCCGTTCGGATACACCATTTATTTGTGGTGTTCCAGGTGGAGTCAACTATGATACAATACCACAATCTTTTAGGTGTTGATCAAACTCAGTCGAAAGATATTCGCCACCACGAACAGATCGAAGTGCTTTAATCTTCTTATCCAATTAGTTCTCAACCTTGTTTTGGAATTCTTTGAACTTTTCGAAGGATTCACTTTTATGTTTCATCAAGTAGACATACCCGTATCTACTCAAATCATCCGTAAAAGTGATAAAATATCTACAGCCGTCTCTTGATGTGATTGTCATAGGACCACACACATCTGTATGTATAAGTCCTAAAAGATCACTAGCTCGCATCCCAATACCTTTAAAGGATATACGAATCATCTTTCCGATGAGACATGATCCACACGTACCAATTGATTCGTAATGAAATGGTGGTATTGACCCATTCTTAATGAGTTTTTCTACGCGTTTTTCATTGATGTGTCTCATTCGACAGTGCCATAAATACGTTTGTTTTTATCACCTGTTTTAACCTTTTTATTATTCACATGATAAACCTCGGCGGTTTGGTCTAAAACATATATTGTAAAACATATTAGTGGTGGTCGTGGGTGGCTTGGTCGGTGGTGGTGACGTTGTGAAGTAGGTTGGTCAGGGGCTGTTGTATCAAATGTTTTGGGGCTATTGTGTACGTGATTAACATATCACTGTTGTTGTCCTTGTTGTTATTGTGTGTTATTATTATTATTACTATTATTATACTATTATTGGTGTTATTGTTGTTGTTTGCCAACATATTATTATTATTATTATTATTATTATTATTATTATTATTATTATTATTATTATTATTATTATTATTAATGTTATCCTTAATATTGTTATTGGTATTAGCATGATTATTGTTATGACGACTATTATTGTTTTTTTTGGTGAAATGTGAGTATATATTATATCGTAGACAAAGATTACAAGGAGGTAAGGGGTTCAAGCTCCCTTACAAGCATTACATCTAAGGAATTCTATTGTGAAACCATTCAATACATTTCTGATCATTTGTCTCTTCTATTCTTTTTTGTTACCTACTCTTAATCTCTTTTGCAATGCTTTCAGCCACATTCTCTAGTCTATTCATATACTCATGAATCCCTGGTCCATTCCTTTGCATCCATATATGATATTGGAATGCATTATAGACTGCCACCCTTGCCTTCCATATAGCTGATTTCCTCTTCCATGTGCTTATGTCTGTCACACAAGGAAAATGTCTCCCAAGCCAGTGTAGGATATATTGCTTCACCATATTAGTATACTGACATTCATCAAAGATATGATCAATGGTTTCTGGTTGGTCCTGGCATAATAAGCAGAAGTCATCAGCATAACATCCAATTCTGGATAGCTTACTCTTAGTGTTCATTCCTTCCTGTAATCTGAGCCATGTAATCATAGAATGTTTTGGGACATTCCAGCTGTTCCAAACTGCTGCTGCCCAAGTTTTATCTGGTCCAGTTGGACACAGCCAGTTATAGCCAGCTTTGACAGTATAGCCATTTGTGTTACTAGTCCATATATTATCAGTAAAATCTGCCTTGAGAGCTTCTTTGGTTTTGCAGATACTTTTCCAGACCCAAGGAGGACGATTATTATTTTTGGTATGATTATTATTATTATTAAGTTAAGTAATTTTATTATACAAGAATGTGACGGTTATCAATTGTTCGATGATACTTTTTATGTTTGATTATTGAAGTAGTCTTGTTTATACGGTCTCGATATGCGTGATATATTATTTAAATAATTAATTTGAATACTAGATATATTAAATTAGTTGCATAATTGCATTAGTTAGTGATTTCATATATTATATTGTTAGGTAACGATTTTCAAGTGACATTATTCTATTTACTCGTTAGCTTGCTATTGGACTATATTGCTATCCAGGTAGGATACACCGACCTTATACTCTATGATGTGTTTTGAATGGATGTGATACTGTGTGTTACGGATGCTGAGTATGATTGACATGAGAATGATATTGGTTGGATTGATTGTGGTTATTGGTAATGGCATGAGCATTTCATTATTTGATAGCATGATTGAATAATTATATCGTTGCATTCATGAGCATAGCATATGCATTGGTTATTGAGAAAGTTATGGTCAGATATTGTTCTGATATAAAGTCCAGGTTGGTTCTGCAGACCAGGCCTGGTGTCTTATCAGCTATTGGGCTGGTGTTCGGCAACGATCGATTATAGTCTGCCGGGAGGATCGATATGGCTGGGTGTTTCGGGTTTGAGATTGAGAATGAGATTGAGCTCGAGCATATCATGACATTTGCATATCATCGTTGTTGCATTATTTATTATTGTGTTATTCTACTCAACCGCGAGGTTGACAGTATATTCGTGTGCACCTACGATGATCCGGAATGGGGAGTAGATTCTACAGGTCAGAGACAGATGGACTAGGAGCTTGGGCATGGAGCGAGACATGGCTTGGACGTACTCAGAATTAGATCATATACTTAGATGTTATCAGTTGTGCTTTTATTTATGCGAAGTACTTGTAATATCAAAAGTTTAAATTTAATCAGTTTTATATAAAGTACCTTGGTTTGTTTTACTTTGTTATTCACTACCTCGGACATTCCGAGATGGTAACAGTTCTATTTATTTGAGAATGTCTTGTTAAAGGCTCTTAAATAAATGGGGATGTTACAAAGTGGTATCAGAGCGAACAATCCTCAGGCCTAAACCAAATGAATAATAATGAACGTAGGAAGAGTCTAATAAAATGAACCCCAGGTTAGTAACTGTTAGGATCCCCAGGATTGGGATGAGTTAGGGGCCCCCTCAAACCAAGCCACTATATATATATATATATATATATATATATATATATATATATATATATATATATATATATATATATATATATATATATATATTGTACTAACGTTTCCGCAGCAAAAGAATGAGGTGAGTATGATGTGAAATATGGTTGGAGATCTGTGTTGTATGAGATTTATGTTGAATGTTGATTGAGGTATATGATTTCCAAGTATTCAGAACAGGAGTATGTGTATATGAGTATGGATCTATATTTATTGAGCCATAGATAGAGTGATGTGATCATGTGATTTAGTCTTCTGACATGTCCATATGATATCTGGTTATTAAATGACTAACGTAGTTATGTAATATACTGGCTGGTATTTGAATATGAATGATCAGATTTATGTGTTATAGTAATTTATGTCTAGTGATATGCGGAATGTGATGCCCCAAGCCATGAGTGTTCTATAGTTATGTGTTTGATGCGAGTCAAGTCAATGATGAGGACATGGAGGAAGAGCTTGTGTTAAGCACGAAAATGGGCAGTAACATTGAACACTACTTGGGCTTGTCTACACCTTGTTATGTGTCATTGCTTACTTGGACAATGGGCTAATTTTGAAGGTGTGGTTGATGGGCTGATCTTGACGTATGGATGCATGGTCCATAAGAGCATGGCACACGCTCCAATGCAGCCTATCACACGGTGCATGCTACAAAAATAAAATAATACAAGTTTACAATTTTAGGTTATCTTATGTTTAGATATTTTGTGAAGCCTCTCATTATTACATGCATTATGAATGTGATTATGAGGGCTCTTTTATTATATCAATTATGGATGTATTAAGTAGTATTAAGTGAAGAGATAATGTTTACCTCTTCACCTAGCCGGTTGTAGTTTCGTCCAAGGCTACTATATAAAGCCTTGGACTACTTTGAATAAAGAATCAATGAATGTTTAAGACAAAACTTGTGTTATTTCACAAAATCGTTTTCTTGCGTAGAGAACAAAACTTGGTTCAATCCGAGACGCGATCTTGGTTGAATTCTTTGATTATAGATCAATAGGTCTTGGTCTTAATCAACCCTTGTCAAGTAATAGGTCTTACTTGTCGAGATACTATCTTTACAAAACAGGTCTGCGCGTACCTAATACGAACAGTCCGCAAAACCGTCCAAAAAATACAAATTCCATTGCAGTTTCATATTCTCAGAACCATCAGACAGTTCGTGTGACTGTCTAATAGTTGTGTAAGTCAGACTTCCGCTGTTAAATCGCATCATAAGTGGTATCAGAGCTTCGGCTCCTGATCCTAATTTGGAAGATGAATTTTGATGACCCAAATTTCATGGAGAATTTGCGTGATGCCCTACGCAATCTCCAAGACGGAGGACCGCGTTGGCAACCCAGGCGTGGTGAGAGAGTGAATGAAATATTCAAGGTGAACGAACTTCCTGAGTTCGTTGGAAGGGCTGATCCCGAGGCATATTTGGAGTGGGAAAGGAAAATGGATCGTATGTTCGAATTCAAGGACTTAGAAGATGATCAGAGATGTAAGTACGCAATTCTGAAGTTGAGCAAGGGAGCATCTCTCTGGTTTGATGGGTTGAAGGCCAAGAGGGTGCGTGAGGGAAAGGAGAAGATCGACTCTTGGGAGTCCTTGAAACGTAAACTTCGTAAAAGGTATGTACCAACGACACATAGATTAACTACATACCGTAAGATTGCTGATTTAAGACAAGGAAAAATGAGTGTTGGTGAATATGTTGATGAATTTGAGAACTTGTCTTTAATGGGTAGATTAGAGGAAGTAGAAGAGCAGAAAATGTCTCGATTCTTGCGGGGATTAAATTATAATATTGCTAATACCATTGAGTTGTACCCATATTCTGATTTTGGTACTCTTTGTAGTCTTTGTTTAAAAGTGGAGTCACAAGGGAAGGCTAAATATGAGAGAGGGTCAAGTTCAGAGTCGGGTAAGGGGAAGTTTGTAGCCAAAAATGAAAATGAATTAAAAATTGACATACCTAGCAAAGCTATGTCATACCCAAATTCGACCCCTAAAACCACGGCTAAGGAGACCAGTTTGTCAAAAGTAAGGTGTTTCAAATGTCAAGGCTTCGGTCATTATCAAAGTACTTGCCCAAACAAACAAGTTGTGACCTTGAGAGAAGTCGTAGATTGTAGGGATGAGATACTGGCTGAGGAAGAACAGTTGGGCGAACTGTTCAACTTTGAGGAGGGAGAGGAGGACGAGTTGGTAGAGAGTTATGAGGCACCAAATTATGATACCAGCCTGGTTTTGCGTACCCTACAAATTAAGACCTCTCCTAATGAGTCGGAACAACGAAATCAATTGTTTCATACCAAATGTCGAGTGGGGGATAAGTGGTGTAGTGTGATTATTGATGGCGGGAGTTGTACTAACGCGGCTTCGAGTGAGATGGTGTCGAAATTGGCGGAATGTGATGCCCCAAGCCATGAGTGTTCTATAGTTATGTGTTTGATGCGAGTCAAGTTAATGATGAGGACATGGAGGAAGAGCTTGTGTTAAGCACGAAAATGGGCAGTAACATTGAACACTACTTGGGCTTGTCTACACCTCGTTATGTGTCATTGCTTACTTGGACAATGGGCTGATTTTGAAGGTGTGGTTGATGGGCTGATCTTCACGTATGGATGCATGGTCCATAAGAGCATGGCACACGCTCCAATGCAGCCTATCACACGGTGCATGCTACAAAAATAAAATAATACAAGTTTACAATTTTATGTTATCTTATGTTTAGATATTTTGTGAAGCCTCTCATTATTACATGCATTATGAATGTGATTATGAGGGCTCTTTTATTATATCAATTATGGATGTATTAAGTAGTATTAAGTAAGAGATAATGTTTACCTCTTCACCTAGCCGGTTGTAGTTTCGTCCTAGGCTACTATATAAAGCCTTGGACTACTTTGAATAAAGAATCAACAAATGTTTAAGACAAAACTTGTGTTATTTCACAAAATCGTTCTCTTGCGTAGAGAACAAAACTTGGTTCAATCTGAGACGCGATCTTTGTTGAATTCTTTGATTATAGATCAATAGGTCTTGGTCTTAATCAACCCTTGTCAAGTAATAGGTCTTACTTGTCGAGATACTATCCTTACAAAACAGGTCTGTTCGTGTGACTGTCTAATAGTTGTGTAAGTCAGAATTCCGCTGTTAAATCGCATCAGTGTTACAATTGTATATACCTGTATAAATATGCAGTCATTCAGTTGATCTACTTTTCTGTTTTGCAATCCTTACCGTGTTTTAGATGACAATTACAGCTTGAATTGATGAATAAATGTTAATATAGTGCAACGTGATTTTAATGCTTCGATGATACGTCAACATGTTTGGAAGAATAATGGTTGTATGTAAATGGGATAATGGAAGTGATTTCAAGGAACAAAAAAAAATGAATGTTTGATAAATTTTCAGAATGTTACCTTGTTTGTACGGGCTGCCATTTAAAATGTGTTTTCTATATGAATGTGAAAATTTTATGTGTGATAACCTTCTGATTTAGCTTCTCAATGCTTTTGGTTTCATGTGTATACGAGTTATATTTTGCGAGAAATAAATATTTTAGTCGATAGTGGTCAGATTGTTACTACACAGTTCTGTTTTGACCCATGTATTTACAAATGACGCCATTTAAAACGTATTTATTGTTTATGCATAGTTCTAACTCTACTGTTTAGAATATTCATTCACGTTTACAAAATGATAAGCCAAGTAAAATCTTAACGAGTCGTTATCTAATAGTGATTTTCGAAAGTTGTCCAAATTTCTGTCTAAGTGCTGTAAGGTTTTTGTAAAATTTGTAAAATAATTTCCTTAAGCTTCACAATTGATTCCTTTTCCTAAGATTATTTAATTTCTCATATTTCCTAAAAACTATAATAGCTCACAAAATAACAAAGCGGTATTTAATTATAATTTTTGAAAGTTGTAGCATGATGGTTGATTGTTGAAATTGTGCGTTATGCAAGTTTTCCATATAAAAGTTTAGTTAAATATGAATTATGTGATGTAACCATGTAATATTCTGATATGGCATTAGAAGCATGAACAATGGTCATATGATATGGATATGAACTTTATTATATGATAGTATAACCTTATTATTTTTGTGAGCTTTATATAAAGTTAGTTTTATTTATTACAGACACTATTGTTATGCCACAAGGTGAACTACATATTGATATGTTTAAATCTGATCACAGTATATTGAATTAGTAATTTGATTGACTTGTGAACTATGAGAGTGCTAGTCTTGCTTTCAATCGTTAGCTTGTAAAATCGTCAGTTGATTCGTGTTTATACACATTGCCATTAATTACAACTTCATTGTTTGAAAGTTTCACAATGTTTTCAAGGTGATAATCCATGATAAAGCTGATGTCTGATAATTGTGGTAATTGTTTTGCAACATGACAAAATCTGTAGCTACGCGTTGATGAAATTATGCTTGAATATGAAATTGTTCCACAAGATATAAACTTCTTATTTCGCAAGTCATATTTGTTACTAGTTTTATGACAAATGATGTAATATGATGAGTGGATGGGAAGTGTACCTAAGTGATTTTAACTCATTTATATTTCGAAATGCTAAGCTGACTTGCTAGTCCATGATTGGTGTCTATCTCGTAAAATATGTCATTGCTCCGTGTTTAATTACATTAATTAATTAAATTTTGCCTAATGTCATTTTCTCTTATGTGCATAAATAAGAGTTTTGCCTCCATAATTTGAGTATGAGCATGAAATGTTTTAATTTGTCAATTATGCACTATGAATTAGCTGATTGTCCTACATTGGTGTAAATAGTTGAAGTTTGTGTTAAAAGAGATTTCAAGGGTATATAAGTGTTGGTTACCCTGATTTTGTTTTAGTGCGTAACGTGAGTTTGCCAACTATGTTTTGATTGCTTTAAAAGCCGGATGATAATTGCCTAGTATAGGGTAATTAACTTATCTGATAATTTGTGACTGTTGTTTCGGTGGTCTTCTTGAGCATTGGATGTAGAATTTTATAATGGGGTTACGGGGACGTAACCACGTTTTAAGGAGGATAGGATTGCAAAATCTTAATGATTTATGATATGACTAGTTGTTATGACATGGAAAATTGATATGTCGGGATTGTTTGAATGTACTCCATAAACCTGTTCACTTGAGTTATGCATTATATTGTGATTCGTGAAGTATACTTTAACTTAGTTATATGTTAAACTTTGGGGACAAAGTTTCTTAAGGAGGATAGAATGTAACACTTCGCGTTTTAGATCTTATATATATATATATGTGTGTGCTACTTGTCTTTGTCTTGTGATGGGAAGTGTTTTGTTATCGTTAGGGGGTGGTGAACTTTGGGACGAAGTTCATTTTAAGGAGGGAAGACTGTAATACCCCGTATTTTAGCCTCGGTCAACGGCAGTCAAACCATGTTTTACACACGTATTTCAAACGGAATGTTTATAAAGTATTTTACTTAAACTGTTATTATTTTATAAATCTTATTTCTAAGATTATTTCGTATTTCATAATCATTTTATATTTGATGACTATTTCATAAAATGACATTTCATTCGTAATTATTTAATAATACATTTATAATTTTATATATTTCCTATTTTATATTTATTTCTCATCTATACGTAATTTCTATTTTTATTTGAGACGTAATTATAATTAAATTCTATGTTCTTTATATATTCTTCTAATTAATCTAATTCTTACTAATACTAATTATATAATTTAATTGGTATAATTAATTATACTTACTCGTTTATTTTAAGTTTGTTTCGTGGGTATCGTTTTAACCACCATGAATGTCGACAGGAACTATACATGTTAAACTTTGTTTCATGCCTTTCCCTTGTTTTCGTGTTCTTTTATGTTTATTCAACTGTTGTGGTGGTTTGTTTTGGGTACGAGTTTATGGTTTGAAGTAGTAGTATGTTAGTGGGTTACGTGGGTGGTTGCATGGTGGCACATGGTTGTCGGAACACCACCATAGCACGTCGGTTTTGATGTGTAGTATAGATGAGGCAGAAACAGAGGAAGGTATTGGTGTGTACTGATGCCCGTCGTTGAGGGTATCAAAGATAAAATTTATAATTCCTAACTTTAACAATAGATAGTGAAAGTCAGGGTCGAACCACAAGGAGGTGGGGAACGTTTATTGTTTGGTGTTAATGTTTAAGGTACCAATTTTAGGGGTTTGATTGGTTGTTTACTAAGTCTAAGGCAAAGATTAAAATAAACAAGTAAATAAAAGACAAGATTAAAACTATGAATAAAGAGATGTTAGGATGATTGGGTAATAAATAGCTAAGGTAATATAAATCCTAAGGTCAACATGTATTGCAGTCGCGTAAGGGGTGTAACATATCCTTTCGGGCTATGTTACCTAATAGCTCCTTTCGGCCTATGCTATTAGTTCCTAGGTCTCACAATTATTGGGTGTCAACAATAAGGGTAATTCCAAAATTCTAGGTCACATACCTTTCAGTCTTGAGTAACCTAGCCATCTTAAGGTGTAAACCAATGCCCTTCCCGTATCTCTCAATCTTGGGTAGGTCATTACTAACATCCTACAAATCTCCTTTCAGTCTCATTGTAGGGTATTATAGTCAACAAAGAAAGACGAAATAGAATAAAGACGCGAGTGGGTCGACCGACCGGCTAGTCCAGTCGGCCGACTACCGCCTTGGTCGACCGACCCATTATTTGAGTCGGCCGACCACGGCTCTGCTACATGTCGGTTTCGGAGTTTTATTACCTATGCGTATTCATCCCCTACATCCTAACATATAGAATTTAGCTACTCATGGTTACTAAAACAACTATGAAAATGGGAATAAGCATGGAAAACATAATGAACATCAATCTAAGCATGCAATAATTAATAAAGCTTGGGATTCTATCTTAACCGAATGCAATAATAACAAGAACAATAATGAAACTAAATTAAGAGAGTAATTACCAGAGACAGGATTAAGGCAGAAAAGGAACAAACTTTATTGAATGCTTGAGAATTATTGAAAGATTACAATTAAACTAAAAGAAGGAACAAAACTGAATTACGAACTTGATTATTATGATGGGTGCTAATTGATAAAAGCTCGGTCATAAACCCTAATCAAAAGATTAGTTTATATAGGGTAGAAAATAGGAGTTTCCTAAAGACTCCACACTTCTAATCGATTTCCAAAAAGCTTCTCTGGGCTTCGCTGAGGTCGGTCGACCTACTATGTGGGTCGGTCGACCTCTTTACGGGCTTCAGGAATTGTGGGCTTCAAAGAACTGGTCGGCCGGCCCATATAATAGGTCGGTCGACCCGTTACTGCATAAGATTGCTTTGATTCGTCTCGGGTTTGACTTTTGATACTTGATTAATGATTCCTGTTGACTTTCCTTCGTTCCTTAATTATGCAAAAGTCTCGAGGGCATAAGTTTGGTGTAAAATTGTCCTTTTTCCGCACAAATCTGCAAAAGTGCATAAAAATACGAAAGTCCACAATTGTTGGGAAATAAGGGCTAAAACATAGTAAATGAGCGACCAAATGCGTGTAAAAATAGATGTAAAACATCATAAAATAGACACGCATCAAATTCCCCAAACCAAACCCTTGCTTGCCCTCAAGCAAGAAGTAGACTCGATCTTAACTAATGGAACGATTTCAATCTCAGAGCGAAATTTACATGTAAGCCTAAACCAATGCCAAGTACAAAATGAGAAAGTATATAAATCATGCAAACGAGTTATAGGGTCGTCAAACTTGCAAACATAAAGACTATAGAGACTTTATACCATGGTCTCTCGCGGTACGCTCGAGACACTCATGAAGCAAAGGGTGAGTATATGTAAAAGATAGAAAGAAGTATATTTTGTAGAGACACTCACCTAACTGCGACCCATGAAAGCATGCCTGCAATCTAACATGAACAAGAATTCTAAAACTTTGTATAACAATCTCATTAAGTGGCCCAAATACATGCAATTGAGGTAATGAAAGATATGTGAGGTAAAAGGTAAAAGTGGTTAAGAAGTTTTTGGATTTGCGGGGTTAGTAGCCAAGCTAGTAAAACCGGTTCCCAACAACATATTTCATAACTTTTGATATTAAGAAAGTGCTCTTTTGTAGCACAACTCTCACATTAAATATAAGAAAGGACTCCCAAACATTTTTGAATGAGGTACGGGAGTGATAACACATAAAAGAAAGGAATTTGGAACGAATTTTTTGATTTTTTTTTTTCATTCTGATGCTACCAGGTGGTCGGCCGACCCATGAAGGAGGTCGGTCGACTTCTTTCCTGTATGTTTTGATTTTTTCGTTTTTCTTTTCTTTCTTTTCTTTTTCTTTTTCTTTTCTTTTTCTGTTCTTTTTCTTTTCTTTCTTTCTTTCTTTTCTCTTTTTGCTCAAGATAGCATACAAACCAAGATACCTCAAAATAAACCAAAGACCACAAATACTAGCTTGGAAGGGTAGGCTAAGTATGGGATGTAGTTTTGGGGGAATAAAAAGGCAAGTTTGGCTATGTAGGGCTTATGGGTAAATAAGAGAAAAGGGATCCCAAATGCACGTATCAAGATTCACAAAACGAGATAGTAAAACAAGTATATAGCAATTAAAGTTCATGTTTATGCATATTGATGTAACATGTTCCAAGGGGAGTACTACTCACATCCTAGACAACTGGTTTAAGAATGAAACCAGGAAACAAACTCTAAAACTTAGAATGTATAGTAGGTTGGCAAGGTATAAGTCAAGTCTCAAGATATACAAATTGACAAAAACTCGTAGATATGCAAAAGACTCTCTTACTAAAACAAGTTGACAAGGCAAGGTAAAGGCATAAACATGTAAGATAGCAAAGATCATCCTTGAAATATTCTCGTTCCGACTCGACCTATATGCTAAAATAAACGTGCATTTTTTTTTTGGAATTTTGGAATTTTTCTATTTTTTTGGATTTTTTTATATATAAGGCAAATAAAGAAAAGCAATGCAAGACAGAAATGCAGTAAACGTGTGACAGAATGCAATGCATGTGACACGAAACCATTCCCCAAACCAACCCGCACAATGTCCCCATTGTGCAATAGCCTAAGCAAAGGTTTCGGAAAATTAAAAGAAAGATGCAAGGAAAATAAAAACTAAGGAAAAACTGGAAAGAACTCACTGGGTTGTTAAGCGTATGAGAAAAACCTCCCCAAACCAGCGTAAGCTGGGAGGTGTTGGTGGCTAGCAGTGCCACTCAAGTAACCAAGATCGGTGCACGATTCCCGAGGAAGAAACGAACAGGCTGTGACGGACGGGTAGGTCGACCGACCTATGCTTTAGGTCGACCGACCTTCCTGTGGACTGCAGAAATTCCAGGAATGCAGGGATCAGGTCGACCGACCCATATTTCCGGTCGGTCGACCCCTCTGCTGCACAGCGGTCTTCGTTTCTTTGTTAAATCTGAAAAAGCAATAAATATGCGCCCAACAAATGCGCGAGATGCCAGAAACAAGTCCAAAGTCTTAACTACGCAAGCATAACGGAAAAAGTTCTAAAACTACGAGCAAACCAAATTAAAAAGTCTCAAACAACAAAAGTAAATTGTCTTAAAAGCTGAAATTTGAAACAACTATCCGCTAAAGATGCGGAATATCTCCGACCACGGCTTTTGACGACATGCCGTAGTCTCCACAGTGTTTGCTTGAGTAGCAAAACACATCTTCTTTCCGCCGCAAAGCGTATGCGACGAACTCTCCCCTGGATCTTGTCTCCTTTTTTTCCTGTCCTCCCGATCTACAACATCTGGGTCTTCATCTTCTTTGTAGCTCAAGAATCCCATTCCCCCTCTCTGCACTGTGACTTCCTTTATTTTGGGTTTCCCCAAACCAGTTCCTGCATTAGTCACAACAGAAGTATCCTCCATATTGCTCCCAATCTGGGGCGGAGGTGTAAAAACAGATATAGGAGTAGGCAATAAATAGGAGAAGTAGTGATGACCTTATACTTCTTTTCCGAAGTAATAGCATTACAAGTGATGGGGGTCATAGCATCCTTTTTCCTATAAGATAGGCCATAAATAATGGAATGCTTTCCTACTTTGAAGGTTAAAGTCCCAGTGCCTACATCTATGATGGCTCCCGCAGTGTGAAGGAAAGGTCTTCCTAGTATTATAGGTATATGGGCATCCTCAGGGATGTCCAAAACTACGAAGTCAACTGGGAAGAAAAACATGTCTATACGCACAGGGATGTTTTCCAACACCCCTAAGGGTTCCATAGATGTACGGTCTAGTCTGCCATCTGGACAGTCATACTGGTTACTGCAAAATTGGTCATTCCTAGTTTTAGGGCAACACTTAGGGGCATGACACTGATACTAGCTCCTAAGTCGCATAAAGCCTTTTTCACCGGGAACGTTCCTATATTGCAGGGGACAGAGAAACTGCCAGGATCCTCCAGCTTATGAGGGGCAATGACATGTGATAGGAAGCTGGAGGATTCCTCAGTTAGGGCAACTGACTCAACTTTGTCTAAAGACCTTTTCCTTGACAAAAGTTGTCTCATAAATTTAAGGTAAGCAGGAACCTGCTGAACTAATTCTAAAAACGAAACTTGAACATTTAATGAACGAATTACGTCTTTAAATTTGTCAAAAGATACCTGGTCCTTTGAAGGTATGAGTCTTTCCGGGAAAGGAGGGGCTGAAGAGTCGGTATTTGCAGCCCTTTTCAGAAACCTAGGGGTCTTATCACCCCGAAAAAGGAAGTCCCTCAAGTTGTTCGGCAATTCGGGACGAAAAGGAGCCTCTTTCTCCGCATCGGTGGTCGGTCGACCCTCTTCCTCGGTCGATCGACCAGTTTCCTGTACAGCGGTTTTTTCTGGAATCTGCTCAGCGGTTTTTTCCTGTACAGAGATTCTACTTCCTTTGTTGAGGTGTACGACGACGCCATCTGGGCTGAGAGTTCGATTAGGGCTATTGATGATGAGACTTGTGCCGCTACTGCTAGTGCTTCTTCGCACCAGAGATCTATTTATCAGAGCAAGCGACCTTTTGTTCATCTACTGCTGCACCAACTTCTTAGAAGAAGAGGTTTGAGAGGTTTGTCGCTCCAGTCACTAAGACCACTGTTCACACAGATACTACTACGGGTACTTGTCACCGTTGTGGTAAACCTCCACTCCCTGGGTTTGATTGCTTCAAGAATGCGCAAAAGTGCTACTGTTGAACCATATATTCAAATATATATATAGTATATATGTTTATGTTTTGATAATGACAAGTCTAGCTATTTATATATTATATACTCGTATGTATAATCGTGTGCTAAGTGTACAGAACATTAGTAACAAGATCTAATCAATCAAGTATAAAAGATTCAAGCATGTTAGTCAATGAATTGACTAAGTCGAAGATTGATAGAAGATCTCAAGCGTGCAAAATAGACTAAAGTTGTACTTATCAACTATAGCTTTAGTACAAGATTGGTTCTAGTTATAGCCCGTAGCTATAACTCTATATCATGAAGAAATGATCGGAATATATATGTGTTTAAGTTGAAACGTTTGTTTCCAAATCTATGTCGTGTAGAATTAGGGTTTAATTGGTATTCTATTTTAATAAATAGAATTGTTGATCTTAATAGGATTATATAAAATATCCTTAAGTTAAATAAGGAATAAATAATTGTCTTATGAGATAATTATTTATTACTAATATAAACTAAGGATTTTTATATGATCTTTATTGTCAAATATATATAATCTAAATGTAGTTTGTTTCGACTTTGGAAAACGTGTGATATGTCACGTTTACCATAATTCGTGTAGGATTCAATTAAGTAAATATTATGTATTTATTTAATGTCCTAAACAAACTAAGATTATATTATGGTAATATATTTTTATTATCTTTGATATGATTTAGGAAGTTAATTTAATAAGGATACTAATTGTTTATTATATAAAGATCTTTCCTAAATATGAATTAGGAAATAGATTCCTTATATAATACATAGAGTATATTATTAAATCTTTCCTAAATATATTAAGATTAGATTTAAGGTAGTATTACTAAAAGACTAGTATTCTAGTTTTAGTAATATTCCTAAATCATCTAGGGTTTGTATTACCTAGATACATATTCTATATATATAGACTACCATGATACATTAAATGACACGAAATACACACACACATATACACGCAAATCAAGAGAGAAACCGCCGTTCATATACTTCGATATTCGAGCTCATCATTGTCATATCCGATTCAAGATTCAAGTGCTCAAGCATTGATCTTATTCATTCAAGATTGTGACATCAAGAAAACATTGAAGTGTAATACCCCGCATTTTATCGGTAATTAATTTATATGGTTATTATGGTGTTGATAATATTTGAACATTTATATTCAATAATTAATTTATCTACCAATTTATTTGTGCTCAGTTATATTCGATAATTAAGTTATCGAACGGTATTTTATGTGCTCATCTATTGGTAGTTACGAATCGAGTACGGAATTTTATTGTATAACCCATATAGAGGTGTGATGGGCTTGGGTTAACCATGAGATTTGAACCATAAGCAAAACAAAAAAAAAAAAAAAGAGACAAACCCTAGATACATCTCACGGTATACTCCCTACCCATTGACACAAAAACAAAAGAACAAAACTCATGTACAAACCCTACCCCTCTCCTGCCTCCAATCCTTCCTACCTCCCTTCATCATCAAACGTATCACCCTCACCCCATTGAGAAGAACGAGCAGGAAACCAGTGAAGGTAAAACATCAACACGCCATCATCACGTATCATGTTCACCAGTAAGTTTTACACTCTTCTTTAAGTTTTTTCTCAAATTAAAGTGTTAGGAGTAACTACTGAAGTATGTTTAACATGCTCCTCGAGTTAAGACATCATTCCACCGCTATAACTCGTATAACAGGAGCCAAAGACGTCGACAGTAGACGGGTTTACACACTCTGTTTTCTACGTGATGTTTATGTTCGTTATTGAGGTCGTGCTCTAGGATTTTGGGTCTGATTCGGGTCATGGGTCACGAGTAAAGGTAGTGGTATATTTTTAGGTTGTAGTGGTGGTGGTGAGATGGTGTATGGTGGCCGGAGGAGGCTGTTTTGACAGCGTGATTAGGGAAACCAGAACAGGGAATTCGGTGGTGTCTGTCGGTTTTGGGAGTGGTTGTTTCAGGGTGTTTCGTGGCGTCGAAGGGTGGTGCTTGGCATCGGGGGATAGTGGGTGGTGTGAGGTCTTGAGGGCAGTGATTGGTGGTGGTGACGGTGGTGTTAGAGGGTGGTTATGAGCGTGTTTACAGGGGCTGGAACATGGTTGCGGTAGGGCGTTGCTAGTGTAATGTTGCTGCTGTTTTCGAGGGTTGTTATGGGTGAGTCGGGTGTCGGGGTCGGGTCAGTGTGAGCATCAGAGTACAGTGGTGGCAGCCACCACGGGTGGGTGGTGGTTCAAACGATGTAGGGCGGTCTTTGGGGGCTGTGTTGAGGGCTGCCGGTGAGATGTTGAGTCGTGAGGGTTGTGTTGGTCGCGGGATCCATAGGTAGTAGGGCTGCTGTTCGTGGGGCTCCTTTCTTATCTTCTTATTGGTGTTACATTGTTAGTAGGTGTAGATGTGGTGTTGTGTTATTGTTGCTGTTATTATTAATTTTATTACTATTATCATTATTAGTATCCTTCGTGTTGTTATCGTATGTATTTGTGTACAATTCTTATCTCTATTTAGTAATATTGTTATGAGTATATTGGTATTGTTATGGTTTATACTATATGGTTAGTATTAGTAGGATTAATATTCGTAGTGCTACGCATGCTTTAACTATTAAGTTGTATATAAATCTTATACAATATGTGACGGTTATCAATAGTTCGAATATAATTGCTAAGATCGTGTCTATTTGAAGTTATTTATAAAGGAAACAAATCGTTGCGTAAATTAATATAAAAGGGGTTATTTTACGAAGTAAGTTAACTAATTGGTTGTAAACGTGTCATATTAAATAGAGAATTGATATTAAATAATATATGTTTAGGTGACGGTTTCCGCGTGGAATGTCCTTAACAGCTGTTCGTTGTCATTCTGCAATTTGAGGTAGGGGAATATTGTGTACATGGTGATGAGTAATTTGTTTATTACTTGATGTTAACCGTGTTCATCTTATTATCTTATGATTGGTATATTGTGTTATTTAATTGAATAATTCTGTGACACGATACGATGTGACGAATAATGGGTCTTGTGATATGGAGCGGAGTATATTGGGTCTTGTGGCTGGTGTGGAGTATATTGGGTCTTGTGATCGGTGCAGAGTTTATTTGGCGTTGGATCGGTGCGGAGTTTATTTGGCGTTGGATCGGTGCGGAGTTTATTTGGCGTTGGATCGGTGCGGAGTTTATTTGGCGTTGGATCGGTGCGGAGTTTATTTGGTGTTGGATCGGTGCGGAGAAGGGATGATTGATCCCAATATATATATATAATAGTGTTTGTTATTTATTTTTCCTCTACTCAACCTCGTGGTTGACCCTGTGTATTCGTGTGACACCTGTGATGATCCGTAATGGGGAGCAGTTTTGACAGGAAAGATGGTGCTGTGGGAGCATGGGATGGCGTGAGCACTTGGAATGGACCGACTTAGATGTAGATCACCTACTTTGTAGTTATCAGTTGTACTTTTATTCCGCTATGCAGTATTTGTAACACCAAAGCTTAAATTTTACCAGTTTTTATATAAAGTACTTTGGTTTCATTTACTTTGTTATTCACTGCCTCGGATATTCCGAGATGGTAACAGCTCAATTTACTGAGGATGTCTTGCTAAAGGCTCCTTAATAAATCGGGGTGTTACAAAGTGGTATCAGAGCGAACGATCCTCAGGCCTAAACCAAATGAATAATAATGAACGTAGGAAGAGTCTAATAAAATGAACCCCGAGATGAGACTGTTAGGAGCCCCAAAAAGGAACGGGATGAGTTAGGGGCCCCCTCACACCAAACCTGGGCCCTTTCTGTTCTGTCTCGGGAACCCAAAGAGAGTAATTGAAGAGTGGGGTAGACTATATAGTGACCTGGTTATACTATGCTAACGTCCTTGCAGGAGAAGAACGAGGTAAGTCATATGTGAGTTCTGATTAAGGATATTTATAATAGGAACTATGGATTGACATGAATGATTGAATTGAAATTATCAGAGTTTGGAAGTTGTATTTGTTGAGCCATGGTTAGAGTGATGTGATCATATAATTTTGATATTTGAAGTGTTTATACGATTATCTGGAATTGAATGACTATAGTATCTATGTAATATATTGTTGGTATTTGAACATGAATGATCAGATTTATATAAATTAGTAATCCATGTCTAGTGATATGCGGAATGTGTCCCCTAAGCCATGAACGTATATAGTTATGTGTTGCATATACCTTAATTAAGATTTTTTTTTAATGCCTTTTATACGCATTTAAAGTTGTTATGAAGTTTGTAATCAATAAGGGATACATAATAGTCCCTAGTTTAAGTTTCCGTACTTGGATAGGTTGTGATTGTGCAATGGGTAAAATTTATTTATTTTGATACGCATGTATAACTATCAAGTTATTTAGTTGACCCTATTTTCAGTTTCGAAACCTTTACTGTGTTTTAGATGGCAACTACAATTGGAATGAGGAATGAATGTTAATATGGTACAAAGTGGTGTCTATGCTTCAAATGATTGTCAACGTATTTTGGAATAAGAAAGGTGGGTTTGGGTGTAGTAGTGTGTATTTGCAAAGGAACCAAAATTTTAATAAATTTCCAGAATGTTACCTGGATTGTACGGACTGTCATTTTATATGTTTCCTATATTTGAGTATGAAAATTTTATGTATGAAAACCTTCTGAGTTGGTCTTACAATACTTTTGGTTTCATGTTTATATAAGGCATATTTGAGCGAAATAAATCTTTTAATTGACGGTGGTCAGATTGTTACTGCACAGTCCCGTTTTGACCCATGATTTGTAAATGAAGTCATTTAAAACGAGTTTACTTTTATGTATAAATCGAACTCCACTGTTAGAATATTCGTTCGCGCTTTCAAAATGATGAGTCACGTAAGATCTTATTGAGTCGTTATTTAATTGTAATTTTGCAAGTTGCCAAATTTCTTTTTCTTCTTTCCGATGAATTGCTGTAAGTTCCTGTCCAGACCAATTGAGTCGTAAATATTGTCATAGATAATCCTCTTAAGATATGCATTCGATTCTTTTCCTATGATTAGCTAATTCTCTATCTTTTCTAAAATCCATAATCGCTTGCACGTTAGCTAGGGGTTATTTAATTGAGATTTTTGTAAGCTGTGGCATAAGGTTTAATGGGTGAAATTGTGAGTTATGTAAGTTTCATATAAAAGTTTAATCGAATGTGATTTATGTGATGTGACTACGTGATAGCCTGTTATGACATTGGTAACATGAATAGTAGGCATACGATATGAAATATGAACTTTGCTTATTTCGTCAAGTTTTATATAGAATAGTTTCAATTATACCGACTCTCTTATTTCCTAGAGTTATGCCTCAAAATAACTATGTGATGTTCATATGTAATGATGTTAAAATCATGTTTATCACAGAATAATCTTGCTAAGTGGTAGAATGAAATTAACTGGCAAACATATTAGCATGATATAACAATCTAACTGTTATACGTAATTGTGACTATTTGGAACAATGTGAACCTTGTTGATGTTCTTTCGTATACTAATGGTATATCCCTGTCTCGTCCCTGCGGTAACAATCTTTATAACCTTTTCATGTATATTATCATGCCATACAATGAAGTGCATATTGATGTGTATAAAGTCTGATCACGATGTATTGCATTATTAATTGGTTGACATGTGAAGTATGAAGTACTAGTCTTCTGAATTCATTTAGTTTTATCGTTAAAGCTTTCATAATTCATGAACTAGAGGGACAATGTTTAGTAAATAAAAGCCAGAATGCCTCCGTATAGCCTTGTTTTGAATTACAGCTTGTAAAAAAAAAAAAAAAAAATTGACTGGGGTTTACAAATTGTCGCCAATTACCGCCTCAATGTTTCAAGAGTTTCAAAATGTTTTCAAGGTGATGATTATCCATGATAACGATTGATCTTTTTATAATGATAGTGATTGTTAACAACATGACAAATTATATACTTACATGTTGATGAAAGCCTGGCCGAATGCTTAATTGTTGCGCTTTATATAAACCCTTTTGTTGCAAGACATATATATTAATAGCACGATCTTGTTATACCTAAGTGATCTTGTTATTTTATTAATATATAGGAATGTTAAACAATCTTGTTAGCCTATGATTGTGTATATCTTGTGGGATATGTCAATGCTCCATATTTAATTACGTTGGTTAAACCTACCCTATGTCCTTCTTAAAATATGGTTTGCTTCTATAGTAAGAATATGAATATGAAATGTTTAATTGTCAATTAGGAACTAAGAGTCTCTTGATTGTTTACATTGTTGTATATATATTGATTTTGTGTTAAAATTTCAATGGTGTGTAGTGTTAGCTACTCGGATTCTGTTTTACTGCGTAAAACGATTTCTACCGATCCTAATACTCTTACTATATTTTTTTGTGAGAAACGGGTTGGGTTGTGAGATGGATAACTTTTGGTAATTGCTTAGTGGTTTATGCATAATGGTGTGGTATTAGGTTGGTTGGTATAGCGTCCAGATCCTTATTTTATGAACTGTGGAATTGTAAGTGTACATACAAGTATGTCAATGAACTTGGAAGGTAAGTGCTATTGAGATTGAGTGGATGAGATTGAGTTACTCGTGAGTTTGGAACAATGGCCATGGTTGATTTGTTTTGAGATCGAGATTACAGTTCATTATTTTGTCGAGTTGTCGTATTCTTTGACCTTGACTCGTGGGTGAGTAGCTTAGAGTTTTACTCTCCAAGTGTTGAACAGTTCCTTTAAGAGAATATTTGACAATATAGTTATTGGAATTGAGATGAGAATTGGTCACTGGTACTGCGTTATGAGTTATTTGGCCGTTGTGCCATATCGTGTTTACGGTCCAGTGTGATCTTTGTTATTGGGTTATATTCGGAGGTTGAAATGGAGGAGTTGAATTGCGGTTTTATTCCGCCAGTTCACTCACCCCTTGTCTTTGGTCTTAGGTTCGACGATGATAATACAATATTTGCTACTTGGAGTAAGATTTTATGTGGTAGAGTCATGGATAAGACGGGGTAATATGCTTGAATTCTTATGATGGGGTTACGGGGACGTAACCACGATTTAAGGAGGAAAGGATTGTGAAATCTTTTGATTTATGCGTCATGATTGTTTGAATATACTTGATAATCTTCATTATTTCTGTTATACGTTGAACTTTGGGGACAAAGTTTTCTTAACGAGGGTAGAATGTAACATCTCGTGTTTAAGAGTACTTGAGGTGAGGTACAGTTCAATATTTGTGTTCGTTATGTGCTTAGTAACCAGCTTGTTAGTCATGGGATGGTGAACTTCGGGACGAAGTTCATTTTAAGGGGGGAAGACTGTAATACCCCGCATTTTATCGGTAATTAACTTATATGGTTATTATGGTGTTGATAATATTTGAACATTTATATTCAATAATTAATTTATCTACCAATTTATTTGTGCTCGTTTATATTCGATAATTAAGTTATCGAACGGTATTTTATGTGCTCATCTATTAGTAGTTACGAATCGAGTACGGAATTTTATTGTATAACCCATATAGAGGTGTGATGGGCTTGGGTTAACCATGAGATTTGAACCATAAGCAAAACAAAAAAAAAAAAAAGAGACAAACCCTAGATACATCTCACGGTATACTCCCTACCCATCGACACAAAAACAAAAGAACAAAACTCATGTACAAACCCTACCCCTCTCCTGCCTCCAATCCTTCCTACCTCCCTTCATCATCAAACGTATCACCCTCACCCGATTGAGAAGAACGAGCAGGAAACCAGTGAAGGTAAAACATCAACACGCCATCATCACGTATCATGTTCACCAGTAAGTTTTACACTCTTCTTTAAGTTTTTTCTCAAATTAAAGTGTTAGGAGTAACTACTGAAGTATGTTTAACATGCTCCTCGAGTTAAGACACCATTCCACCGCTATAACTCGTATAACAGGAGCCAAAGACGTCGACAGTAGACGGGTTTACACACTCTGTTTTCTGCGTGATGTTTATGTTCGTTATTGAGGTCGTGCTCTAGGATTTTGGGTCTGACTCGGGTCATGGGTCACGAGTAAAGGTAGTGGTATATTTTTAGGTTGTAGTGGTGGTGGTGAGATGGTGTATGGTGGCCGGAGGAGGCTGTTTTGACAGCGTGATTAGGGAAACCAGAAAAGGGAATTCGGTGGTGTCTGTCGGTTTTGGGAGTGGTTGTTTCAGGGTGTTTCGTGGCGTCGAAGGGTGGTGCTTGGCATCGGGGGATAGTGGGTGGTGTGAGGTCTTGAGGGCAGTGATTGGTGGTGGTGACGGTGGTGTTAGAGGGTGGTTATGAGTGTGTTTACAGGGGCTGGAACATGGTTGCGGTAGGGCGTTGCTAGTGTAATGTTGCTGCTGTTTTCGAGGGTTGTTATGGGTGAGTCGGGTGTCGGGGTCGGGTCAGTGTGAGCATCAGAGTACAGTGGTGGCAGCCACCACGGGTGGGTGGTGGTTCAAACGATGTAGGGCGGTCTTTGGGGGCTGTGTTGGGGGCTGCCGGTGAGATGTTGAGTCGTGAGGGTTGTGTTGGTCGCGGGATCCATAGGTAGTAGGGCTGCTGTTCGTGGGGCTCCTTTCTTATCTTCTTATTGGTGTTACATTGTTAGTAGGTGTAGATGTGGTGTTGTGTTATTGTTGCTGTTATTATTAATTTTATTACTATTATCATTATTAGTATCCTTCGTGTTGTTATCGTATGTATTTGTGTACTATTCTTATCTCTATTTAGTAATATTGTTATGAGTATATTGGTATTGTTATGGTTTATACTATATGGTTAGTATTAGTAGGATTAATATTCGTAGTGCTACGCATGCTTTAACTATTAAGTTGTATATAAATCTTACACAATATGTGACGGTTATCAATAGTTCGAATATAATTGCTAAGATCGTGTCTATTTGAAGTTATTTATAAAGGAAACAAGTCGTTGAGTTAATTAATATAAAAGGGGTTATTTTACGAAGTAAGTTAACTAATTGGTTGTAAACGTGTCATATTAAATAGAGAATTGATATTAAATAATATATGTTTAGGTGACGGTTTCCGCGTGGAATGTCCTTAACAGCTGTTCGTTGTCATTCTGCAATTTGAGGTAGGGGAATATTGTGTACATGGTGATGAGTAATTTGTTTATTACTTGATGTTAACCGTGTTCATCTTATTATCTTATGATTGGTATATTGTGTTATTTAATTGAATAATTCTGTGACACGATACGATGTGACGAATAATGGGTCTTGTGATATGGAGCGGAGTATATTGGGTCTTGTGGCTGGTGTGGAGTATATTGGGTCTTGTGATCGGTGCAGAGTTTATTTGGCGTTGGATCGGTGCGGAGTTTATTTTGCGTTGGATCGGTGCGGAGTTTATTTGGCGTTGGATCGGTGCGGAGTTTATTTGGTGTTGGATCGGTGCGGAGAAGGGATGATTGATCCCAATATATATATAATAGTGTTTGTTATTTATTTTTCCTCTACTCAACCTCGTGGTTGACCCTGTGTATTCGTGTGACACCTGTGATGATCCGTAATGGGGAGCAGTTTTGACAGGAAAGATGGTGCTGTGGGAGCATGGGATGGCGTGAGCACTTGGAATGGACCGACTTAGATGTAGATCACCTACTTTGTAGTTATCAGTTGTACTTTTATTCCGCTATGCAGTATTTGTAACCCCAAAGCTTAAATTTTACCAGTTTTTATATAAAGTACTTTGGTTTGATTTACTTTGTTATTCACTGCCTCGGATATTCCGAGATGGTAACAGCTCAATTTACTGAGGATGTCTTGCTAAAGGCTCCTTAATAAATCGGGGTGTTACATGAAGACTTTATCTTATTAACGTAAGATAGAACGAGTATTTAGCGGTACTCATTGTAAGACAAATATTTAATGGTATTTGTCGTAGCTAGATATTTAACGGTATCTAGATAGAGTTGTGACTAACATCAAAGTCGCACGAGTAGGGTTGATAAAATTGTAATCCAGAGTTGGTACTAATTTTATTAATCGAGAAAAGTGGACGTAGGTCTCAAAGTGTGAGACTGAACCACTTCAAAAATATTGTGTCTCTCTTTATTACTTGCTCTACTCAACGATCATCATACAAACTTACACACATCGAAGAAGATTTAAAAAGAAGGCATACTCAATTCAACCCCCCCCCCCCCTTCTTGAGTATATCATATCAATAGACTCTTCAATTGGTATCAGAGCCTCGTGCTCTTGATCGCCTAGCCGCGTGAGTTTTGATCCTTCTATTGATTCTATATTATATACTCTTTCATCAATGGATTCCAAGCATCTCAAGGACCCTATCTTCGATGGCAAAAACTATAGTTTATGGAAAAATATGATGACTCATTACATCAAGGGTTGTGATTGGGAATGTTGGAAGATCATCCAAACTGGACCAAAGAAGATCTTGGTCGCCGCCGCCAATGGAACAACCTATGAAAAGATGGAAAGCGATTATGTGGAAAGTGACTACAAAATTGCAGAGAAAAACTCTAAGGCCATGAGCCTCCTACAGAACGGTATGATAACCTCAGAATTTGATAGATTCTCATCTTGTAGTTCCGCTAAGGAAATATGGGATAGTCTCGAACTTGCTTATGAAGGAACATCCGCAGTCAGGAAACATCGTATAGACTTGCTCGTTCAAAGATATGAACTTTTTAATATGGAAAAGAATGAATCTATTGATAGCATGTCTGCACGATTTTCTTGTATTATTAATGAACTGCGGAACCTTGGCAAAAAGATCGATTCTGAGGATATCATTCGTAAGATTCTTAGGAGTCTCACCAAAAAGTGGCAACCTAAGGTCACGGCCATAGAGGAAGCACGTGATTTATCTAAAATCACTTACCAAGAGTTGATTGGATCCTTAATGGCACACGAGATCATACTAAATAAAAACGATGATGATCCCAAAGGAAAGGGAGTCGCTTTACAAGCCTCCACAAGTGAAGGGTGCGAAGAAGAACTAGAAGACGAGACAGTTCTATTCGCAAGACGTTTTAAAAAGGCTGTCTTCAAGGGAAGATACAAAAACCCTAACAACAAAACAGTCGACAAAAAGAAAACTGACACAAAACAAACATTCTTCAAAAGAGGATGTTTCAAGTGTGGTCAACAAGACCACATGATCAAAGACTGTCCAATTTGGGACAAAATCAAAGATAAGTCAAAAAGAGAAAAGACCAAAACGGAGTTCAAGAAAGTAATGCTTGCGTCGTGTTGGGGAGAATTAGAATCCGAGGATGACGAGGACTCAGAAGAAGATGAGGTAGCAAACCTGTGCCTAAGCAACGTCAGCCTAGTTCTAATCTCAAACGACAACAACGAAGACGACGCATCCCATATATGTCTCTTTGGAGAATCCGACTCAGACGACGACGACGATGATGAAGAGGTAAATTTTCTTCAACTCAAAAGTCAAGTTGAAAATTTATCTAAAGCTATGTTGGTTAAATATTTTGAGAAAACCCTAGACCAATGTCATGAACAAAGTCTTGAGTTAGATGACTTGAAAGAACAGATCCTCGATATTGCTGAGGAAAATCAACTTCTGAAAGCCAAAGCTAAGAAACTGAAATCCAAAATAAGCATTGAAGCAAATGCTAAATTGGAAACAGTTATGTCTGAGAAAAAGGTTCTTGAGTCTAAAGTTATAGCTAATGAAGCTATAACCTCAAAACTGAAACTCAACATCAAAGAGCTTCAATCTAAAGTTATAGCTAATGAAGCTATAACTTAAGATTTGAGAAAGGCTAATGAGCTTCTAAAGTCCAAATCTTCGATTATGGTCGAAGATGAGACTCATCTAGAAGAAGTTGAGATCCTCCAAAGCAAGATTATGGATCTAGAATTCAATCTATCTAAAATCAAGAAGGAACATGCCAAAATTGTGTCCGACTTTCATAAAGACATTCAAAACCTAAAAGAGTCTAGCAACACTGACCACAGTGAATGTAAGAAAGAAATAGACTCCCTAAAAGACCTCCTTCTTCATGCTCGGAAGGTTCACGACAAATGGGAAGGAAGCACTAACGTTCTAAACTTCCTAACTGAACAATCCGACAACAACATGAAGATGGGATTAGGTCACGAATGTTATGGAAGAAGGGATCACTCAAAGTGTAAACAAAGTCCAACAGATAGAGACTTTAGAAGAAGAAAATATGCCGACCTTTTTGAGTATTTAATATGCACTTATTGTGGCCATACTGGACACCTCCGAGAAAACTGTGTAAAACACGCACAAGATTTTAAAACCGGAGTCAAGTTTGTTAAATCCCTAGGAATTCCAAACGACACTATTTCTGTCTCTGATAGTGATGATAATAAAACTGAGGAAAGAAACATTGACCACAGATGGTTCTATGACATGACATTTGATTACGAAGAAAAGAAAAATAGAACCAAACAAACTCCTCAACAAGCAACACACAAAAATTGGTCACGTAGAGTCCAACCTAAGACCTACACAAAAACATCAAAACCCAAATACTACCAATATAGAAGGACCTATGTAAGACAAGTCTGGGTTAAAAAGGAAAATGTATTTGTGATTACTAACAACAAAGGATCCAAGTATGCTTGGGTACCTAAATCCTGTCTTTGAAATTATTTGTGCAGTTTGTCGCCAAGGAAAATAACCTATGGTATCTCGACAGTGGATGCTCAAGACATATGACAGGCGACGTAAATCTATTCCAAACCCTAAAACCTTTTGACAGAGGTAAGGTCACCTTCGGTGATAACAAAAAGGGAAAAATCATTGGAATTGGTAAGATAGGTATTTCATCCTCTCATGCTATAAATGATGTATACCTTGTAAGTGGTCTCAAACACAATCTTATCAGTATATCTCAATTATGTGACAAAGGAAATAAAGTGGTTTTTCATTCAGATATATGTCGTATAATCTTAGAAGGCACCAGTAAAGTAATACTTGAAGGTCATAGGATGAAAAATGTTTATATGATTGATTTAAATGTTGTACCTACTGATTCTCTATCATGCATGAAAATTACGTTAGATGATCCATGTCTATGGCACAAGAGATTTGGTCATATTAGCTCACCTATTCTGAGTAAGCTGAAAACATGGGACTTGGTCGAAGGTCTTCCAAAGATCAAATTTGATCAAGAAAAGATGTGTGACACATGTGCACGATGTAAACACGTCAGATCAGCCTTTAAGCCAAAAAGAGTGGTAAGCACAGAACAAGCTCTTGAACTTGTACACATGGATCTATGTGGCCCTATGAAGGTAAGAAGCAGAGGTGGTTCCAGGTAGGTTTTCGTTCTAGTTGATGATTACTCTAGATTTGTTTGGCCAATCTTTCTTCATTCTAAAGATGAAACATTCGATGAATTTGTTAGTCTCATGAAACTTGTCCAAAACAAATATAAATCAAACCTAGTAACAATCCGTACTGACCATGGAACTGAGTTCGACAATCATGCTTTTATTGAGTTCTGTAAAACCAATGGTGTTGGACACAACTTCTCGGCCCCTAGAACCCCTCAACAAAATGGAGTCGTAGAACGAATGAACAGAACCCTAGAAGACATGGCTCGAACAATGCTTCTTTGTAGTGGCCTACCTAGAAACTTTTGGGCTGAGGCTATTAGTACAGCCTGCTATATTCATAACCGTGCTATGATTAGACCTATCCTTAAAAAGACTCCTTATGAACTTCTTCGTGGTCGTAAACCAAACATATCTCATTTAAGATGCTTTGGTAGTAAATGCTTTGTTCACAACAATGGTAAAAACAGATTAAGCAAATTCGACCCTAGAAGTGATGAAGCAATCTTTATAGGATATTCAGATCATAGTAAAGCCTACAAAGTTTTTAACAAACGTACTTTCTGCATAGAGGAACGTATTCATGTTATCTTTGATGAGAATAATGTCTTCAATAAGCCATTACAGGATATAGAGGAAAACCTAGACGAACCTGATTTCAGATTATCAAGGGAAGATCCTCCTGAAATGGAAATTGAAGAAGCAGAACCTCAAGGATCTCATGATGAACTCAACTTGGGAGAAAATGGTGCGAGAGATGAAACTACAGTTGATGATACTGTAGATAACTCTCAAACCAATGACTTGGAACCCAGAGTTACAGCTAATGAAGCTGTAACTTTGAATCAAAACCAAAGGGAAGAGGCCAGAGTTATACCTGACCCTACTATAAACCCAGGTTTGGATTCAGGGGGAACAAGTCAAGATCCCGAGTCAAGTTCAGGGAATGCAAATGATCAATCAAGGAACTGGAGATATAAAGGCTCTCATCCTTTGGACAATGTCATAGGAAGCCTGACAGATGGAGTTCAAACTCGAAGGAGCTTAAATAACTTTTGCTCATTTTACTCCTTTCTCTCCACCATTGAACCTTCAAATATCAAGGAAGCTCTCTCAGAACCATACTGGATAGTTGCCATGCAAGAAGAACTCCAACAATTTGAAAGAAACAAAGTTTGGCATCTTGTTCCTCGACCTAAGGACAGAACTGTCATTGGAACTAGATGGGTATTCAGAAACAAATTGGATGACACTGGAGTTATTGTGCGAAATAAGGCCAGACTAGTGGTTCAAGGATACAACCAACAAGAAGAGATCGATTATGACGAAACCTTTGGTCCTGTTGCTCGTCTTGAGGCAATAAGACTACTCATTGCATTTGCAGCACACAAGGGAATGAAGCTTTTTCAGATGGACGTTAAGACTGCATTTCTTAATGGCTATCTCCAAGAGGAAGTATTTGTTGAACAACCTCCTGGATTTCCTGACAGCAAACTCAAGGATCCTGTATTCAAATTGGACAAAGCACTATATGGTCTGAAACAAGCACCTAGGGCATGGTACGACAGATTATCAAAGTTCCTATTGGAGAGTGGATTCAAGAGAGGGTCTGTGGATAAAACCCTATTTCTTAAAAGCAAAAACTCAGATCTACTAGTTGTTCAGATCTATGTTGACGATATTATTTTTGGCTCAACTAATAAAAAGTTGTGCAAGTACTTCTCTGAGTTGATGACTTCTGAGTTCGAGATGAGTATGATGGGAGAACTAAAGTTCTTCCTTGGGCTTCAAATACAACAAACTAAAGAAGGAATCAAAGTTCATCAACAAAAATACGTCAAGGAGTTACTAAAGAAATTTGGAATGGAAACCTCTCATGCAATGCCTACTCCAATGGTCACAGATAAGAAGTTAACCAAAGACGAAGATGGTAAGTCTGTAGATGAAACTACTTACCGAGGTATGATTGGCTCACTTCTTTATCTTACAGCAAGTCGTCCAGATATAATGTTTAGTGTCTGTGTTTGTGCGAGATTCCAATCTGCACCAAAAGAATCACATATGATTGCAGTTAAAAGAATTTTAAGATACCTAATCGGAACCTCAAAATTATATCTATGGTATCCTATGGACTGTAACTTTAATCTAGTAGGATATTCAGATGCGGACTGATGCCCGTCGTTGAGGGTACCAAAGATAAAATTTATAATTCCTAACTTTAACAATACATAGCGAAAGTCAGGGTCGAACCACAAGGAGGTGGGGAATGTTTATTGTTTAATGTGAATGTTTAAAGTAACAATTTTGGGGGTTTGAATTGGTTGATTACTAAGTCTAAGGCAAAGATTAAAATAAAACAAGAAATAAAGACGAGAATTAAAAATATAAAAAGGGATACTAGGATGTTTGGGTAATAAATAGCTAAGGTAAAATAAATCCTAAGGTCAACATGTATTGCAGTCGCGTAAGGGGGTGTAACATATCTTTTTAGGTTTATGCTACCTAATAGCTCCTTTCGGCCTATGCTATTAGTTCCTAGGTCTCACAATTATTGGGTGTCAACAATAAGGGTGATTCCTAAATCCCAGGTCACATACCTTTCAGCCTTGAGTAACCTATCCGTCTTAAGGTGTAAACCAATGCCCTTCCCGTATCTTTCAATCTTGGGTAGGTCATTACTAATAGCCTACAAGTCTCCTTATGGTCTCATTGCAGGATATTATAATTGACAAGAAAAGACGAAATAAGAAAACATACGCGGGTGGTCGACCGACCGGCTACTCCAGTCGGTCGACCACGGCCTCGGTCGACTGACCAGCTATTCCGGTCGGCCGACCGTGGTCCTGCTACAAGTCGGTCTTTCGAATTTTATCTACCTACGCATATTCATCCCCTACATCCTAACATATGAAATTTAGCTACTCATAATACTTAAGAAGATTATAAAATTTGGAATAAACATGGTAAACATGGTAAACAATCTAAACATGCCAGATTCAATAAAGCTTGAGATTCTAACTTAACAATTGTAATAAAAATAAGAACTATAATAAAAAGCTAGATTAAAAAGAGTAATACCACAATTGGAATTAGGGCAGAAAGAAACAAACTTTATTGAATGCTTGGGAACTGCTGAAAGATTACAAAACTAAAGTTCTTCTGAGTAAAACTGGATGCTAAAACTTGATACTAAAAGATTCGATGATGAAAAGATGATGACTCCTAAGATCCAAGATATCTAACCCTAATCACAAGATTAGTTTATATAGGTAGAAAAAGTAAGAGTTTCCTAAAAGCTCTAATTCTACTTTATTTCTGAAAAGAATCGCATGGGCTTCCGCTGTGGTCGGTCGACCTACTATGTGGGTCGGTCGACCGCTTCTTTCTGGGCTTCTTTTATTTTTGGCCTTCCCTGAGATTTGGGCTTTATTAAAGTTCAGGCCTGGTCGGCCGACCCGTTTAGCTGGTCGGTCGACCGCCTCTGTATGGAAATCTTCGGATTTCTTCTTGTTTTGACTTCTGGGCTCTTGAATTTGACTCCAGTTGACTTTCCATTTACTCCTTAATTATGCAAAAGACTTGAGGATACGGATTTGGTGCTAAATCGTCTCTTTTCCGCATAAATCTGCAAAAGTGCATAAAAATACGAAAGTACACGATTTGTGGGAAATAAAGGCTAAAACATAGTAAATGAGCGACCAAATACGTGTAAAAATAGATGTAAAACATCATAAAACAGACACGTATCAAATTCCCCAAACCAAACCCTTGCTTGCCCTCAAGCAAGAAATAGACTCGATCCTAACTAATGGAACGATTTCAATCTCAGAGCGAAATTTACATGTAAGCCTATACCAATGCCAAGAACAAAATGAGAAAGTGTTTAAATCATGCAAACGAGTTATGGTGTCGTCAAACTTGCAAACATAAAGACTATAGAGACTTTATACCATGGACTCTCGCGGTACGCTCGAGACACTCATGAAGCAAAGGGTGAGTATATGTAAAAGATAGGAAGAAATAATTTTGTTGAGACACTCACCTAACTGCGACCCATGGACACATGCCTGCAATCTAACATGAATAGGAATTCTACAACTATGTGTAACAAACTCATTTAAGTGACTTGGATACATGCAATTGAGGTAATGAAAGATATGTGAGGTAAAAGGTAAAAAGTGGTTAAGATGTTTTTGGATATGTGGGGTTAGTAGCCAAGCTAGTAAAACCGGTTCCCAACAACATATTTCACAACTTTTGATATTAAGAAAGTGCTCTTTTTGTAGCACAACTCTCACATTAAATAAGAAAGGACTCCCAAATATTTTGAATGAGGTACGGGAGTGATAACATATAAAAGAAATGGATTTTGGAACGAAATTTTGATACTGATTCTGCCAGGTGGTCGGCCGACCTATTAAGGCGGTCGGTCGACTGGCTCTGTACGTTTTTGACTTTTTTCGTTTTTCTTTTCTTTCTTTCTTTTTCTGAATTTTTATGTTCCTCCTTTTTTTCTTTCTTGCTTTCTTTCTTTTCTCTTTTTGTTCAAGATAGCATACAAACCAAGATGCCTCAAAAAATAATCCAAAGACCACAAATACTAGCTTGGAAGGGTAGGCTAAGTATGGGATGTAGTTTTGGGGGAATAAAAAGGCAATTTTGGCTATGTAAGGCTTATGGGTAAATATGAGAAAGGGGATCCCAAATGCACGTATCAAGACTCACAAAACGAGAAAGTAAAACAAGTATATAGCAATTCAAGTTCATGTTTATGCATATTGATGTAACATGTTCCAAGGGGAGTACTACTCACATTCTAGACAACTGGTTTAAGAATGAAACCAGGAATAAGGCTCTAAAACTCAGAATGTATAGTAGATTGCCAAGGTATAAGTCAAGTCTCAAGATATACAAATTGACAAAAACTCGTAGATATGCAAAAGACTCTCATACTAAAACAAGTTGACAAGGTAAGGAAAAGGCATAAACATGTAAGATGGCTAAATCATCCTTGAAATACTTTCGTTCCGACTCGACCTATATGCTAAAATAAACGTGCATTTTTTTTGGAATTTTTGAATTTTTTTAATTTTTTTTTTAATTTTTTTTTTTTGATTTTTGTATATGTAAGGAAAATAAAGAAAAGAACAATGCAATACGGAAATGCAATAAACGTGTGACAGAATGTAATGCATGTGACACGAAACCATTCCCCAAACCAACCCGCACAATGTCCCCATTGTGCATTAGCCTAAGTAAAGGTTTCAGAAAATTAAAGTAAAGATGCAAAGAAATTAAAAACAAAGGAAAAACTGGAAAGAACTCACTGGATTATGAAGCGCATGAGGAAAACCTCCCCAAACCAGCGTAAGCTGGGAGGTTTTGGTGGCCAGCAGTGCCACTCAAGTAACCAAGTCAATTTCGCGATTTTCAAGGAAGAGAAACGGAAGACCGCAGCGGACAGCAGGTCGATCGACTGATGTTTCTGGTCGGTCGACCTCCTGTAAATCACAGAAAATTTAGCGATACAGCGACTCTGGTCGACCGACTGATGTTTCTGGTCGGTCGACCCTCTGCGTCCTGGAGGTCTTCGTTTCTTCGTAAATCCTGAAAAAGCAAGAAAATATGCGCGCCCAACAATGCACGAGATGCCCGGAACGATTCTTAAAGTCTTTTACTACTCAAACATAAAGGAGAGGATCTAAAACTACGAGCAAACAAAATTAAAAACTTTCACACAACAAAAATAAATTGTCTTAAAAACTGCAACTAAAACAACTATTCGCTAAAGATGCGGAAAATATCCGACCACGGCTTCTGACGACATGCCGTAGTCTCCACGGTTTTTGCTTTAGTAGCAAAACACATCTTCTTTCCCCCGTCGCAAAGCATATGCGACGGTCTCTCCTCTTGAGCTTGCCTCCTCTTCTTTTTCTCCTCCCGATCCACGATGTCTGGATCCTCATCCTCTTCATAGCTTAGGCATCCCATTCCTCCTCTCTGGACGATGGCTTCCTTCACTTTGGGTTTCCCCAAACCAGTTCCTGCAATGGTCATAATAGAAGTGTCCTCCCTACTGCTCCCAATCTGGGGCGGAGGTGTAAAAACAGATACAGGAACAGGTAATAAAGATGGAGAAGTAGTGATGACCTCATACTTCTTCTCAGAAGTGATAGCATTACATGTGATGGGGGTCATAGCATCCTTCTTCCTATAAGATAGGCCATAGATAATAGAGTGCTTGCCTACTTTAAAGGTCAGAGTCCCAGTGCCTACATCTATAATGGCACCTGCGGTGTGAAGGAAAGGTCTTCCTAGAATTATAGGTATATGAGCATCCTCTGGGATGTCCAAAACTACAAAGTCAACTGGGAAGAAGAACCTGTCAATACGGACAGGGATGTTTTCCAACACTCCTATAGGCTCCATAGATGTGCGATCTGCCATCTGGACTGTCATACTGGTCACTGCAAATTCGGTCATTCCTAATTTTAAGGCAACGCTTAGGGGCATGACACTTATACTAGCACCTAAGTCGCACAAAGCCTTCTTAACTGGGAAGGTTCCTATATTACAGGGGACAGAAAAACTACCAGGGTCTTCCAGTTTATGAGGGGCAATGACATGTGTTAAAAAACTGGATGACTCTTCAGTGAGGGCCACCGACTCAACCTTTTCTAGAGACCTCTTTCTTGACAAAAGCTGTCTCATGAATTTAAGATAGGAAGGAACTTGTTGAACTAATTCTAAAAACGGGACTTGAACATTTAATGAACGAATCACATCCTTAAATTTGTCAAAAGATACCTGATCCTTTGAAGGCACGAGTCTTTCTGGGAAAGGAGCAGCTGATGATTCAGTATTTGCAGCCCTTTTTAGAAACCTGGGGGTCTTGTCACCCCGGAAGAGAAAATCCCGCAAGTTATTCGGCAAATCTGGACGAAAGGGAACTTCGGGTTCTGCTTCAATGGTCGGTCGACCAGTATCCGCGGTCGGTCGACCAGTCTCCTGTTCAGGCAAAATTTCCGGATCCTGATCTGTGGTCGGTCGACCAGAAGCTTCGGTCGGTCGACCGCCTTCACTGCTACTCGCCTGTTTTTCCTTCTCAGCCCCCACTTTGGCTCCACTTCTTAGGGTTACGACGTTTAGAGTCTCCTTTTTCTGGTCCGGTTTTGTCGGAAGCTGACCCGGAGCCCTAGTATCATTCTTGCTTGCAATTTGAGCAATCTGGGATTCTAACATCTTCATCCCTGCCTCTCTAGCCTGTGAATCCTTCTGAACCAGCCCAATAAGATTTTGGATAAGAGCATCTGTGTTGGGTGGTGGATTGGAAGGTGGTTGAGGGTTGAAAGGTGGTCTTTGGAAATTTTGTTTATGTGGGGGTACATAGGTGGAATTTTGCTGAGGTTGCATGTGTTGTGGGTTTTGAACATTCTAGCTTGTCCACCTTAAGTTGGGATGGACATTATTATTATTCGGGTCATAGAAGTTGTTCCCACGGTAATGCTGAAAAGCGGCACATGTTTCATTAGATGAAGTATAGAATTTTGACACATGCCCTTCTCCACCGCACCTCTCACAAGCAAAGGGTCCGTCCTGAACGGCGTTCACTTGGTATATTCCTCCCTTGCTTCCACTCCCTAGATCGAGTTTTCCTGCAGCCTCAAATTTTTCCAACTTGGCTGTCAAGGCCTCAATTGCTGACAGGTTGTACTCAGGTTTCCTCTGATTTCCTCTGGAAGTACCATGCTCAGCACGGTGCACAGCAACATCTTCTATCAACTTGAGACCCTTAGTCTCTCCTGAATTATCTTGGAATCTCCCATTAGCTGCAGCATCTAGATAGGCCCTGTTGTCATCATAGAGACCATTGTAGAACTGGTTGCAAAGAAACCATTGTTCGAATCCGTGATGTGGTATGGATCGAACAAGTCTCTTGAACCTGTCCCACGCCTCGCTAAAGTCTTCATTGGGACCTTGCTTGAAATTAGTGATCTGCGCTCTTAAAGCATTAGTCTTTGATGCGGAATAGTATTTCCAGTAGAATGCTAAGGCTAAGGTGTTCCAATCCGTGACTCACGCAGCAGTGCGGTCAAGATCTCTGTACCACTCTCTCGCAAAGTCCCTAAGGGAGAAGATAAACATGGTTTGTTTAATCTGGTCCTGCGTCACTCCTTCTGGGGGTGCTATAGAGCATATGTAATCTGTGAAGATTTAAATATGCTTAGCAGCATCCTCATTGGCCGAGCCTCCAAATTGGTTTCTTTCAACCATAGTAATATAGGCAGGCTTGGCCTCGAATGGCTTCCCAGTACCTGCAGGTAAAGTGAACCCTTTGTATAGGTCCTTTGCCTGAGGCATGGAGTGACTGGCAATAGTAGCTTCTTCTGTCATATTCTCTTCTTCTTTAGGAAAAACTGGAAAGTAGGTAAAAGGTGGTGTTTTTGGCGAAAGTGGATTGATGGGTGAATTTGGTTGTGAAGGTGGTGTTTTTGGTGAAGATGGTGGTAGTTCGAATAAGTCTTCTTGAAATAAGGAAGATGGTGAGCCTCCTTCCTGATTTGCTAGAAGTTGCTTTCTTCTTTCTCTAAGAGTCCTCTCAATTTCGAGGTCAAGTGGTAGGAGTTCTCCTTGAACTGACCTGCGCATAAGATGGAAACTACAAGAAAAAAGTGAGAAGGTTTAAGGAACAAAAAGTTCCTTAAACAAAGAGAAACAAAAACAAAAAACAATAAACACTGGCGTCACCTCCCCGGCAACGGCGCCAAAATTTGATGCCCGTCGTTGAGGGTACCAAAGATAAAATTTATAATTCCTAACTTTAACAATAGATAGCGAAATTCAGGGTCGAACCACAAGGAGGTGGGGAATGTTTATTGTTTAATGTGAATGTTTAAAGTAACAATTTTGGGGGTTTGAATTGGTAGATTACTAAGTCTAAGGCAAAGATTAAAATAAAACAAGAAATAAAGACGAGAATTAAAAATATAAAAAGGGATGCTAGGATGTTTGGGTAATAAATAGCTAAGGTAAAATAAATCCTAAGGTCAACATGTATTGCAGTCGCGTAAGGGGGTGTAACATATCTTTTTAGGTCTATGCTACCTAATAGCTCCTTTCGGCCTATGCTATTAGTTCCTAGGTCTCACAATTATTGGGTGTCAACAATAAGGGTGATTCCTAAATCCCAGGTCACATACCTTTCAGCCTTGAGTAACCTATCCGTCTTAAGGTGTAAACCAATGCCCTTCCCGTATCTTTCAATCTTGGGTAGGTCATTACTAACATCCTACAAGTCTCCTTATGGTCTCATTGCAGGATATTATAATTGACAAGAAAAGACGAAATAAGAAAACATACGCGGGTGGTCGACCGACCGGCTACTCCAGTCGGCCGACCACGGCCTCGGTCGACCGACCAGCTATTCCAGTCGGCCGACCGTGGTCCTGCTACAAGTCGGTCTTTCGAATTTTATCTACCTACGCATATTCATCCCCTACATCCTAACATATGAAATTTAGCTACTCATAATACTTAAGATGATTATAAAATTTGGAATAAACATGGTAAACATGGTAAACAATCTAAACATGCCAGATTCAATAAAGCTTGAGATTCTAACTTAACAATTGTAATAAAAATAAGAACTATAATAAAAAGCTAGATTAAAAAGAGTAATACCACAATTGGAATTAGGGCAGAAAGAAACAAACTTTATTGAATGCTTGGGAACTGCTGAAAGATTACAAAACTAAAGTTCTTCTGAGTAAAACTGGATGCAAAAACTTGATACTAAAAGATTCGATGATGAAAAGATGATGACTCCTAAGATCCAAGATATCTAACCCTAATCACAAGATTAGTTTATATAGGTAGAAAAAGTAAGAGTTTCCTAAAAGCTCTAATTCTACTTTATTTCCGAAAAGAATCGCATGGGCTTCCGCTGTGGTCGGTCGACCTACTATGTGGGTCGGTCGACCGCTTCTTTCTGGGCTTCTTTTATTTTTGGCCTTCCCTGAGATTTGGGCTTTATTAAAGTTCAGGCCTGGTCGGCCGACCCGTTTAGCTGGTCGGTCGACCGCCTCTGTATGGAAATCTTCGTATTTCTTCTTGTTTTGACTTCTGGGCTCTTGACTTTGACTCCAGTTGACTTTCTATTTACTCCTTAATTATGCAAAAGACTTGAGGATACGGATTTGGTGCTAAATCGTCTCTTTTCCGCATAAATCTGCAAAAGTGCATAAAAATACGAAAGTACACGATTTGTGGGAAATAAAGGCTAAAACATAGTAAATGAGCGACCAAATACGTGTAAAAATAGATGTAAAACATCATAAAACAGACACGTATCACGGACTATGCAGGATGTTTCTTAGACAGAAAAAGTACCTCCGGACTTGCTACCTTTGTAGGTCCTTGTATTATATCTTGGGGATCCAAGAAACAAAACTCTGTCGCTCTCTCAACTGCTGAAGCAGAATATACTGCAGCCGCACTGGTATGTTCTCAACTTTTATGGTTAAAGCAACAGTTACATGATTATGGTATTGATGTTGGATGTGTACCTATATTATGTGATAATACGAGTGCTATAATTATATCTAAAAACCCAGCCCAGCACTCGAGAACTAAACATATTGAAATTAGACACCACTTTCTAAGAGACCATGTTGAAAAGAAAAATATAAAATTGGAATTTTGTAGTACGGAAAAACAGTGGGCAGATATCTTCACTAAACCATTGGCTAGAGAACGCTTTGAGACTTTGCGATTGGAAATTGGTTTAATCGGTGGCACCTAATCAAATCTTAAAAGCAAAAATAACCCAATGATTGACTACGGTTTAGATGAGATTATATGACTGTGTCCGTATACTCCGCTGCATGTGTATGTATGTATTCGATGATAAATTTTGTGATTAGAGTTATATTATATGATTTACATATGGATGTGTACGCAACCAATCTCAAAATAATATTATATTACATATTATAATTCACCACAATTTACATATTACAAATTATTTAAAACAATAATATACAAATATTACTAAAAACGAAAAACAAAAATAACAAACAAAACTTACCTCAAATACACACATAATCCGTGTGTATCAACCCCACCTTATGCCACGTCTCACACCAACATAGCCCCACAACCATTTGCCACGTACCCCCTACCTAAACCCATAGCCTTTGACTTTCACCCACCCATCATTATTACCCCAACCAATTACCACTCCCTCAAACATACCTCAGTATACTTCCATTATTACCATCCTCAAACCAAAACTCCATAAAACTCCTATATTTCCCAAACCTCCGTAAAACCTCCATTAACACTCCGTCACAAATTCCACCAAACCTCAATCAAATCACACCATTCTTAATCAAAATGCCTCCTTCACGCGCCACCCGTTCCCAAAATAAAAAACCCTCTCCACCTTCACCAACCCCATCACCCCTACCGTCTCCGACACCCCCTGCCGCTTCAGCTCCACCATCCGACAATGGCAAACGACGCAAACTCAACCGCTCGTCCCCCTCCATTCCCGATGACTTGCATGACCTAGGCTCTCCGTCGGAAAATCCGCGCCCTCTGTTTTCCGAGTACTCCATAGAAGCCACTAGGGAAGGTCTTGAGAAGGTGCGAATGACTAAGCTAGAAGGTATGTTAATTGAACGTGTTTTACCTTATGCCAACATGGGGGTCGCTACTATCCGGGGTCATGGGTTGAAAATTCGAAATCTTTGTCTTTCTTTAAAGACTTCTTGAAGTTTCAGGGTTAGGAATTCATTAGTAATTTCTCTGGGTTGATTTTCCCAATTGAAATAGTTCAATTTTATGCGTCAGTAAAAAGCTGTGATGAAGGGTTGCATGCCGTAGTGAATGGTAAGGATGTCGTGGTGTCAAAATCTGATTTCTGTGATACTTTTAAGATTGATCAAAGTGGTCTTGTTCTTGATCCTAAGAAGGAGTGGAATGGGGTGTCAAAAGAACAAAAGATGGAAATTAAAAAATATTTTGATGAATCTGCAACAGAGAATAGTCCCTTGTTGACCGTGCTCTTTTCCCCGAAACTGAAATTGTTTGTCAACTATTTGTTGAATACGATCTTACCACGACGAGGGGGAAGGGATAAACTTTCCAGTACTGAGGCAGTAGTGATGTACAATTGGTTAGAAGGTATAAAGATTGACTTGGCTTTGCTTGTTTATAACAAAATCTTGCAAATATCGAGTGTTCTTGTGAAGGAAAAACCGTGCTCTACACTCGACATTCCCTATGGAATGTGGGTGTCTGAGCTTCTGTTTAAAAAGGGAGTTGTTGATGATTCGAGCTTGGGAATCAGGCCTCGTAACAAGATGAATGATCGGATGTTAAAACTAATGGGGATATGCTTTGAAGGGGATGATCTCACGTTTGGTAAGAATATTGGTAAGGAACCCGTTTCGACTTCATCTCCATCCTTTGCAGGTCTTGATGCAAAAATGGACAAGATTATTGGTTTGTGTGAAGGGCAGAAAAACTCTGATGAGGCAGTGGGTAGTCGTAAGAAGAGAAGTCGTGAATTTGAGGATGAGGTTAAAGATTGGATGGAAAAGGTTGAGAAACAATTGGTTAAAATTGGCTCGGAAGTGTCTGTTGTTTGCTCGGAGTTGTTAGTTATGAGTGATCGTCTTTCCTTCATCACAACTCAAGGAGGAGCCATGGTAAGAGATCACGGGCTGTTACGAGCAGATGCATCTCAAGCACTAGAGGCCGTCAAGGCACTCTCGCTTAAAGTGCTCAACTTCGAGATTGCTCTTAATGCTCAAGGAAGAAATGTGTCGAGTTGTTTAGATCGGTTGGAGACACTCGAGTTTCGTACCCGACCCGATTATGTGAACCCATATGCAAAGACACCGGGCGCAAGCTCTCGTTCGTGATCCGTCATCTCCGTCTCTGTTTTCCAGAATTGAAGTTGGTTTGTTGTTGTTTTCGTTAAGTCCTGGGTTGGACTTATAAACTCTTTAACTATGTGGCCCAATTCCCTTCCCTGGCCCATTAGGAATCCGAGGCCCTATTTCTTTTTGCCTCCCTCGGATTTCTTAACCCTAACCGGCCTTGTTATTGTTTTTGATGCGGCCCAAACTTGACATTCCTTTATTCTGGCCCATCTTCTTTTGTTATCTTTTGCATTGGCCCATACTATCCTAACCCTAGCCAGGCCCATTTTTCTTAATACTCTATTATTCCTCATTCGGCCCATTGGCATAATATGTTCGGATTGGTTGTGTATCTTTTAACATTACGTATGTGTTTGTATGATATTTTCTATGTTCATATTTTTCGACTCGTTTATATGCTTGCTTATGCTTCGTACGTATATTATTCTAGTCGTTTCATGTCTTTGTTCTCATCTTTTCGATGATGTCAAGAGGGGGAAATATGCGACTTAGATTAGAATTTGCCTAAGCTTGCTCCTTGTCGTAATTCATTGTCTCTTAGGGTCCTTAAAGGATATGGGATAGATAGAAGATAAAAACCCTAAGTTAATCTTTGCTATGAATAACCTTTATTATATTGAGGGGGAACATACACTTAGACACGAAATCTAAGAAAGACTTGCCATCATCAAAAAGGGGGAATTTGTTGAACCATATATTCAAATATATATATCGTATATATGTTTATGTTTTGATAATGACAAGTCTAGCTATTTATATATTATATACTCGTATGTATAATCGTGTGCTAAGTGTACAGAACATTAGTAACAAGATCTAATCAATCAAGTATAAAAGATTCAAGCATGTTAGTCAATGAATTGACTAAGTCGAAGATTGATAGAAGATCTCAAGCGTGCAAAATAGACTAAAGTTGTACTTATCAACTATAGCTTTAGTACAAGATTGGTTCTAGTTATAGCCCGTAGCTATAACTCTATATGATGAAGAAATGATCGGAATATATATGTGTTTAAGTTGAAACGTTTGTTTCCAAATCTATGTCGTGTAGAATTAGTGTTTAATTGGTATTCTATTTTAATAAATAGAATTGTTGATCTTAATAGGATTATATAAAATATCCTTAAGTTAAATAAGGAATAAATAATTGTCTTATGAGATAATTATTTATTACTAATATAAACTAAGGATTTTTATATGATCTTTATTGTCAAATATATATAATCTAAATGTAGTTTGTTTCGACTTTGGAAAACGTGTGATATGTCACGTTTACCATAATTCGTGTAGGATTCAATTAAGTAAATATTATGTATTTATTTAATGTCCTAAACAAACTAAGATTATATTATGGTAATATATTTTTATTATCTTTGACATGATTTAGGAAGTTGATTTAATAAGGATACTAACTGTTTATTATATAAAGATCTTTCCTAAATATGAATTAGGAAATAGATTCCTTATATAATACATAGAGTATATTATTAAATCTTTCCTAAATATATTAAGATTAGATTTAAGGTAGTATTACTAAAAGACTAGTATTCTAGTTTTAGTAATATTCCTAAATCGTCATGAGATTTAATTAAGTGATCGCACTATTGTTGTGGACATATTTCCCAACAATCTCCCACTTGTCCTCGACAAGTGTGCGTCACCAATTCTCTTGTCCTATTACAATCTCACACTCAATGCAAGGTGTCTCTCTGAGGTCGTACTTGCATTCGATCTTATCACGAGTGGTTTCCTCGATCTGGAGAATAACTGTTTGACCTGAATTATCTACCATAGGTACCTTCCGAGTGTGGCCACGCATTTTCAGTTAACTTCTCCTCAAGTGGCCTTAAGATTTGAACAACCCTGACAAGGGGTGGACAATTTCTATCGCACTACTCCCTTTAGCTAGCCACAGTCAGTCACAACCCAAAGCAATCCCATTTGACTCCAGTTACGAAAAGTCGTAGAGAATGGATCAAGGTTATGCCAAAACTGTACCATGTTGGGAGAGTAGTCTTTAGTCTAAGAATTGACTCATAAGAATACTATAGCAGCTCTTGCCACGACCCGACTTATCATAAAATTTCCAGAACTCTATAAGCGGTCACTTTACCCGATAGAGTGTCTCTCGCAGTCTGTCTACGTGATCGACTAGTCATCACATATGACTATGGCATTTTAACTTGCCATCGGTCGTCTCACATTCTAGTCGCTTTGAGATGTCACCTCATGTAAGCGGCCAGGGGCTATACTAAGTCAATCCAGTTCACTTATGGGGTTCAAAGTTGTCTCTTACAACCCATTTGGATTTTGACAAAGTATCTTTGATTGTGAGTTAATCATAACTCAAATGATATTGTTATGCAAAAATAGTTAATACTATTTCATTGCATTTGATGCACGATCATCAATTTGTATTAGTGTTTTGCCAATTAACCTTTTATTCATGATTTCAAAACTTGTATTTTGGTCTCCTTCTATCTCATATTATCTCGTATAATATGATCTATTTGTTGGAGTAAGTGTCCTCCACAATAGTGTGATCACGTCAATTATATTATTAATTGACAAATCTCTATAAAAGAATATTCGTGGGATGATTCTTAATCATAAGTCAACTGTTCAACATTAATCGGTAATGATTGGCTTGCTAGAGTTTGACATTACTGTCGTAATGACGGTGGTGACCAGTTGATCCCTTTAGGTCACACCTTTAGGACAACTCTCTTAATAATAAATGAAATAACTGTATATTGATACGAGTTAGTTCATTTCTAGATTATGAATAATATAAGGAGAAAATTTATAATAAGATTATAAATTAAAATATATTAGTGATTGAAATGTCATCACTATTATTTATATGTTTATGAAACATAAAGTTGTTTGAATGAATTATTTAAAACTACAATTGTTGTAGTAACAAAGTACGATCAAATTAGATATAAGTATTTAATTGAATTACTTTTTAATTTACGATTAAAGAGTTTAAAAGTTAAACTCCAATTACGTAAACTAATATGGTCCTAGCTAATGTCACGTATGAGTCCATTGCGTGCCATGGACCGTGTGTTATGACACACACACATACAACATTACATAATACTAGTTAGGAACATTCTAAGGACATCTAATTTAATGCTTGTGCAAGGTAAGAGACATTGTAGGAGATAGAGGTGGCCATCCATTGGGCACTCTATCCACACCACTCGGCCACCCCATTGAGGAGAACAAAAGAAGAGTTTTGTTCCGTCATTCAAACTACTCATTCATTCATCTTGGTGGCTAGGTTTTTATGCATTAGAGAAAAGAAAGAAAATTCCCTCTAATACACACATCAAAACTGTGCACCCTCCTTAGTAATCTAGAGTTTTTGTATCAAGTTTTCTAGCAAAAATACATACAAAAGATTGAGTGTAGTGTGTCTTGGTGTTCATCTATTGGAGGTCATCTCTTTGAGGGCTCAAGGAGGATCATTCCGTGTAGTAAGCTCAAGAACAAGTGAAGAAGGTGACTTCACTTGTGCCCTATTTTAGCCGAGACTAGCAATGTAAGGGAGCTTGTTCTTCCTCTTAAATCTCGATTTATTATTGTTAAGCATGCATAAGTTCATCTTATTATATGATAATATCATTAGTACGACTTAAGTAGGTATATAATCCTAAAAATTGGTATCAGAGCAAAGGTTGTTGCATGCTTAATCGGTTTTTAGTTTTTCCGAGTTATGAGACTTAAAATAAAACTATTAATTTCGAGATTAATATGATAAATCACTCAACATTTTGGCTTGTTTATAAATCTGGTCCTAAAATGTTTTAGGTTATTTTGATAATTTATGAGACTTTAAATATTGTTCAATATATAAATTTTAATCATTTGTATGTATTTTTATGAGAAAATCGAATTAAATGGTTAAAATAGATAGAAAACGTTTCTAGCCTTGAGTTTTTCACACGACCGCACATGCTTATTTTACTTAATGTATGTAAAATTTGGTACAATATGATGTTGTATAGCATGTTTTACGATTTTATTAGTTAAAACCGTATTAAGAGGTAATTTTGGCCATATAAATATGATATTTCGAGTTAATTATCGAAAACCGTGACCAAAATTTTTGACATTATAAATATTAAAGTAATATTTCATAATGTTTGTGAATATAAAATCCAAATTTCGAAAATTTTGTATTTTATTTGGATTTAATTCGTAAAGAGTTATGTAATTTAAGGCATTGTGAACAATATAAACATAATTAAAGGGTTAATTATTATCAAAATTATTTATGACTAACTTTGAATCCTAAAATGTGTTAGGATATTATTTAGAACATAAGTTTGTTTATGTTTTAATTTATGCATTTTCACGGGTTAAAATTGCAAAATCTCATAAAACCGATTTATTGTTAACCTAATGAGTTATTAGGGCGATTTGGCATTTAAAATGAACATATTCATAACATTTATATTGCTGCGTTTTACCTTATGAATGTCATATTTCATTGCATTATTTTGAATCATGTAATTATTCTAGTATGGCCTTTGTTTAATCGGTAATTCCCGTAATGAAAGGGTTATTGATTTGGTTGTAATTTTGTGATCTCGTATCACCCAATTGTAATTTATTTCTATTTTATATTGTATAAAGTAGATAGAATTTAGAAATGTAATATTTGTAATTCGAAGTTCCCAAGGCGTTGCATTCCCGGAGGAGTCCAAGACGGTGTTCCTCAAGTGATTGCCGAGAAGCCCTAGGGACCAAAGGAGTTGGTTTCCGAATTGTATTTTATTTATTTTCTTTTAGGAAAAGGCCATACTAGGAATTTTATTTGTTGCTTTATTTTGTTTTTATATGTTGCATGCATAGCCAAATCGTCGTTAACATGTCATGCATATCGAGTATTGAGTCTTCAACGTATCATCTTATTATCGACAATTCACCAAATTAGTTCACTTAAAAGGAGATAGATAATATTTGATAAGATCTCTTACGTATAAAATATTGAGACTTATCCTTACCAAAGAGTATGGACCCATGAATCCCTTCTTCACAAATGTAGGCTCGGCTAAACCGGGGTACTAAAATTGTCACGTTGGGTAAGTGGGGTAATAAAGATTACACCTTGAAATTTGGTCGATCTCAACGAAAGTGTTCGTGACCGTAGTTGCAATAAGTTCGGGCTAAAGACGATTTTTAGAAAATTGTCGACCGAGAGTTCTAAAGTAGAACCGATTAAAGGGTTAATCCACCAAATTATGCCTATACGGGTTGAATCGGCTATACCGTGCCCGCATAAGTATGGGTTTGGGTCTCGGGATGGTTTACTTAATTGTGTAAGAGATCGTTAAGTAAATACTAAGCTTGTTTAAAAATGTTTAACAAGTATTAAAATGATGAACGAACGTTAATTTTTCCTTCATTTCCGTTTTTGTAGTTATTTAATCGCAATGGATTCATTCAACCCTATCACTATTAATTCTTGTCACAATGTTTTCGACGATGTTTGCAACCAAAATAACATTGATACTACTAGAGAATTTCATTTCGGAACGGGTCCAGATGGCAATGTTAACTTTATTACTTTTCTCCCACCTCCCAAAGATCCACTTCTTGACACGGCTTATATAGATGAGCTAAATGAAGAATTGGATGCCTTATACTTGAAGAAAAGGGCTTATGATGAAGGAGAAGAGGATTAAGAAGAAGAAGATAAACTTACAAAAGGGGCGATGCCACTATTGTAGTGTCATGAGCCATTGGAAGAGGAATTGCTCCAAGTACTTACGTCATATGCAAGAAGGTCTTGTGATTCCGTTAGGTAATTCCAAATCCGAAATTTTTATTATTGACATCAATTTTATATCCAACACAACATGGGTATTGGATACTGGTTGTGGTTCTCACCTTTATAATCGTTTGCAGGGTTTAAGAGAAGTGGAGAAAGTAGACAAGGGTGATATGGATCTCCGACTTGGAAATGGAGCTCGGGTAGCGGCTACTTCAAAAGGGACTTGCACTCTGGCCTTGTCAAGTGGATACGAGTTAAAATTAAATAATTGTTATTTTGTACCGTCTCTTTCCAAAAACATTATTTCTATTGCAATGTTAGACATTGAGGGATATAATTTTTCCATTAAGAACAATTGTTGTGTAATTTCTAAGAATGACATGGTTGTTGGCCATGCCAATTCAATTAATGGAATCTATGTTTTGGAAACTTCGGACTCGTCTAAAAATGTCTATAACGTTAATAACAAAAGGATAAAAACAAGTGACCCAAATGAATCATACGTTTGGCATTGTCGACTTGGTCACATAAATGAAAATCGCATCAAAAGATTGATAAAGACCAATATAATTAAACCATTCGAATATGAATCATATGGTACATGCGAGGCTTGTCTTCTAGGAAAGATGACTCGTAATCCTTTTAGTGGTAAAGGGACACGAGCAAGTGAGTTATTGGGGCTCATACATACGGATGTATGTGGACCACTAACAATCACCGCTAGAGGCAATTATGACTATTTCATTACCTTCACCGATGATTTAAGTAGGTACGGGTATATCTACTTAATGAAGTATAAGAGTGAAGCCTTCAAGAAATTTAAAGAATTTCAAAATGAAGTAGAAAACCAACTCGACAGAAAGATTAAGACACTACGATCCGATCGTGGTGGTGAATATCTTAGCAATGAATTTGATTCACATCTAAAAGAATGTGGCATTGTGTCACAACTTTCACCTCCAGGAACACCACAACTTAATGGTGTGGCAGAAAGGAGGAATCGAACCTTATTGGATATGGTCCGATTAATGATGAGCCAAGCTGACTTACCTGATTCATTTTGGGGATTTGCGATCCTCACTGCCATCAAATCGTTGAACAATACTCCAACGAAAGCGACCGATAAGACTCCATATGAGATGTGGAAGGGAAAGGTTCCTAACTTATCCTATATGAAAATATGGGGATGTGAGGCATATTTCAAGGTAAAGACCGATGACAAACTTGCTCCACGATCCGAAAAATGCATCTTTGTTGGTTATCCAACCACCTCACGTGGCTACCACTTTTATAAACCTCATGAAAACAAAGTGTTTGTGTCTTCTGAGGCTGCCTTCTTAGAAAAGGAGTTTATTTCTAAGAGACAGAGTGGGAGAAATTTTGAACTTAATGAAATTCGAGAAGTTCAAGAGCCATAAACTGAAGCTGAGACAGATGAAGATGTTCCTTCTTCTTCCGCTTCGGTACCTATTCAACCCAGGAGGTTGAGTAGGGTTCCACATCAACCTGATAGGTATGTTGGACTAATTGAGGAAGATGGTAGCCTAGACGTATTACTTTTGGAAAGTGATGAGCCTACCACTTACAAAGCTGCAATCTCTAGTCCCGACTCCGCCAAATGGCAAGAGGCCATGGCATCCGAGATGGATTCTATGCATCAAAACCAAGTATGGGACTTGGTAGACTTGACTAACACTAGTAGAAAAATAGCTTTTTGCGGCGTCAAAAATGTGGCCATTTGCGGCGTTTTTGGTGTAGAAGCAAATAAGGGGGCCGCAAATAGAAAAGCTATTTGCGGCGTTTTAAATAAAGATCTATTTGAGGCGCTTTTCAAAAAAACGCAGCAAATGAAGATGGTTTATTTGCGGCGTTTTTTTCAAAAAACGCCGCAAATAGTAAAAAAAAAAAAAGTTTTTTTTTTTTTTATTAAATAGAGGCATCGAAAACAAACATGATTTGAATAGAATAACTCCCAAATATATTTTTCCATAAGACATTCTTTCAAGATTTTTGTAAATATTCATACATCAAATAGAAACAAACCACATACAATATTCCGAAACTAATTACAAGACACTAAAATTACATCAAATTGGGAGTGAAGTGGCTGGTATAGCCAATGAAATTAGTCGAGCAGAACCCGTAAGCCTACCCAAACAACTTGAGCCTTGGTCTTGGTCGTTGTTGAAGAGATGACCCATTTTACGCCCCTTGACAGCCACGGCCAATCACAAATACTACCTGCAGATGCAAGCCAAGCCAGTATACTACCTGCAAATCATTTATAGAAGCTCATCATACTCTTATGTCAGGTACTCATATGAGATGACAAGGTTTTATTTCAGGTTAGTCATTTGTTAGTCTGGTCCATTCAGGTTTACAACTACTTATGGTTGTTCTTTTCGGGTTTGGCCAGTTAGTAGGTAAATGATACACTTTAGTAGCTAATTTTCCGCTGACTCAAGAAACTCGGTCTTACTGATGATTGATATATTCTCTAGGGTCACTAATTATAAATCAATCTCATAATAATATGCCAACAAATGAACCACATAAGATAACTAAAACCGTGAGAGCCCAGACACAGTGAAAGGTAGAGTGATCGCTGAAATATGCAGATGACAAAATGACAGACTTTTAGACACCGATACTGAGCATGCTGGACGACAACTCTAGACCACCTGAACAACCAAACATCACCTAGAACTCACTGGAACAGTAGACAATTGCAAATCAATAGTGCATAAAGTCATAGAATACTAAAACAGAGCGACAAATTCTAATGTGAAGAGGTTCTCTCATATTAAGACCATCTTATAACAAACCCTTAACTGAGCCATTTTCTAGTACTGTATCAATTAGACGACAACTTTTTAATAAGGGGATGGAGACCCCTTGGTTCAAAACGCATAATGACAGAAAGGCAATTTCGAGCAGACCCTTAATGAAAAATGCATCATGAAATGTATCCATAATCCCCTGTGTCACATACAGTACAAGAAGCATAAAGACTGTATTGAGCTTTGAGCCATTTTAATGTAATTTATCATAATCCAAAACAAAATAATAATGAGTCATTTTCCCTAATTGCAATGAAAAATAACCACATCAACAACTATAAAATAAAATAATTACTCTACACACTAACTCCCTCCCTTGTTCTTCATTCCAAAGTAACACAAGAACTTGGCAGGCATTTTAGCAACGCGTAAACAGTAGGCATTAAAAACATGCTACTGATTGTGTTTTCACTTACAAGAATGAAAGTCTTTTCATGTTTTGGATTGAATCTTGAACGGGACCGTACATCTGATTGTAACTCAGGTCTCTGTCAAAAAATCATTTGAACAAATTAACCTTCTCTGCAACATAATTACCGGGTTTGAGAACTGAATCATAAGCCATATGTGCCCTACAACTATACACATGCTTAGCTAGCATGTCAGTAATGCATACAAGAACAAAAATGTTACTCACAAAAGCTTCATATTTACGAGGTTTCCAATGTAGTCACGGACTCGACCAACAATCGAGCAGTTCCTCAGTAATCTGATCACAGAAGAAAGAATCAAACGTCAAACGACTACAAGAACTACTCCCTCTAACTCGACATATTCTTTACATTTGGATCTGTATGTTAATCAAACGTCAAAGGATAAGCAACTAACATATAGAATAGAAATGAACACTGCATAGACCATACTTTAAGTTGAGAAATCCTGATTAAGAATTGCAACGGCTAACCAAATGAGACTCATCCGAAGACTCGAGTTGTAGTAGTCTTGTAGTCAAAAGATGACTAAGAATAGTTAGTATTCTTTTTCATGGTAATCTAGTTTGTGCCAAGAATACATCACATGTTTTTTCACCTATCTCACTGAATTAGTTGTAAAGTTCACATAAACACTCATTGTCACATTTTCAAGAGATACAGATCAAAGTTAGACTTTTAAACCAAGTCACACATTACCTTGTCACTCCGTATATCACGTCCAACAAAATGTCGACTTAAGTGCACCGGTTTATCTCTTGATGCATGTATGAAAACAGAGAATCTACCTTCATGTCCCTGGGGATAAATAAATGATCATGTTATTACTGTCTTTCAAAAGTAAAAAGTACTGGACAATTCAGTTATCTGTATACCATGATAGTTGGCAGTTTGGCACTGCTTAACTGGACAAATCTCTCAGAAATTGACTTTAATACTCTTTTATTAGTTCAATTTTTGCAGCTGATTCTAATCTGGAGAAGCACACATTGTATACCAATACCAACACGATCAAGATAACATATATAAAAAAAATCTGAAGTAACCAATCAGGTTGGTCACAAAGAACGAATAGCAGTGTAAGTGAAGCACGGGCATTTATCATACACCACCTGTCCTAGCTAGAATAACCAACAAGAGATGAACATCTCTAAGCTCCCATAACATTAGTTGAGAAGCATACAGGTTTCTTCTTGCACGCGTTTTGGAGAGTAACTTCACATTATACTATAGTTTCTTCTCCCTTACTTCAAATAAATCAAAAACATTGAACCCTTTCTTCTCCTTTAGTTTACTCCCTGTCCTTATCTAATAATTGATCGCAAGTAATGATAACTAATTTACCCCTTTTAGAAAGGCATCAAGAGTGACAGCAAGTACCACATTCTTCACTAATTTGTGGCTGTCCCTTTCGTAACAAGACGTCCTTAATGATATGTTCACTTCCAAGCACAACCTATCTGGTTAATCTTGTTAAAGCTGATTAAGACAACTTCATACATAAAATGACACTCCCGGTCTGATGAAGACAACCAGCAAGAAAATATGTCCACATAATATGATTAAATTGCAACCAGAACAACGACTCATTATGTATATATATATACAAGAGATAGAGTCATGCATAAATTGAGAATGGCAAAGTGAGAGAATAGAATAAAAGGTATCTGATGGACACTTACTATAAACTGCCTTCCAAGTTGATTGATAGTAGAATTAACATCAAGTTTCAAAGTGCTGACACGGACATATCGAGGTTTAGGAACATCTGCAAAAGGAAAGTTGGGAAAAATGATAGCAGCTCATAAATTGAAAAAAAATTAGTAGGAATCTAAGTGGAAGTAGGAATTAGAAAAGAAACCAGGGGTTTGATACTGAGAGAGCAAGTCTTGAACATGTTTAACATTGTTTCTAATTAGTATCTTAGCCAAAGCGGATTGAAGAGTAGGTTTTCTAAGAAGTAGAAAATTCTCTGTAGTGCCACTTCCAGAAGAGGAAATATCCTATGGAGAAACATTAATAAGCACTATTCAAAAGAAGACACGTTATTTGTTAGTTATGCAAATACAAAAATGAGAAAATACGTGGCCGAAAAGAGGGTCATAGGTTACTATATAGATAAGCCCCAGCTGCCTCTTCCCTTTGGTGTTGAGTACAGAAGACATCTCTAAGATATCCTTTATCACCGGAAGATCTATAAACAATTAAAACAACAACCCAGAATGAGTGAATGAATAATAAGCCAATGTATGTATGATTTACCTTCCATTAATGCGCGTTAGGCAAGTCTTTTACAAGACAAGATGCAATGTGTAAGTGTATACCATACAAATATCAAATGTATCAAACTGGATCAACCGTCTTAAGTTAATTAATCAAATACCAACCTTCCCCCCACAATCTCTAAAATATGTTTTCAATCAATATCTATAGCACCAAGCAAACGTAAACCTGTTCAGTGCCTCTAATTATTATACGGGGCATCTGTATTTGATATGATGTACAATACTCAGTCATTCACTTGTAAACATACCTTACTATAAGGAGTACAACCTTAATTACCTTGTATGGTTTTATTACCCGACTAATGAAATAAACCTAATTTCCAAATTCAGTTCGAGTAGTTAAAAAGAATTTTGTTATGAATAAAAGTAAGCAAGGCAAACAAGTACTGTAACATCATACATGCCTAATCACCCAACTTTCATTTTACACTTCTAAGCATTATTACTCTAATGTTCAGATAAAACCGCATTCTCGCAAAGCCCTATCAGACCCGATATTTCGGAAATTTCCCAATCAAAAAAGCTTTTTACAAAGAAGAATGCGTTTCTTCGAATATATATAAACCCTAAAAAAATTAACTAATCCAACAAAAACATAAACCCTAAAAATTAATCGAATTGTACTGTATTTCGAAAATAAACACTCCAATTAATCGAAAATAAATACATACCTAATATCAACAATTGAAGACGAGGTGACGCGGTTGTGGTTGGGCACGCGGTGGTGGTGGAGCACGCGGTGGTTGCGAGTAAGAAGAGGGCACGCGGTGGTTGTGGGTGAGAAGGGCACGCGGTGGTTGATGAGTAAGAAGGGCGAGTTCTGATGAAATTGGTAAAGTGAATATAAATGACGCGAGAGGTTTATTTTATTCTTTCTACTGTGTTAATCGTTCGCTGCGTTTTTAAAATTAACGCCGCAAATGGCGTTTTTGAGGCGGTTTTCCAAATAACGCCTCAAATCGTTATATTATTTTAATTTTTAAAAAAAACTATTTGCTGCTATTGGGATAAAACGCCTCAAATACATAGCCGCAAAAAGCTATTTTTCTACTAGTGTAAGGAGATGAGACCTCTCCAATGCAAGTGGATCTTCAAGGTGAAGAATGGCATAGAGGGACATGATGATGTCTATAAAGCTAGGCTAGTAGCTAAAGGGTTTTCCCAAGTTCAAGGTCTTCATTATGATGAAACCTTTGCTCCAGTAGCCATGCTAAGGTCCATTAGGATAATGTTAGCGATTGCCGCATTTCATGACTATGAAGTGTGGCAAATGGACGTCAAAACCGCCTTCTTAAATGGGCATTTAAAGGAGGATGTGTATATGATACAACCTGAGGGTTTTGAAGCTCTTGAAAATCCTAACAAGGTATGCAAGCTTAAGAGATCCATCTATGGTCTTAAGAAAGCATCCAGGAGTTGGAATCATTGCTTCAATGAAGTCATAAAAGAAAATGGTTTTACTCGAAGTGTCGAGGAACCTTGTCTATATATGAAATTCAGTGGGAGCAACGTTGTATTCCTAATCTTGTATGTGGATGACATACTACTCATTGGAAATGATGTTCCAATGCTTTCATCAGTGAAAGGATGGTTAGGTAACCATTTTCAGATGAAAGATCTAGGAAATGCACAATGCATATTAGGTATCCGGATCTATAGAGATAGGTCCAAGAGGATATTGGCACTAAGTCAAGAATCTTATATCGATAAGATCCTTCGCCGGTTCAACATGGGAAATTCAAAGAGAGGATTTATCCCTATGGGAAGTGGTATTATATTGAAGAAATCTCAATCTCCCACGGAGGCCAAGGATGTGGAACGCATGAAAATGATCCCTTATGCTTCCGTCGTGGGATCTATCATGTACGCCATGATATGCACTCGTCCAGATGTCTCGTATGCTTTGAGCATGACTAGTAGATATCAAGCAAATCCAGGTGAAAGTCACTGGATTGCAATCAAGAATATCCTTAAGTACTTAAGAAGAACTAAGGATTCGTACTTAGTGTTTGGAGGGGAAGAAGATTTGTGTGTAAAGGGTTACACAGATGCAAGCTTCCAAACAGATAAAGACGATTTTAAATCCCAGGATGGATTTGTTTTTATCTTGAATGGTGGTGCCATTAGTTGGAAGAGCTTCAAAGAACCAGTCGTTGCGGATTCTACAACGGAAGCAGAGTACATTGCAGCATCAGAAGCTGCTAAGAAAGCAGTATGGATAAGGCAATTCATCGAGGGACTAAGGGTAGTTCCAAATGCTGAAGATCCTATTACCCTGTACTGTGATAACAGTGGTGTTGTCTTTTAGGCTAAGGAGCCAAAGTCTAGTAATAAGTCTAGACATGTACCAAGAAAATATCATGTAATTCGGGATTTCATTGATAGGAAGGAAATAACGATTTGTAAGTTTGGGACAGACGATAATGTGGCTGATCCCTTAACCAAACCACTAATGAATCCAAGGACTCATCGAGTGTTGATCCAAAGCGTTAGTATTTGTCGCGTTTCAAATATTAGCACGAATTACGAATTATAGGTCTAGGGACTAATTCACCATTTTTTATCCAATAGGTCTAGGGAAAACAAATATCCTTCTACCTTGGGGATTCACCTCAAGACCGTCACAAATACAAACCACCTTCATGACCACCGACGGACCACCATCACGACGCCAATCACCACCACCGTCCACATTCATCATTCATCATTCATCAAGATTCAATAAAGATCGTTCCATACATTGTCTAAATTGCTAATTCATTCAAGATTGTTCTTAAAGATTCCAAGAAGCTTCCGCGAACGATTTCTTTGTCAAGAATTCGTATCATTAGTGGTATCAGAGCTTCGGCTCTTGATTTTCTTTTCTACAAGACAATCCATGAGGGGAATTAATATGGAGGGTGCGAGATTCGAGGGAGAAGGTGGAGTTCCGTTACAATTGCCAAGAAACCTAATGCTACGTAACTTACTAATCCAACCCGACCAAATCTCCAACGATTAAAGAAGTCAAGTGTTTTACACCAAGTGTCAAGTTCAAGTTAAGTGGTGTAGCGTAATCATTGACGGAGGTAGTTGTGCAAACGTTGCTTCCGAAGAGATGGTATCCAAACTTAACCTAATTACCACCACACACCCAAAACCCTATTTACTACATTGGTTGGATGACGGGAGTGTTATAAGGGTGACGAGGCAAGTGAGGATAGGGATTGCGATGGGATCATACAAAGACGAGGTTTTGTGTGATGTTACACCTATGGATGCGTGCCATCTATTATAGGTCGCCCATGGCAATTTGATAGAGATGTGGTGCATCGAGGCAAGGCAAACGTGTACGAGTTGAGGAACAAGGGCAAGAATATCATACTAAAACCTATGACACCCCAAGCCGTACTAGAGATGACCACAAAGAAGGAAGAGGAGGCTAAGAGCACGAATTTTGTGGGCGAGAGGGAGGTAGAGCGTACCATAGAGGAAGGAGGGAGGGGGTATGCACTAGTGACCAACGGTGGAGGAGAGGAACATGAGGGTGAGATCGGTTCACCATTGGTGAAGGAGTTATTGGAGGAGTTCAAAGATGTCTTTCCCGAAGATCTACCACCAGGTTTACCACCTTTACGAGGAATTGAACACCAAATTGATCTAGTTCCGGGGGTTGCCCTACCTAATAAAGCCGTATATAGAAGCAATCCGGAGGAGACAAAGGAGTTACAGAAACAGATTGATGAGTTGTTGGAAACAGGTTATGTAAGGGAAACCATGAGTCCAAAAGATGTAGGTTAGATGAGAGCCAATTCGGGGAAGAATACTCAACTAACCTCTTCGGTCTTTACCATAGTTAGGAAGGACGAAGAGGTAGAGGAGGTGTTAGGGGCTGATTCAACCGTGGAGGAAGATAATAAGGAAGTGGTTAGCACGGTGGTGCTAAGGGGTAGCCTAGCGGAGCGGGAACCAAGAGTAGCCACGTTGAGTTTTGAGCGGTTAAGCGAGGTGATGCGTGGGGTTTTTCAAACCAAGGAACGTGGGCTAGGGTTGGTGATAGGCGAAGAAGAAGGCTATAGGGGATTACTTCTAAATCCAATTCGTTTACTTGTGACGGATGGGCGTAGAACTAAGGAGGAGGATGCGATGGTGATGCGTGATGGTACTAAGAGGCGCAGCCATGAGATGTGTAATTCGGGTTTAAACTCGCAACCAAATTTTCTAAGTATGGGTAGCATGGTCCAAGTTCATCATGGTTTGAGGATCAATCATCAAGAATTGAGGTCAATTCTCTTCAAAGGAGGAGGGGATGATCCGAATATGGATAGGGGGTTGATTCATTACTATGATCGAAGATCGATAAATCAATTTTTGTTAGCTATTTTATCATTATTTATCGTATGATTAATATATTGTCTAGTACGGATTCAATGGGTTTTACAACCATGGGCTAACGAGATAACAATAAGGGTCAAATCAAAGCAAGGGAAGACTAAGCCATGGTGGATGGCCCAACTTGAAGACGGACGACCCATGGGCCGCGTATTGCTCGGCCACCAATGGCGTGATGCTCGGTCATCTCACGTGTGGGCTCGGCCATCAAGGACTCCAAATCGATATTGGAGTATCTTTAACTTTTTTGTTATTTTTATTACGTTAGTTATTTTTAGTTAGTTACAAATAAAGTTGTTATAATTAGTTATTAGTTAGTTAATGATACGAATTCTTGAGCAAAGAAATCGTCCGCGGAAGCTTTCTTGGAAATCTTGAGAACAATCTTGAATGACTTAACAAAATAGACAAATATGGAACGATCTTGAAAAAATCTTGATGAATAATGGTGATGGATGATGAACGTTGATGGTGGTAATGTCGAAGTGATGATGGTCCGTCGGTGGTGGTGATATTGGTGGTTGTTTTTGTAGTTGTGACGGTCTTGAGGTGAATCCCCAAGGTAGAAGGATATTTGTTTGCCCTAGACCTATATGATAAACAATGGTGATTTACTCCCTAGACCTATAGTTTCTAAATCTTATCAATACTTGAAAGGCGACAAAGTACCAACGGTTCGGATCAACACTCGATGAGTTCTTGAGATTTCTTTAAGAATGCCTTAAAATGAAAACTTGTAAATTTTGATTGATTGAATAATTACCTGAAAAACAAAGAAGACCCATGTGCCCTATAAATAGGTAATACACACGTCCCAAACACCCACACGCCTCCCATGAATCCGACTTGGATTGGGAGTCCTAAAATCTATCTAAATGGATTAAATATAATCCTTATTAAAATAAACTATATCTTAGGAATTAAAAGAATTAAATAACTAATCCTAATAATCCTAGAATAACTAACTAGCTAGGAAATAACTAATTTGTAATAAACTTGTAACAAACTAGTAACCATCTATCAACCTAGTAACAAACTATAACAAACTAAATAATAAACTTAACTAATTTAGTAACTAACTAAATTAACAACTTAATAAAAATAACATAAAAATTAAATATACTCCAATATAGATTTGGAGTCCAACTTCTTGGAAGTACCCGAGTGCACACTCGGTTCTTGGGATCCGTGCCCAAGTACCCCGACGTGTCCCACACACCCCTTCGGTGGTTCGTCCACCATAGTCTAACCCATCCTTGTCTTGCGACGATCCTTGTTATAACTTTATTAGCCCATGGTTGCAAAGCCCAGCGAATATTTACTAAGCAATACACTAGCCATACGATGATTAATGATAAAATAGCTAACATAAATTGCCTTATCGATCTTTGATCATAGTGACGATTTGATACCCTATCCATAATCGGATCATCCCCAGAATTGTCCTCAATTCTTGATGTTTAGAGCTCAAAAACCTTTGATCCCGGGACATATTTCCTGCAAAATGATTAAAGATTGATTCGTTAAGGAAATCCTCTTGTGGCCGCGCCTCTTAGCACCTTCCCACGACACCACCATGGTTCCCTCTTCCTTGGACTCGTGACCATGCTCCTTCACATAAGGTTCTAGGTCTAGTTTGATTGATAGGATAGCACCCTCCTCGACCAAAGACCTCCTCTCCTCACGTCCTGTGCCACGCACCAAGGCTACACCTCGCAACAACTCACTCACTTGCCCGAAACGAGATGCGCTCACCTCTACCTCCCGCACACCAATGCAAACCACCGGTTCCACCGTGCTTACTATTACGCCCTTACCTCCTCCCATGGTTGATTCAAACACTAACACCTCAGCCCTTACCGACTCTATGGACTCCAATGTTTTGGACTTCCTGTGTTCAATGAACCTCTGTGTGGGGAATATAGCATGTATTCGCCCTAAACTTGAAGGATTATAACGAATTTTACAGTTGTGAATATAGTCATGAGATAATTAAAAACATGAAAAAAATACAACCTTGGGTCCTTGCTTGAATAGGCCTAAGAACAGGAATTAAAGTAAATTCCCTCCTATAACTTGCACCCAAGACTTTGTTTAAGATGATGTCGCGTGTGCTGGAAAGGCTCTCCAATTGCTTTGCAATATGGGGAGAGTTTTGTGAGGTTTTAGATGTGAGATCTGGGTTTTGGGAAAAAGGCAGTTCTCAAAACCCTAATTTCCTTGAGATGTGTTTTATCAGTAAAACAATCAAAGAAGCAGTAACCTGACAAAAGGAGGACTCTCCTTATGTAGTGATTGGGTCGGCCGAACGGGTTGAGGTGAGAGTGGGCTTTTCCCACTCTTACCTTATACCTTTGCGTGATTCGACCCGATTAGCTAAATAAAATTCGTGGGTTTTATTTATAAATTGTACACGGGTTATCAGATATTAATGCAGTCGATGTATTAATAATGGTCTGATAAAATTACGATATTGTATAATTACCCAAATTAATATAACTGTTTATATTAATACGCGAATACAATATTTAATTAAATATAACCGTTTATATTTAATTTACGAATTAATCATGTAATCCGTGTTAGCTAAAATTATTTAATCCGTATTAAATAATAATCTCAACATCTTATTGACTAATTTAATAATCAATACTTCTGACTAACTGTTTAGTCGTATTCGTCATAAATGTTACTGTATTTTCATACCTTCACATCTCTCAAACGTGTCCTATAGGTGTGACGTATAGGGACCAGTTGATCACCGCCATCCGTATGACAATAACGTCAAACTTATCTAGCAAGCCAACCGTTATTGATAAACGTGGATCAACTGATAATAATACTGAAGTATGCCCTTGTGATCCTTAAAGAGATTTAATAAGTCATTGTACTTAATTGTCAAGGACACCAGCCCCAACAATCTCCCACTTGTCCGTACAAGGGTATGTTCAATGACGTTATCACACTACATGTGGAGGACACACGCTCCAACAAACTCCCACTTGTCCGTATAAGTGTAGGTGCGATAACCGATTCTCATATCCTTTTCAAATTTTTCCCACTCAATGTAAGACAATTTGAAAATCCGCAGTCGCAAATGTCGTATCTCACAAGCGATCTGTATCAAGAGTGGTTTCCCCGACTAGAGAGTAACTTAACTGATAAAACGAATCTGTATTCGAGCATGGCCATGCATTTCAGTTACTACTCCTTGAGTGGCCCTGAGAAATGATAAAACCTGATAAGGGTTTGGATATTTCCCTCAACTCGAATCCTGCAGATGTAAGCACAGCATGAAATAACCACGAAAAAATCCTCTTGGCCCCTGTTACGGAAGACCGTGGGAAAGAAACCAAAGTTACCCAAAATCTGCCTTGATCTCAAGAGACAGTTGAAAGTCAAAAGACCCGACTCTAAGAAACACTATGGAGGTCCTATCCACGACCTGGCACCCAATGTTATAAAACATTTAGGACTCCATAACGTTGTCACGGGGTGTCCTGCGAGATATCCGTATAACTCGTCTTTGTGATTGGTCAGTCAACTGTTTGACTTATGGCTCGTTAAACCCACCATCAACCAACGTCACAAAATGATTACCTGAGTTATCAGCTTAAGTGGGTAATCAAGGACTAAAACGATGTATTGTTAATCAGTTCACTTTGTGGTGTTCAAAATTGGCGTACAATTCCACATGAAAAACAAAACATTATATATCATAACAATGAGGTTGAATAGAGTACACCAGAAAATGAATTATTACATGAATTCATAAAAGAGTACTACAACTTAGGAACACATCTAATTCCCATGGAATGAATGTGCCCTTCATGCTTATCACGTGGTAATGCTTTAGTGAGAGGATCAGCTATGTTGTCATCCGTAGCGATCTTATTAATGAATATCTTCTTTTACGCGGACTCAGTTGTAGAATCTGCTATAACACTTTGTTTAGAACTTTTCCAGCTGACAGTAGCGCCATTAAGAGTAAAAACGAATCCAGACTGAGATTTCGAGTCATCTCGATCCGTTTGGAAGCTAGCATCTGCGTAACCCGTGGCGCAGAGCGTCGAGTCGCCTCCATAAGTCAATCCCCAATCTCTAGTCCTCCGTAGGTACTTAAGAATGTTTTTCACGGCCATGCAGTGTTGTTCACCTGGATGAGCTTGGAATCGACTTGTCATACTCAATGCATATGCAACGTCTGGACGTGTGCATATCATGGCATACATGATCGATCCTATTGCCGAAGCATAAGGAATCCGACTCATGCGCTCTTTCTCTTCCAATGTCTTAGCTTCTTGAGTTTTGCTCAAGTGAAGCCCAGTAGTCATAGGAAGGAACCCTTTCTTGGAGTTCGTCATGCTGAATCTCTCTAGAATCTTTTCTATGTAAGACTCCTGACTGAGAGACAACATCCGTCGTGATGTATCCCTGTAGATACGGATGCCCAAAATTCTTTGTGCCTCTCCCAGATCTTTCATCTGGAAATGGTTTTTCAACCATGCTTTAACCGAAGATAAGAGAGGTATGTCATTCCCAATCAAGAGTATGTCGTCGACATACAGTACTAGGAATACAATCTTGCTCCCACTCGACTTAATATAGAGACATGGTTCCTCGACTGATCGAATGAACCCATTCTCTTTTATCACTTGGTTGAAGTGATGATTCCAACTCCTTGATGCTTGCTTAAGTCCATAGATGGAACGCTTAAGCTTGCAAACCTTCTTAGGATTTTCTGGATCAATAAAACCCTCGGGTTGTGCCATGTACAACTCTTCCACCAAATAACCGTTTAAGAAAGCGGTTTTAACGTCCATTTGCCATATTTCATAATCGTGAAATGCGGCGATCGCTAAGATAATCCGAATGGAACGTAGCATGACTACGGGTGCAAAGATCTCATCGTAGTGCAAGCCTGGCACTTGCGTGAAACCTATAGCAACTAGTCTTGCCTTATGGATATCTTGTTTACCTTCCACGGCATGCTTTATTTTGTAAAGCCATTTGCATTGAAGGGGACGTACCTTTGCAGGTAGGTCCACAAGATCCCACACGTTGTTCTCAAACATGGAGTCCATCTCGGATTGCATGGCTTCTAGCCATAGCTTTGAGTCAGAACTGGTCATGGCACCTTTATAGATTGTGGGTTCATTACCCTCTAGGAGTAAGACGTCATCCATATCATGTTCCCCGACCATACCAATGTATCTGTCCGGAGGAATTGAGACTCTTCCCGACCTCCTAGGTTCCTCAGGAATATCTACTGCAGCCTCGGTTGAAGGAACTGTTTCCTCCAATGGTTGCTCGGTATTTGGTTCTTGAACCTCCGATAAATCGAAGGTTCTATTACTCGACTTGTTCTAGAGAAATTCTTTCTCTAAGAACGTCGCACTAGCCGCAACAAAAACACGTTGTTCGGTTGGCGAGTAGAAGTAATGACGAAAAGTTCCCTTTGGATAGCCTATAAAGTATGTCTTGACCGATCGCGGGCCGAGCTTATCCTCGTGTCTCCACTTGACATAAGGCTTGCAGCCCCAAACCCGAATAAAGGACAAGTTAGGGACCGTTCCCTTCCATAATTCGTATGGAGTCTTGTCAACAGCTTTAGACGGACTTCAGGTAAGTATTAAAGCGGCCGACAATAGAGCATAGCCCCACAATGAATCAGGCACAACGGTGTGACTCATCATGGATCGAACCATATCAAGTAAAGTTCGATTTCTCCGTTCGGACACACCATTTAATTGTGGTGTTCCAGGTGGAGTCAACTGTAGCACGATGCCACAGTCTTTAAGGTGTTGATCAAACTCGTGTGAAAGATACTCACCACCACGATCAGAACGTAGTGATTTAATCTTTCTTCCCAGCTGGTTCTGTACCCGATTCTGGTATTCTTTGAACTTGTCAAAGGATTCACTTTTATGTTTCATTAAGTAGACATAGCCATATCTACTCAAATCATCCGTGAAAGTGATGAAATACCTATAGCCTTCTCGTGCGTTGATCGACATAGGGCCACACACATCTGTATGTATGAGTCCTAATAGGTCTGCAGCGCGCATTCCAACACCTTTGAAGGAAATACGAGTCATCTTGCCGATGAGACATGATTCACACGTGCCATATGATTCGAAATCAAAGCCCGAGATAGCTCCATTCTGTATGAGCTGTTTTACGCGTTTCTCATTTGTGTGTCCCATACGACAATGCCATAGATAAGTTTGATCTTTGTCACCTACCTTTAATCTCTTGTTATTCACATGTAATATTTCGGTGGTTTGATCTAAAACATAAATTCCATTCATGGAAACTGCCTTGCTATAAATCATATTGTGTAATGAGAAAATACAACTGTTATTTTCTATTACAAATGAAAAACCAAGTTTTTCAAGCGCAGAAACTGAAATAATGTTTTTGGACAAACAAGGAACATAATAATAGTTATATAAAGATAACTCAAATCCACTTGGAAGCTGGATCACGTATGTTCCCCTCGAGACTGCAGCAACATGTGCTCCATTCCCGACACGCAGGTCAACCTCACCCTTGATGAGGGGTTCTTGGTTTCGGAGGCCCTACACGTGATTACATAGATGAGAACCACAACCAGTATCTAGTACCCAAGTTCTGTAACTTGCATGGTTAATCTCAATCATGTGAATAAAAGAAGAAGAAGACTTACCAACAAGAGTAACACGGCCTGCCTTAATGTCCTCACGATACACGGGGCATGAGCGCCTCCAATGCCCAGTCTTGTGGCAATGGTGGCATTCCATGCTAGTATCCTTGCTCTTTGTTTTGCCCTGTGAGTTCCTCGACTCACCTGGCCCACTCTTAGTTAATCCTGACTTCTTAAACTTGGGCTTGCCTACTGTTAGGTCGCCGTGAGTTTTAGCTTTTCCCTTACCCTTACCCTTACTGGAGATCACGAGAACATCCTGCTTCACGCTCCCACTTAATTTCAGATCCTTCTCGGTCTGTACGAGAAGGGAGTGGAGCTCATGAGGAGTCTTCTTCATGTCGTTCATGTAATAGTTCGCCCTGAAGAGGGTGAACCCATCATGAAGCGAATGAAGCATTTGAACAACGCTTATGTTCTCACTGATCTTGCAGTTTAGGGCCTCCAGTTTCTCGATATTCTCAATCATGTTGAGAATATGTGGGCTAACCGCTTGGCTCTTCTGGAGTTTCGCCTCAAAGAAGCGACAGGTATGCTCATAAGAAACGATTCTCGAAGCTTTTGAGAATTCGTTAGTGAGTGTGGTGAAAATCTTGTTTGCACCATGGGTTATGAAGCGTCTTTGCAAATTGGATTCCATTGCATAGATGAGTACGTTCTTTATCGCACCCGCTTCCATGACGAAGTCGCTATGAGCGCGAACTTCGTTAGCTCTAGCTCCAGTTCCTGGGTGTGCCGGAATGGGCTCAGTTAAGTACTTAAGTTTTCCGTCAGCAATGGCAGCATTCAGTAGTGCTGCCTTCCAGTCAGAGAAGTTTGACCCATCATTCCTCAGTCTAGTAGACTGATTCATGGAGTCCATGAAGGCTTTTAGCCAGGATTCACGTGCTAGCTTGGCACTTGGCATTGGGTCTTCACCAGCCATTAGTTATACAACAATTTTAATTCGAACGTGTTCTACACTGAAAAGATGATAAAACAAAACCATATAAGCAACTCATTGTTGTGATTTATGTCTATATTAAATTGAATTTAAACTCGTAGACTCATGTATTTTTATAATTGACGATTTGATACCCTATCCATAATCGGATCATCCCCTCCTCCTTTAAAGAGAATTGTCCTCAATTCTTGATGTTTAGAGCTCAAAATACTTTGATCCCGGGACATATTTCCTGCACAAATGATTAAAGATTGATTCGTTAAGGAAATCCTCTTGTGGCCGCGCCTCTTAGCACCTTCCCGCGACACCACCATGGTTCCCTCTTCCTTGGACTCGTGACCATGCTCCTTCACATAAGGTTCAAGGTCTAGTTTGATTGATAGGATAGCACCCTCCTCGACCAAAGACCTCCTCTCCTTACGTCCTGTGCCACGCACCAAGGCTACACCTCGCAACAACTCACTCACTTGCCCGAAACGAGATGCGCTCACCTCTACCTCCCGCACACCAATGCTAACCACCGGTTCCACCGTGCTTACTATTACGCCTTTACCTCCTCCCATGGTTGATTCAAACCCTAACACCTCAGCCCTTAGCGACTCTATGGACTCCAATGGTTTGGACTTCCTGTGTTCAATGAACCTCTGTGTGGGGAATATAGCATGTATTCGCCCTAAACTTTAAGGATTATAACGAATTTTACAGTTGTGAATATAGTCATGAGATAATTAAAAACATGAAAAAAATACAACCTTGGGTCCTTGCTTGAATAGGCCTAAGAACATGAATTAAAGTAAATTCCCTCCTATAACTTGCACCCAAGACTTTGTTTAAGATGATGTCGCGTGTGCTAGAAAGGCTCTCCAATTGCCTTGCAATATGGGGAGAGTTTTGTGAGGTTTTAGATGTGAGATCTGGGTTTTGGGAAAAAGGCAGTTCTCAAAACCCTAATTTCCTTGAGATGTGTTTTATCAGTAAAACAATCAAAGAAGCAGTAACCTGACAATAGGAGAAGGACTCTCCTTATGTAGTGATTGGGTCGGCCGAACGGGTTGAGGTGAGAGTGGGCTTTTCCCTCTCTTACCTTATACCTTTGCGTGATTCGACCCGATTAGCTAAATAAAATTCGCGGGTTTTATTTATAAATCGTACACGTGTTATCAGATATTAATGCAGTCGATGTATTAATAATGGTCTGATAAAATTACGATATTGTATAATTACCCAAATTAATATAACTGTTTATATTAATACGCGATTACAATATTTAATTAAATATAACCGTTTATATTTAATTTACGAATTAATCATGTAATCCGTGTTAGCTAAAATTATTTAATCCGTATTAAATAATAATCTCAACATCTTATTGACTAATTTAATAGTCAATACTTCTGACTAACTGTTTAGTCGTATTCGGCATAAATGTTACTGTATTTTCATACCTTCACATCTCTCAAACGTGTCCTATAGGTGTGACGTATAGGGACCAGTTGATCACCGCCATCCGTATGACAATAACGTCAAACTTATCTAGCAAGCCAACCGTTATTGATAAACGTGGATCAACTGATAATAATACTTAAGTATGCCCTTGTGATCCTTAAAGAGATTTAATAAGTCATTGTACTTAATTGTCAAGGACAACAGCCCCAACAATCTCCCACTTGTCCGTACAAGGGTATGTTCAATGACGTTATCACACTACATGTGGAGGACACACGCTCCAACAAACTCCCACTTGTCCGTACAAGTGTAGGTGCGATAACCGATTCTCATATCCTTTTAAAATTTCTCCCACTCAATGTAAGACAATTTGCAAATCCGCAGTCGCAAAGGTCGTATCTCACAAGCGATCTGTATCAAGAGTGGTTTCCCCGACTAGAGAGTAACTTAACTGATAAAACGAATCTGTATTCGAGCATGGCCATGCATTTCAGTTACTACTCCTTGAGTGGCCCTGAGAAATGATAAAACCTGATAAGGGTTTGGATATTTCCCTCAACTCGAATCCTGCAGATGTAAGCACAGCATGAAATAACCACGAAAAAATCCTCTTGGCCCCTGTTACGGAAGACCGTGGGAAAGAAACCAAAGTTACCCAAAATCTGCCTTGATCTCAAGAGACAGTTGAAAGTCAAAAGACCCGACTCTAAGAAACACTATGGAGGTCCTATCCACGACCTGGCACCCAATGTTATAAAACATTTAGGACTCCATAACGTTGTCACGGGGTGTCCTGCGAGATATCCGTATAACTCGTCTTTGTGATTGGTCAGTCAACTGTTTGACTTATGGCTCGTTAAACCCACCATCAACCAACGTCACAAAATGATTACCTGAGTTATCAGCTCAAGTTGGTAATCAAGGACTAAAACGATGTAATGTTAATCAGTTCACTTTGTGGTGTTCAAAATTGGCGTACAATTCCACATGAAAAACAAAACATTATATATCATAACAATGAGGTTGAATAGAGTACACCAGAAAATGAATTATTACATGAATTCATAAAAGAGTACTACAACTTAGGAACACATCTAATTCCCATGGAATGAATGTGCCCTTCATGCTTATCACGTGGTAATGCTTTAGTGAGAGGATCAGCTATGTTGTCATCCGTAGCGATCTTATTAATGAATATCTTCTTTTACGCGGACTCAGTTGTAGAATCTGCTATAACACTTTGTTTAGAACTTTTCCAGCTGACAGTAGCGCCATTAAGAGTAAAAACGAATCCAGACTGAGATTTCGAGTCATCTCGATCCGTTTGGAAGCTAGCATCTGCGTAACCCGTGGCGCAGAGCGTCGAGTCGCCTCCATAAGTCAATCCCCAATCTTTAGTCCTCCGTAGGTACTTAAGAATGTTTTTCACGGCCATCCAGTGTTGTTCACCTGGATGAGCTTGGAATCGACTTGTCATACTCAATGCATATGCAACGTCTGGACGTGTGCATATCATGGCATACATGATCGATCCTATTGCCGAAGCATAAGGAATCCGACTCATGCGCTCTTTCTCTTCCAATGTCTTAGCTTCTTGAGTTTTGCTCAAGTGAAGCCCAGTAGTCATAGGAAGGAACCCTTTCTTGGAGTTCGTCATGCTGAATCTCTCTAGAATCTTTTCTATGTAAGACTCCTGACTGAGAGACAACATCCGTCGTGATGTATCCCCGTAGATACGGATGCCCAAAATTCTTTGTGCCTCTCCCAGATCTTTCATCTGGAAATGGTTTTTCAACCATGCTTTAACCGAAGATAAGAGAGGTATGTCATTCCCAATCAAGAGTATGTCGTCGACATACAGTACTAGGAATACAATCTTGCTCCCACTCGACTTAATATAGAGACATGGTTCCTCGACTGATCGAATGAACCCATTCTGTTTTATCACTTGGTTGAAGTGATGATTCCAACTCCTTGATGCTTGCTTAAGTCCATAGATGGAACGCTTAAGCTTGCAAACCTTCTTAGGATTTCCTGGATCAATAAAACCCTCGGGTTGTGCCATGTACAACTCTTCCACCAAATAACCGTTTAAGAAAGCGGTTTTAACGTCCATTTGCCATATTTCATAATCGTGAAATGCGGCGATCGCTAAGATAATCCGAATGGAACGTAGCATGACTACGGGTGCAAAGATCTCATCGTAGTGCAAGCCTGGCACTTGCGTGAAACCTATAGCAACTAGTCTTGCCTTATGGATATCTTGTTTACCTTCCACGGCATGCTTTATTTTGTAAAGCCATTTGCATTGAAGGGGACGTACCTTTGCAGGTAGGTCCACAAGATCCCACACGTTGTTCTCAAACATGGAGTCCATCTCGGATTGCATGGCTTCTAGCCATAGCTTTGAGTCAGAACTGGTCATGGCACCTTTATAGATTGTGGGTTCATTACCCTCTAGGAGTAAGACGTCATCCATATCATGTTCCCCGACCATACCAATGTATCTGTCCGGAGGAATTGAGACTCTTCCCGACCTCCTAGGTTCCTCAGGAATATCTACTGCAGCCTCGGTTGAAGGAACTGTTTCCTCCAATGGTTGCTCGGTATTTGGTTCTTGAACCTCCGATAAATCGAAGGTTCTATTACTCGACTTGTTCTAGAGAAATTCTTTCTCTAAGAACGTCGCACTAGCCGCAACAAAAACACGTTGTTCGGTTGGCGAGTAGAAGTAATGACGAAAAGTTCCCTTTGGATAGCCTATAAAGTATGTCTTGACCGATCGCGGGCCGAGCTTATCCTCGTGTCTCCACTTGACATAAGGCTTGCAGCCCCAAACCCGAATAAAGGACAAGTTAGGGACCGTTCCCTTCCATAATTCGTATGGAGTCTTGTCAACAGCTTTAGACGGACTTCAGGTAAGTATTAAAGCGGCCGACAATAGAGCATAGCCCCACAATGAATCAGGCACAACGGTGTGACTCATCATGGATCGAACCATATCAAATAAAGTTCGATTTCTCCGTTCGGACACACCATTTAATTGTGGTGTTCCAGGTGGAGTCAACTGTAGCACGATGCCACAGTCTTTAAGGTGTTGATCAAACTCGTGTGAAAGATACTCACCACCACGATCAGAACGTAGTGATTTAATCTTTCTTCCCAGCTGGTTCTGTACCCGATTCTGGTATTCTTTGAACTTGTCAAAGGATTCACTTTTATGTTTCATTAAGTAGACATAGCCATATCTACTCAAATCATCCGTGAAAGTGATGAAATACCTATAGCCTTCTCGTGCGTTGATCGACATAGGGCCACACACATCTGTATGTATGAGTCCTAATAGGTCTGCAGCGCGCATTCCAACACCTTTGAAGGAAATACGAGTCATCTTGCCGATGAGACATGATTCACACGTGCCATATGATTCGAAATCAAAGCCCGAGATAGCTCCATTCTGTATGAGCTGTTTTACGCGTTTCTCATTTGTGTGTCCCATACGACAATGCCATAGATAAGTTTGATCTTTGTCACCTACCTTTAATCTCTTGTTATTCACATGTAATATTTCGGTGGTTTGATCTAAAACATAAATTCCATTCATGGAAACTGCCTTGCTATAAATCATATTGTGTAATGAGAAAATACAACTGTTATTTTCTATTACAAATGAAAAACCAAGTTTTTCAAGCGCAGAAACTGAAATAATGTTTTTGGACAAACAAGGAACATAATAATAGTTATATAAAGATAACTCAAATCCACTTGGAAGCTGGATCACGTATGTTCCCCTCGAGACTGCAGCAACATGTGCTCCATTCCCGACACGCAGGTCAACCTCACCCTTGGTGAGGGGTTCTTGGTTTCGGAGGCCCTACACGTGATTACATAGATGAGAACCACAACCAGTATCTAGTACCCAAGTTCTGTAACTTGCATGGTTAATCTCAATCATGTGAATAAAAGAAGAAGAAGACTTACCAACAAGAGTAACACGGCCTGCCTTAATGTCCTCACGATACACGGGGAATGAGCGCCTCCAATGCCCAGTCTTGTGGCAATGGTGGCATTCCATGCTAGTATCCTTGCTCTTTGTTTTGCCCTGTGAGTTCCTCGACTCACCTGGCCCACTCTTAGTAAATCCTGACTTCTTAAACTTGGGCTTGCCTACTGTTAGGTCGCCGTGAGTTTTAGCTTTTCCCTTACCCTTACCCTTACCCTTACTGGAGATCATGAGAACATCCTGCTTCACGCTCCCACTTAATTTCAGATCCTTCTCGGTCTGTACGAGAAGGGAGTGGAGCTCATGAGGAGTCTTCTTCATGTCGTTCATGTAATAGTTCGCCCTGAAGAGGGTGAACCCATCATGAAGCGAATGAAGCATTCGAACAACGATTATGTTCTCACTGATCTTGCAGTTTAGGGCCTCCAGTTTCTCGATATTCTCAATCATGTTGAGAATATGTGGGCTAACCGCTTGGCTCTTCTGGAGTTTCGCCTCAAAGAAGCGACAGGTATGCTCATAAGAAACGATTCTCGGAGATTTCGAGAATTCGTTAGTGAGTGTGGTGAAAATCTTGTTTGCACCATGGGTTATGAAGCGTCTTTGCAAATTGGATTCCATTGCATAGATGAGTACGTTCTTTATCGCACCCGCTTCCATGACGAAGTCGCTATGACCGCGAACTTCGTTAGCTCTAGCTCCAGTTCCTGGGTGTGCCGGAATGGGCTCAGTTAAGTACTTAAGTTTTCCGTCAGCAATGGCAGCATTCAGTAGTGCTGCCTTCCAGTCAGAGAAGTTTGACCCATCATTCCTCAGTCTAGTATACTGATTCATGGAGTCCATGAAGGCTTTTAGCCAGGATTCACGTGCTAGCTTGGCACTTGGCATTGGGTCTTCACCAGCCATTAGTTATACAACGGTTTTAATTCGAACGTGTTCTACACTGAAAAGAAGATAAAACAAAACCATATAAGCAACTCATTGTTGTGATTTATGTCTATATTAAATTGAATTTAAACTCGTAGACTCATGTATTTATATAATTGACGATTTGATACCCTATCCATAATCGGATCATCCCCTCCTCCTTTAAAGAGAATTGTCCTCAATTCTTGATGTTTAGAGCTCAAAATACTTTGATCCCGGGACATATTTCATGCACAAATGATTAAAGATTGATTCGTTAAGGAAATCCTCTTGTGGCCGCGCCTCTTAGCACCTTCCCGCGACACCACCATGGTTCCCTCTTCCTTGGACTCGTGACCATGCTCCTTCACATAAGGTTCAAGGTCTAGTTTGATTTATAGGATAGCACCCTCCTCGACCAAAGACCTCCTCTCCTCACGTCCTGTGCCACGCACCAAGGCTACACCTCGCAACAACTCACTCACTTGCCCGAAACGAGATGCGCTCACCTCTACCTCCCGCACACCAATGCTAACCACCGGTTCCACCGTGCTTACTATTACGCCTTTACCTCCTCCCATGGTTGATTCAAACCCTAACACCTCAGCCCTTAGCAACTCTATGGACTCCAATGGTTTGGACTTCCTGTGTTCAATGAACCTCTGTGTGGGGAATATAGCATGTATTCGCCCTAAACTTTAAGGATTATAACGAATTTTACAGTTGTGAATATAGTCATGAGATAATTAAAAACATGAAAAAAATACAACCTTGGGTCCTTGCTTGAATAGGCCTAAGAACATGAATTAAAGTAAATTCCCTCCTATAACTTGCACCCAAGACTTTGTTTAAGATGATGTCGCGTGTGCTAGAAAGGCTCTCCAATTGCCTTGCAATATGGGGAGAGTTTTGTGAGGTTTTAGATGTGAGATCTGGATTTTGGGAAAAAGGCAGTTCTCAAAACCCTAATTTCCTTGAGATGTGTTTTATCAGTAAAACAATCAAAGAAGCAGTAACCTGACAAAAGGAGGACTCTCCTTATGTAGTGATTGGGTCGGCCGAACGGGTTGAGGTGAGAGTGGGCTTTTCCCACTCTTACCTTATACCTTTGCGTGATTCGACCCGATTAGCTAAATATTATTCGCGGGTTTTATTTATAAATCGTACACGTGTTATCTGATATTAATGCAGTCGATGTATTAATAATGGTCTGATAAAATTACGATATTGTATAATTACCCAAATTAATATAACTGTTTATATTAATACGCGAATACAATATTTAATTAAATATAATCGTTTATATTTAATTTACGAATTAATCATGTAATCCGTGTTAGCTAAAATTATTTAATCCGTATTAAATAATAATCTCAACATCTTATTGACTAATTTAATAGTCAATACCTCTCACTAACTGTTTAGTCGTATTCGGCATAAATGTGACTGTATTTTCATACCTTCACATCTCTCAAACGTGTCCTATAGGTGTGACGTATAGGGACCAATTGATCACCGCCATCCGTATGACAATAACATCAAACTTATCTAGCAAGCCAACCGTTATTGATAAACGTGGATCAACTGATAATAATACTGAAGTATGCCCTTGTGATCCTTAAAGAGATTTAATAAGTCATTGTACTTAATTGTCAAGGACACCAGCCCCAAAACTCTGTATATAGCCATCATTCGCAATTAAAGTATACTCCCCACCATAAGTCCTTACCCCACACAGGAACTTATCTAGGTACGACTCTAAGGTAGATTTATGTTTTCTCCCTCAATACTGGTTTGGGCCGTTTGAATTTGGAATGGACCGGATCTAAGGACCAATGTTTCAATCCGCCACTTATCGTCTTAGTCCTCACACGCAACTCCTTGGTCTTGTTTATTCTATCAATACTCGGAATAGAAAGTGGAGCCCTCAGAACTAAGTCTAGTGGGTGTTCTAACCCCTCTTCTGAATCCAAAGCATCTAACTTTTTGTCCCCCTCTATGGCTCGTGCTACCTCTCCTTCACTCGCAAATACAGTGCGTCTTGCCTCCTCTCGCTTCTTGGTAGTCATCTCCAATACGGCTTGGGGGGTCATTGTTAGGTTTAAATATCTCAAAACCTAATATTTTAGTCATACTAAATAAAATGAATAATTAACATTTTAATTATATATATTAGATCTTATGCATGCAAAAAATAAAGCGGAACAAGGAATCGAAGTCTCACTTATTTCGACAAGAAGGCACGGATGATCCTCCAAGCTTAATACCCAAGTAGGATATCTCCTCCAAGATGCACCCAAGACACACTACTCAAAATATATTTTGTATTTGTTTTGCTAGAAATCTAATACAAAACACTAGTTCTTATAACATAAGATTATCAAAATATTATCTTTGATGAATGAGGAGTATGCACGGTTTTGTGAGAGCACGGATGAACAACTCTTATGTTTTTCTCTCTAAAAAAACCCTAATGACAAGAATGAATGAGCATGAGGGAACAAAGCCATCTTTTGTTCTCCTCAAAAGAGTGGCCGGATGGTGTAGGGTAGCGTGCCCAATCCTTGGCACCTCAAACCCTTCAAATGTTTCCCACTCATGCCTTCTCATTAGTTAGATGTCTTGTTTATGTTTTATTAACACATTATCTTATAATGTGATAATATGTATAATGTATGTATGTTGTGAGTGTAACACTCGGTCCATATAGCCGCATGGACTAATATGCAACATACTTTGATTTGTGATGTAACGATTACATTAATCATATTATTTTACGAAATTGGTAATTTAACTATTTAAATACTCATTCATAAAATTAGTAATTTAAATAATTACTAACATCTAATTATTTAATTTCCGGCCACAACAATTGTAGTTTGAAATAATTCATTCGAATAATTATGTTTCATAAACATGTTGTTATTAGTGACGACATTTCGATCACTAAAATATTACAATTTATAATCCTATTATAAATGTTCTCCTCATCATTTTACGAACTAGAATTGAACTGACTCGTATCGATATACAGTCATTTCATTTACTATCAAGAGAGTTGTCCTATAAGTATGACCTATAGGGATCAACTGACCACCACCGTCATACGACAGTAATGTCAAACTCTAGCTAGCCAATCATTACCGATTAATGTTGGTCAGTTGACTATATAATTTCGAATCATCCCTTGCGCCTCCTCGTCATGAGATTTAATTGTGTGATCGCACTATTGTTGAGGACACATATCCCAACAGTCATAGGTTTTAGTATGATGTTCTTACCCTTATCCCTCAACACGTATTCATTAACTCTCCCTCTATGTACTACATCCCTATCAAACTACCATGGACGCCCTAGAAGTAGGTGACATGCATCAATAGGTATTACATCACATAGAATATCGTCTTGGTATGATCCCATGGTAATTCCTATCCTAAACTGCCTTGTTACTCTTATAACACTCCCGTCATCCAACCAATGTAATAAATAGGGTTTTGGGTGTGTGGTGCTAACTAGGTTAAGTTTGGATACCATCTCTTCGGAAACAACGTTTGCACAACTACCTCCGTCAATGATTACGCTACACCACTTATCTTGTACTTGGCACTTTGTGTAGAATATTTGGTTTCTTTGATCGTTTGAGATTGGGTTGGTTTGAATTTGTAGGTTACGTAGCATTAGGTTTCTTGGTAATTGTAATGGAACCCCAACTTCGACCTCTCCCTCGAATCTCACACCCTTCATACTATCTCCCTTCATGGATCGTCTTGTAGATAAAGAAATCAAGAGCCGAAGCTCTGATACCACTGATGATACGAATTCTTGAGCAAAGAAATCGTCCACGAAAGCTTTCTTGGAAATCTTGAGAACAATCTCGAATGACTTAACAAAATAGACAAATATGGAACGATCTTGAAACAATCTTGATGAATAAAGGTGATGGATGATGAACGTTGATGGTGGTGATGTCGAAGTGATGGTGGTCCGTCGGTGGTGGTGATATTGGTGTTTGTTTTTGTAGTTGTGACGGTCTTGAAGTAAATCCCCAAGGTAGGAGGATATTTGTTTGCCCTTGACTTATAGGATAAACAATGGTGATTTACTCCCAAGACCTATAGTTTGTAAATCTTGTCAATACTTGAAACGCGACAAAGTACCAACGGTTTGTTAGGTTTTATTAGTTGCTCATAAACTAATTTTAGTCATACTAACATAATCTTTTAATTAACACTTTAATTAACATATTATTAGGTGATCTTATGCATGCTTAAAGCGGAAATAAGAGAGTATTCGAACCCTTACACACGGTCCAAATATTTAGCAAGGATGATCCTCCGAGTACCCAAAATAGAATACCTCCTTTGGATGCACCAAGACAATCCCTCAATGAACCGAAACCTTGATAATGCTAGAGCAAAAATCGGTTTTGCCTTAAACGAATTCTAATCTTTATTTAGAATTGCCTTAAACACTAATATAACCTTTGTATTAGTATATCTATTATCTCATAATATTACGAGCATATAAAATGGTAATTCATAATTTATCGTCAATACGATTTACAACCTTTGTAATAATTATAACCCAATTCATTCTAATTATGATATTATAAAATATCGTTTAATGTTTAACAATTGACACGTTTCAATTTTAAACATAAATCTTACATTAAGATTTAACCTCTAATTTCTCGATATACGAGTTTAAGGAATATGATCAAATCGTATCAATATACATTTGATCACTTTATCAATTAAGGGAATTGTCCTAAAGGTGTGACCTAAAGGGATCAACTGACCATCACCGTCATACGACAGTAATGTCAAACTCTAGCTAGCCAATCATTACCGATTAATGTTGGTCAGTTGACTAATAATTCGTATCATCCCTTGCGCATTCTCGTTATGAGATTTAATTACGTGATCGCACTATTGTTGAGGACACATTTCCCAACAATCTCCCACTTGTCCTCGACAAGTGTGCGTCACCAATTCTCTTGTCCTATTACAATCTCCCACTCAATGCAACATGTCTCTCTGAGGTCGTACTTGCATTCGATCATATCATGAATGGTTTCCTCGATCTGGAGAATGACTGTTTGACCGAAATTATCTACCATAGATACCTTCCGAGCGTGGCCACGCATTTCCAGTTAACTTCTCCTCGAGTGGCCCTGAGATTTGAACAACCCTGACAAGGGGTGGACAATTTCTATCGCACTACTTCTTTCAACTAGTCACAGTCAGTCACAACCCAAAACAATCCCATTTGACTCCAGTTACGAAAATTCGTAGAGAATGGATCAAGGTTATGCCTAAACTGTACCATCTTGGGAGAGTAGTCTTTAGTCTAAGAATTGACTCACAAGAATACTATAGCAGCTCTCGCCACGACCCGGCTATAAAATTTCCAGAACTCTATAAGCGGTCACATTGCCCGACAGAGTGTCTCTTACAGTCTGCCTATGTGATCGACTAGTCATCACATATGACTCTATGGCACTTGAACTTGCCGTCAATCGCCTCACACTCTAGTCGCTTTGAGATGTCACCTCATGTAAGCGGCTAGGGGCCATACTAAGTCAATCCAGTTCACTTATGGGGTTCAATATTGTCTCATACAACCCATTTGGATTCTGACAAAGTATCTTTCATTTTGAGTTAATCATAACTCAAATGATGTTGTCATGTAACAATAGTCAACACTATTACATTGCATTTTGATGCACAATCATCTATTTGTATTAGAGTTTTGCGAATAACCTTTATTCATAATTTGCAAAACTTACAAATTTTGGTCTCCTTTATTCTCATATTATCCCGTATAATATGATTCTATTTGAGTACATATCTAGAACTCTTTCTAGATTTTGAGTTCTCTTTCTGGAGGAAAGCTCCCACTGTTATCTTATAACTTGTGACGTATCGATATACTGGAGGGATTAAAAATCACTCTCTACAGTCACTTATGTACTGAACCTATATTGTTGTTTATATATGATTTCATCATTCTAATAATTTTCATTCATCTTGGCTATTTGATAATGGTTTTATTCATCATTATGAATAACGTATCCAACCATTCTAATTTCTAATGGGCTACCTTTTATTATCCATATAATAAACCTTCCCTTTTAAAACTCCATCATCATATGATACAAATTATTTTATTCATCTAAATTGAGTACCTCTTATTCTTTACTCTTAAAGAATCACCCATTCTCTCTAAATGGTAGGTTTCAATTCTTTGATGAATATCGCTCCCACTAAAATCAATATCTCTCGATATCTTAAATGAACCTTTCATTTCACGCATGTTAAACTATTACTCGAATCATTATCACTATCACTATCCCTATAGTGATCTGTTTCCATTCAATCAATCATTACCTTCTTATCATGTCTTCGTTTCCTCGAGACGTAAATGACATGATAATATCTTTATAACTAACTTGAGAGGATTGAGATGATTTCTTCTCTTTTATCTTATAAACTTAGAAAAATCATTTATTAAGGAACCGTTTTCCTTCCGATTTCATACGGGGTTTCATGTCTCCTCTCTTTGAAACAATGAACATAAAGAACCTTTCTTCGAGTGTCCTCCCGTAGTTTCTTCAGTGTCCTCTCGTAGTTTCTTCAAATCATTTAGGGCTCTTCTTAAGACTCCCAAGAAGGAATCTTCTCTAAGATCCTTTATTTTTATCATTGGTTTGCGAGCGAAATATTTTCTCCCACTCTATCCTTCTAACAATAACCTTTATTCGTATAAGGATAGCTATTTCGATTAACCAATGCATATGAATGTTTGAAGTTTTATAGGTGTGATGAGTACATTCTCATTTTCACTTAAAATGAAAATCTTATAATGAACTAATATAGTCAATTGTTAAACATTAAACGATATTTTATAATATCTTTATAACTAACTTGAGAGGATTGAGATGATTTCTTCTCTTTTATCTTATAAACTTAGAAAAATCATTTATTAAGGAACCGTTTTCCTTCCGATTTCATACGGGGTTTCATGTCTCCTCTCTTTGAAACAATGAACATAAAGAACCTTTCTTCGAGTGTCCTCCCGTAGTTTCTTCAGTGTCCTCTCGTAGTTTCTTCAAATCATTTAGGGCTCTTCTTAAGACTCCCAAGAAGGAATCTTCTCTAAGATCTTTTATTTTTATCATTGGTTTGCGAGCGAAATATTTTCTCCCACTCTATCCTTCTAACAATAACCTTTATTCGTATAAGGATAGCTATTTCGATTAACCAATGCATATGAATGTTTGAAGTTTTATAGGTGTGATGAGTACATTCTCATTTTCACTTAAAATGAAAATCTTATAATGAACTAATATAGTCTCATTTTGATTGAAAGTATCTCATGGGGTGTAGTTCTCCGTTTTAATCAACACTTGATTATCTTATACTTGATCGTATCAATATTTATTGCGTGATTAGATCACTATTATTCATGTTTTAACAAGGTATGCAATTTATTTGATAAATCAAAACATTGATTAAGAACAAAAGTAGTGACTCGGGTTGAAAACCAAGTCACCAATATCCAAAATTACAACCATTGTTTTAGGATTTTAATCCTTATCTTACAAGAAAATAAATTGTTCCATAAATAAATGCAAAATATGAAAGAAGACGATATGAAAATTAGAGGCTAGCTCTTCAAGTCTTCGATCAATTTGGATGCTACCATAGCCATCCAAGTAAGGAACTTCATGCTTCCTTCTCTTTGCCCTTGTCATTATTAGGAGGCGCCCCTTTAAAACAATTAAAAAGGGTAAATATCAACACATTTGTATCATTATACATAAGTTGATAAATGACATGAATTTAAACGAGAATCATTACCTACGGCGGTTGCCTTCCCATTTTTGAGATCACTTAAGTATTTGGGACAATTTCGCTTCCAATGACCGATCCTCGTGCAATAATGGCACTTGTCTTGCTCTTTTGAAGACGAGGTGGAAGCGCCTTTCGAAAAGGTCTGTTCTTTGATCGCCTTGGGCTTGAACGTTTTCTTGCCCTTGCCTTTAGAGGTATTCCTCTTGAAGCTCGTTTTCCCTTTCTTTTCGATGTTCAAAACATCCTTGGTGGAACTTTCATGAAGTCCCATGTCCCTTTCGGCTTGAAATAGCATCTTATGCAACTCGTCCAACGTGGTCTCTTGGTTTCGCATATTGAAATTCACCCGGAATTGAGCATACGCCTTAACCTTATTGAGCGAGTGAAGAACTCGGTCAATGATAAGAGAGTCGGGAACATCAACATCTTGAGCTTTTAGAGTCTCCGCGAGCTCAACGAGTTTGAGCACATAAGGGCTTATCTTTTGCCCTTCCTTGAATGTTATGTCAAAGAAGGCGGAAGCCGCCTCATATTGAATCACCCTTGGAGTTTGCGAAAACATGGTCGCAAGTTTGGTGTATATCTCATACGATGTGGTCAACTTAATCATACTCCTTTGGAGATCCGGCTCCATGGAGAAGATGAGCACATTTTTAAGAGCGGAGGACTCTTTTATGTAGGCTTCATAGGCCTCACGAGTTTGGACCGACGAACGAGCGGTCGGAGCGGGAGGAGCGGCTTCGGATAGGTAACGACTCTTATCGTCACCTTGAGCGGCCAAAAGTAATTGCGCATCCCAATCCTTAAAATTGGAACCATGCTTATCGAGTTTGCAACGATCCATAAAGGATCGAAGCCATGATACGTTAGTGAGAGGTGGAGCGTTGGTTGCCATTGATGATGTCGAAAATTAAACTACAATAATAAGGATAAACAACATCATTTTAAATTTCGTAATTTAAACTAGAAACTTTAACAAGTTTAGTTATATATATATTTACTTAATGATATCTTACCCAATTAAGTAAACAATTCCGAGACCCAAACCCATACTAATCCGGGCACGGTGTAGCCGATTCAACCCGTATCGGTATAATTTGGTGGATTAACTCTTTAATCGGTTCTACTCTTAGAACTCTCGGTCGACAATTTTCTTAAAATTATCTTTAGCCCGAACTTATTGCAACTACGGTTACGAATACTTTCGTTGAGATCAACCAAATTTCAAGGTGTAATCTTATTACCCCACTTACCCAACGTGACAATTTTAGTACCCCGGTGTAGCCGAGCCTACGTTCTTGTGAAGAAGGGATTCATGGGTCCGTACCTTTTGGTAAGGCTAAGTCTCAATATTTATATGTAAGAGATCTAGTCAAATTATTATCTATCTCCGTTTAAGTGAATTAAGTCGGTGAATTATCGATAAAATAAAAGACTAGGTCGACTAGGTCGAAACATGCATGATACGATGTATGACGATTTGGCTATGCATGCAAACATATAAAAGCAAAATAAAAGCATAAATAAACCCTAGTATGGCCTTTCCTAGAAAAGAAATAACAAAGTAAAAATTCGGAAACCAACTCCTTTGGTCCCTTGAACTTCACGCGGCACGCACTTCGAGGTAAACACCGTCTTGTCGGAACTCCCTTCCGAATGGCACCGTCTTCAAGGAACTCCGGATTTTACAAATATTACAACTTTTCTAGTCTACTTTATACATTATAAAATAGAAAAAAAATTACAATTGGGTGATACGAGATCACAAAATTACAACCCAATCGGTAACCCCTTACATTACGGGAAATACCGATTTAAAAACTAAGGCCATACTAAGTAAATTACATAATTCCCAAAATTACGTAAAAATAAATCATGACATTCATAATATGAAATATGCAATGCTTATATAAATATGAATCAACATGCAAACCCTAAGCCAAATCGTCCTATTTAAAACACTTATTTAAATAGTTATCGTAAACCTTGGTTTATGGAATCGCGTGTTTTAACGGTTAACAACACTATGCATTAAATGAAACGGTTTTCATCCTTAAGTTAATCATCCTAACTCTTATAGGTTTCAAAATTTAGTCTTACTCAAACTTTGAACATGACTTAACTTAATATATATCAATATTGATCGGTATTACTCGGTTTTACGGGAAAAATAATATAAAAATCGAAAAGAGTCTTAAAAATTTCGAAAATTCAAAATTCAAATTTTGAAAATTCCAGAATGTTCTTAAAATTTTCAGAAAGTTAAAATATTAGTATTTTATACGGTTTTAACATTATTTCGAAAATAACACGTAAAACGAGCATTTTAAGTCGGAAAATTCAATAATTAACTTCATAAATGCAAATTAAATACTAATAATAATTTTACACTTTCCAAAACACTTTAAGAACACAAAATGGACAGGAAAAATAAATTACACACTGCCCAAGCCGAAACTTTAAATTAAAGACTCTTATTATTTTAATTTTAAATGCTACTTTTAACAAAATAAAATTAAATCAAATCAAATCAAATCTGAAACTTTTGGCTCCCAAGATAATTTCCAAGATGAACATATCATATATGACTAATGTGGGTTACATTTTTCGGCCATTTTAACAACATTTGCAAATTTTTAACGATTTACGTCATATATCGTACGATTTTAACCCTTAAAATTATTTCTCAAGCATAAAATAAGATAAAATTCTCGAAAATTTTATACATGCTGGAAATAATATATATGACATCGTGTTAAATTTTTATGGCCAAATTCCAACTTAAACTATTAAAGTCGAAATTATGTCACTAATTACCCGATTTTTACATTAAAAATCTATAATATTGCAATATTTTAGGTAAATTTCTGGAAAATTCAACATAAATTTTAAATATTGCATGTGACATCCTCATAAATTTTTATAGTCAAATTCATAATATAACTATTTTAACCCATTTTTATTCATCTTTTTGCATTTTAACACTTAAAATTCATATCACACGATTTATAAGTCCATAATTTACGAAAAATCATATTCATATTATAGAAAATACATGTGATAACATACTGAAAAATCTCGGCCAGAAGCTTATTTTAACTATTTTTCCCAAAAATAAACATTTTTAACCATTAAAACATATTAAAACCGAGATTTAATATACCAATAATCAATATTCATGCAAAAATTATTCCAAATATTCTAAAACATTTTAGAAAACAGTAGGTATTCATGCTAAATTAATTTCGTGCATATCATATATCAAACGAAAAGTTCAAGTTGTATTTATGTTATCTCTATAACTCCGTAAAAACGTAAACGGAAAGCATGCAAACAACCTATTGCTCTGATACCAATTGTTAGGTTTTATTAGTTGCTCATAAACTAATTTTAGTCATACTAACATAATCTTTTAATTAACACTTTAATTAACATATTATTAGGTGATCTTATGCATGCTTAAAGCGGAAATAAGAGAGTATTCGAACCCTTACACACGGTCCAAATATTTCGCAAGGATGATCCTCCGAGTACCCAAAATAGAATACCTCCTTTGGATGCACCAAGACAATCCCTCAATGAACCGAAACCTTGATAATGCTAGAGCAAGAATCGGTTTTTCCTTAAACGAATTCTAATCTTTATTTAGAATTGCCTTAAACACTAATATAACCTTTGTATTAGTATATCTATTATCTCATAATATTTAGAGGTTTTGTAGTATTCCTTTCTTAGAGAAATTTTACTAACAAAATTAGAAAATTAGAATGAATTAAGAGAGACTTCACAAGTTATATTGTGTTTGTCTTGGGTTTGGGATGGCCGGGTATGGGAGCCACAAAAGGGAGACAATTTACTTGGGCATGCTCCTTAGGGTGGCCATAGGTAGAGTTTCCAAGACTCCTTTAATGATTAGGTTTATTGATCAATTAAACACCCATAATCATACCCTTAACCAACCCCAAAACCGGCATCCTCATTTAACAAGTAATCCATTTTATAATTGTCTAGTAAACAATTGTATAAGTGTGACATCTAAGGTGTTACACTATAATAACAATTGTTGTAATTTGAAAATGCATATTTATCACATATAAATACCATTTAAAAATTAAATAAATCCTATTTATTATTTCGACATGTAATTCGAAATTACGAGCATATAAAATGGTAATTCATAATTTATCGTCAATACGATTTACAACCTTTGTAATAATTATAACCCAATTCATTCTAATTATGATATTATAAAATATCGTTTAATGTTTAACAATTGACACGTTTCAATTTTAAACATAAATCTTACATTAAGATTTAACCTCTAATTTCTCGATATACGAGTTTAAGGAATATGATCAAATCGTATCAATATACATTTGATCACTTTATCAATTAAGGGAATTGTCCTAAAGGTGTGACCTAAAGGGATCAACTGACCATCACCGTCATACGACAGTAATGTCAAACTCTAGCTAGCCAATCATTACCGATTAACGTTGGTCAGTTGACTAATAATTCGTATCATCCCTTGCGCATTCTCGTTATGAGATTTAATTACGTGATCACACTATTGTTGAGGACACATTTCCCAACACGGTTCGGATCAACACTCGATGAGTCCTTGAGATTTCTTTAAGAATGTCTTAAAAAGAAAACTTGTAAATTTTGATTGATTGAATAATTAACTGAAAAACAAAGAAGAACCATGTGCCTTATAAATAGGTAATACACACGTCCCAAACACCCACACGCCTCCCATGAATCCGACTTGGATTGGGAGTCCTAAAACCTATCTAAATGAATTAAATATAATCCTTATTAAAATAAACTATATCTTAGGAATTAAAAGGATTAAATAACTAATCCTAATAATCCTAGAATAACTAACTAGCTAGGAAATAACTATTTTGTAACAAACTTGTAACAAACTAGTAACCACCTAAAAATCTAGTAACAAACTATAATAAACTAAATAATAAACTAAACTAATTTAGTAACTAACTAAACTAACAAACTTAATAAAAATAGCATAAAAATTAAATATACTCCAATATAGATTTGGAGTCCAACTTCTTGGAAGTACCCGAGCGCACACTCGGTTCTTGGGATCCGTGTCTTGCGACGATCCTTGTTATAACCTTATTAGCCCATGGTTGCAAAGCCCAGCGAATCTTTACTAAGCAATATACTAGCCATACGATGATTAATGATAAAATAGCTAGCATAAATTGTCTTATTGATCTTTGATCATAGTGACGATTTGATACCCTATCCATAATCAGATCAGTTAAGGTAGTTACTAGTTTGTTACAAGTTGTTACAAGTTAGTTATTAACTAGTTAGTTATCTTAAGTTTGTTAAGATTAGTTATTTAATTCTTTAATAACCTAAGATATATTTTGTTTTAATAAGGATTATATTTAATCCATTAAGGTAGGTTTTGAGGGGAATATAACATGAATTCACCCTTAAATTGCAGGATTATAACGAAACTTACAATTCTGATTATAGTCACAAGATAAGAAAAACATGAAAAGAATTACATCCTTGAGTCCTTGTGCGAATTGACCTAAGAGCAGGAATTAAAGTAAATTCCCTCCTATAACTTGCACCCAAGACTTAGATTGAGATGATGCCGCGTGTGCTAGAAATACTCTCCAATTGCCTTGCAATATGGGGAGAGCTTTTGTGAGTTTTGATGTGAGATCTGTGTTTTTGGAGAAGAATGTTCTCAAAACCCTAGTTTTCTTGAGATGTGTTTTAATCAGTAAAACAGTCAAAAAGAAGTAACATGGCAAAAGGAGAAGTCCTCTCCTTTTGTATTACTTGGTTCGGCCGAATTAGGGTTCGTGTAACAACCCGTATTTTCGTGATTTATATTTAAAGGCTTTTAATTATTTTAAAGTAATAAAATAATACTTTTAATAATTTATCGGAAAGTATTTTTATAAATAGTAAGATCCGTCTTAAGAACCTTAAGTCCTTAAGACGAATACAAACTTGGCAACTTAAGTTCAAATCTTAAAAACCCGTTCAAGATATCCAAACCCGTTTTCATTAAACGGAAAGGACAACTCATAACCCCTAAAACCCTCTATGTGTCGACATACTTGTTCCTCCAAAAACAATGGAACAGTAAAACATTTTCTCACAAAACCTCCATAAAAACTCATCTTCTTCTACATTTTTCTTCATCATCCGTTCATCAAATCGAGGTAATAATTACATTTTTGGAATCCTCATCGAATTTGCAAGCCATCCGTCACTTCCGTTTCTCGTTTCCTTCAACACGAAATTTGGGCTGTTTTGAGTATACTTCGAATTTAGCCTCTTAACACCGTTTGCTTGTTGTAGGGGAAGGCTTAGAGGATCCTAAGGAAGTTAGTGGCAAGATTGAAGAAGAGATTGGAGCTTAAACGCTTAAAAGGTGACGATTACGAGTAACTCGGCCTTTTTGTTAAAAGGGCAAGTTTTGTTATGTTCTTGTTATTGCTTCTGATTTTTATTTAAGGTTGATGATTAATGGACTTAGTAACATGTTAGGAATGTTCTTACTTGATAAATTCATGCTTGGATGATGTTTCATTTGCTTAATCATTCATTTTCTGAAATTTCATGTTTGCGACGGATACATGTAATAATTGTTTGAGGATTGTTTTGTGGTTAAATTGCTGATAGATAGTGTTATTGGGTGATTTGTGATATTGGGTAAACTTCATATGTTGCAATTCTTAAAGTTTGGTATCGATTTATTGAAGTTTTGAGATTTATGGAAAACGCGATTTTGAGGTCAGGCTCTCTGAGCCGGTCGACCGACGGGCCGCCGGTCGACCGGCTGGGAGCGCGTATGGGTGATTTTTGGCGAAAGTCGAAAATTTGGGGCTTGGGATTGCCAGCCGGTAGGCCGGCTGTCTGCCAACCGGCTGGTAGTCTCTTTTGGGTTTCTAGCATAAATTGTAGAGGTTAAGATTTGAGGTGCCCAGCCGGTAGACCGGCCGCCTGCCTATCGGCCGAGAGCCTCTTGGGGTAAGTTGTGCATATTTCGTACATATATGGGATTGGGTTCCCAGCCGGTGGGCCGGCTGCCTGCCTACCGGCTGGGAGTCCTTTGTAGTGGTTCCCGTTGCAAAGTGGGAAGGCTGAGATGGGTTACCAGCCGGTGGGCCGGCTGCCTGCCGACCGGCTGGGGACCCCTGATGCTTGTTTTCATTTCCAAATCGTATTTAGTCCGTAGCTTTTAAACGGTTATTCGGTTTTGATTGAAACTCGTTCCGCGTACCTTTGATGTGTGTTTGAGGTCCCCGGAGGATGGGCGACACTATATTGGGTTCGGGAATGGAGTGAGGATAGAGACCCCCCGTTCGGGTAACCGAAAGGGAAACCGGCTCTCCCTCATCTTATTTCCCGGGGTCAATTAAGTGTTGTTTAGTGGTTTAAGAAATTAGAGCTATAGGTTAGTTTCTATCTTTGGATGCTAATGATGGAGTTGTATGTCGCGTGATGGGATATGTGTTAAGTTCACCACTGGACCCATTACGTGTTTTGTATGTCGCGTGATGGGATATGTCTTAAGTTCACCTCTGGACCCATTACGTGTTTTACTTGTGGCGTGTCAGGATATGTGTTAAGTTCACCTCTTGACCTGACACGTGATCGGTAGTCGTACACGGGATATGTGTTAAGTTCACCTCTGGACCTGGTGTGCGATAGCTGTGTATTGGGATATGTGTTAAGTTCACCTCTGGACCCAATACTTCTTTGTAGCATTGGGATATGTGTTAAGTTCACCTCTTGAGCCTTTGCTTATGGATGATTAGGGAGTTCACCTCTGGACCCTTTTCTTGAATTGTATGTATAGGGATATGTGTTAAGTTCACCTCTGGACCATTTACTTGAATTGCATGTTGGGATATGTGTTAAGTTCACCTCTGGACCCGACATTGTTTAGTAGTGGGATATGTGTTAAGTTCACCTCTGGACCCATTGCTAGTGTTTGATTTATATCTGCTTGCCTTGAGATTGGTATAGTGTCAGATATGCATGATGAAGTTGATGATTATGTTACTTGAGTTATAGTTTGTTCATCCAAGGCATTGGATGACTCTTTGATCGGTTTAATAAATAGTTGGACTGAAAGACCCCCCGACTGGGTGACCAGTAGGGAAACCGGCTCTCCTTCCAAACGGTTTATGAAGTTGGTTGAGAGTCGTGCACTAGTGATTGCATGATAGTTGATGATCAGTTATTGAGATATCGTTATACTTCACATGTTTATATATGTTGGAGTATTCTGTTTGCTTTACTTGTTACGTCTCGTTACAAAAGGTGGCTAGGAGAACTCTAGTCACTCCCCACTGATTGTGGCGTACATGTTTTCATATATGTAGGTACATGCAGGTTGGACGGGGTTCACTTGAGAGCTAGCGAGTGATGATCCTTTCATCATATGACTTACACTTCACCGATTAGCTAGACTCTTAGTTTTGATACAGTTCATGTTTTGTGCATGTACGGATGTTCCATCCCAGGCTTTGTATATATTTGGTTTTCATACCTAGAGCTGTTATACTTATCTATTTTGTTTATATCAGTTTCAGTTTCTGTTTCAGTTTTAATTCACCTCGCATGATGTTTATGTTTAAAAAGTTTAAATTCTGCTGCATTTTTAGTACTTTGTGTGTTTTATATTTCCGCTTTCGCGAGGGGTTGTACAGTTGGTATATGGTTGATGTACTCGTAGCCGTTAAAATCTTAATCTCTTTCCTTAGATTCATGATTAATATTCTTTGGGATCTATCTTCATTTCCTTTTTACTCAGCCTGATAACTTGCTTCCCTGAAACACCTTGTGCGGTAACCTACCATAGATAAGCTTGGGAACTTCTTGGAATTAGTTGTAGACCATGATTTGGAGAGTGTTGTACTTGAGGAGAAATCTAAGGAGCTTATTGAATACGTGTTGGGTAACCCTAGAGTTGTTATGTTACTAATTTGAAGAGTAAGTGAATGATGAGATAATTGTGCTAGGTAGAGTGTTTTACGTGGCTTTAGATGAGACTTAGGTGTGAGAATCTTGCTGAGTCATGGATAACTGTAAGTTTGGAGTATCCATTTGAGGATCTAGAGGAACTTAGAGTAAAGATTAATTTCGAGGAATATGCTTAAAGTACCGATGTTGTCTGATAAGTGAATGAGGTAAGTTAATGTTGTTTGAACTTGAGGAACGAGAGCTGTTAGTAACGGCGTGAGAACATTAGAACATTTACCGGAACTTGTGGAATTGACTGAGTGGTTGATCTTAAGTTACTTAATGGACCTTAGCATTTATCTAGTGAAGGACTTAAAGAAAATCTAGGATACATCATCAGTTTGAGAATGAATGATTCATTTAGAGATGTAAGTCCAGAAACGCGTTGATTTGAGTATGGTTAATTGTGGACCGTGATACAAGTATAGTAGATATGTCACACGAGTTGAGTAGTCTGAGAGTTTGGTTGAATTGTCATTTGGAACCTATCTGAGATGGGTTATCTAAACTTCTGAGGAATAAATCACCGAAGGAATAATGTTGCTCTAGACTTTGAGGAACCTTGAGATCTGAATCGTTCTGTGGAACTAGTCGTGAGAACCAGTCATAGATGCGCTTGACTTGGAAGTTGTTACCTTAGTGAGACCTGGCCTTGGAATGTTCGTTTTATGGTAATAGATGACCTTGGAGAACTTAGAATATCGAAGTAACCCCATAGAATGAGTTTGTTGGAATTGAACTATGTAGGACTAAAGGATATAGATAATTTCGGTTATGGCCTGTCCGATTGAGAAAAGCCATAGTGTAGAAAGCTGGTGTCCTAATTTCAGAATTTGATGTTTTGGTGATAGAATTCAGATTTAGAGTTTTGTAGTGCGTGAACCTTGGTCTGAGGTATGTGTATTAGGCTTTCATCTTGCGTGAGAGATCCTTAACCTTGATCTAACAGAGTTTTGAATGAACTGAGTGAGAGTTTGGCAAACCTTCTTGTTGAGGAAAATACCTTATCCTGTGGATGAGATGATAGTAAGAGGGATCGTGCAACCATTGAGAGGCTAGGGATCGCTTGAATTGTCCTCCTTGGGATATACTAGAAATCGTTGTAACGATGTTTTGATTATGGATTGAGCGGTTAGTGTGCCCATGTTTGACAAAGGTTACCGTCTTCCTTAACCTCCAACTTGATTGTTCCGTTCCTTCAACCCTCCTTTTTGTGTTCTGATAGCCGCGAGGCTTGAAACCCCTAATTCTTCGTGTTGAAGATAAACTCTGCGACTGTTTCCGCGCTCTCAAACGTCTGTTTTGAAACTTGTTCCCCAATTGTTAACTGTAAATTCACTGTTTTAGAAAAAGCGTAGTTGTTTTTTGAATTGAAATTGCCTTCTCTCCCGTTAGGAGTGACTTTTAGTCATTGTTACAATTTTACTTTTTCAAGAATTTCGGAGTAGTGGTCGATTTGAAGAAAACTTGGTTTTAAAGAGCGTAACGTTTTATGATTTTGTCATATTTCAGCGTTGACTCCCACTAGAACTTGTTATTGGAGACGTCTGATAAGCTGTGCTGTGCTTTTCAACACCGAATCAATCTAATTTTGAACTTTTTTTGAACAAAATTTTGGGACTTGTCTCAGATTTGGAATGTCGGACTCTTGAATACGTAACGAGAATCCCAATGTCCATCGACAAGACTCGTACCTTGAAACCTTTCCTATTTGAAACCTTTTTGAAAGATAAAGTTTTGAGTTATCTTTACCCGTATGGTTCATTTTGAAAGTTAGAGTTGTTTTCGTACTTAGTTTTGCCTTCGAGTTTCGAGGATGAAACTTTTTGAAGATTGGGTGATTGTAACAGCCTGTATTTTCGTGATTTATATTTAAAGGCTTTTAATTATTTTAAAGTAATAAAATAATATTTTTAATAATTTATCGGAAAGTATTTTTATAAATAGTAAGATCCGTCTTAAGAACCTTAAGTCCTTAAGACGAATACAAACTTGGCAACTTAAGTTCACATCTTAAAAACCCGTTCAAGATATCCAAACCCGTTTTCATTAAACGGAAAGGACAACTCATAACCCCTAAAACCCTCTATGTGTCGACATACTTGTTCCTCCAAAAACAATAGAACAGTAAAACATTTTCTCACAAAACCTCCATAAAAACTGATCTTCTTCTCCATTTTTCTTCATCATCCGTTCATCAAATCGAGGTAATAATTACATTTTCGGAATCCTCATCGAATTTGCAAGCCATCCGTCACTTCCGTTTCTCGTTTCCTTCAACTCGAAATTTGGGCTGTTTTGAGTATACTTCGAATTTAGCCTCTTAACATCGTTTTGCTTGTTGTAGGGGAAGGCTTAGAGGATCCTAAGGAAGTTAGTGGCAAGATTGAAGAAGAGATTGGAGCTTAAACGCTTAAAAGGTGACGATTACGAGTAACTCGGCCTTTTTGTTAAAATAGCAAGTTTTGTTGTGTTCTTGTTATTGCTTCTGATTTTTGTTTAAGGTTGATGATTAATGGACTTAGTAACATGTTAGGAATGTTCTTACTTGATGAATTCATGCTTGGATGATGTTTCATTTGCTTAATCATTCATTTTCAGAAATTTCATGTTTGCGACGGATATATGTAATAATTGTTTGAGGATTGTTTTGTGGTTAAATTGCTGATAGATAGTGTTATTGGGTGATTTGTGATATTGGGTAAACTTCATATGTTGCAATTCTTAAAGTTTGGTATCGATTTATTGAAGTTTTGAGATTTCAGGAAAACACGATTTTGAGGTCAGGCTCTCTGAGCCGGTCGACCGACCGGCCGCCGGTCGACCGGCTAGGAGCGCGTATGGGTGATTTTTGGCGAAAGTCGAAAATTTGGGGCTTGGGATTTCCAGCCGGTAGGCCGGCTGCCTGCCAACCGGCTGGTAGTCTCTTTTGGGTTTCTAGCATAAATTGTAGAGGTTAAGATTTGAGGTGCCCAGCCGGTAGACCGGCCGCCTGCCAACCGGCCGGGAGCCTCTTGGGGTAAGTTGTGCATATTTCGTACATAGATGGGATTGGGTTCCTAGCCGGTGGGCCGGCTGCCTGTCGACCGGCTGGGAGTCCTTTGTAGTGGATCCCGTTGCAAAGTGGGAAGGCTGATATGGGTTACCAGCCGGTGGGCCGGCTGCCTGTCGACCGGCTAGGGACCCCTAATGCTTGTTTTCATTTCCAAATTGTATTTAGTCCGTAGCTTTTAAACGGTTATTCGGTTTTGATTGAAACTCGTTCCGCGTACCTTCGATGTGTGTTTGAGATCCCCGGAGGATGGGCGACACTATATTGGGTTCGGGAATGGAGTGAGGATAGAGACCCCCCGGTCGGGTAACCGAAAGGGAAACTGGCTCTCCCTCATCTTAGTTCCCGGGGTCAATTAAGTGTTGTTTAGTGTTTTAAGAAGTTAGAGCTATAGGTTAGTTTCTATCTTTGGATGCTAATGATTGAGTTGTATGTCGCGTGATGGGATATGTGTTAAGTTCACCTCTGGACCCATTACGTGTTTTGTATGTCGCGTGATGGGATATGTGTTAAGTTCATCTCTAGACCCATTACGTGTTTTGCTTGTGGCGTGTCAGGATATGTGTTAAGTTCACCTCTGGACCTGACACGTGATCAGTTGTCGTACACGGGATATGTGTTAAGTTCACCTCTGGACCCGGTGTGCGATAGCTGTGTATTGGGATATGTGTTAAGTTCACATCTGGACCCAATACTTGTTTGTAGCATTGGGATATGTGTTAAGTTCACCTCTGGACCCAATACTTGTTTGTAGCATTGGGATATGTGTTAAGTTCACCTCTGCACCCTTTGCTTATGGATGATTAGGGATATGTGTTAAGTTCACCTCTGGACCCTTTCTTGAATTGTATGTATAGGGATATGTGTTAAGTTCACCTCTGGGCCCTTTACTTGAATTGCATGTTGGGATATGTGTTAAGTTTACCTCTGGACCCGACATTGTTTTGTAGTGGGATATGTGTTAAGTTCACCTCTGGACCCATTGCTAGTGTTTGATTTATATCTGCTTGCCATGAGATTGGTACAATGTCAGATATGCTTGATGAAGGTGATGATTATGTTACTTAAGTTATAGTTTGTTCATCCAAGGCATTGGATGACTCTTTGATCGGTTTCATAAATAGTTGGACTGAAAGACCCCCCGACTGGGTGACCAGTAGGGAAACCGGCTCTCCTTCCAAACGGTTTATGAAGTTGGTTGAGAGCCGTGCACTAGTGATTGCATGATAGTTGATGATCAGCTATTGAGATATCGTTATACTTCACATGTTTATATATGTTAGAGTATTCTGTTTGCTTTACTTGTTCCGTGTCGTTAGAAAAGGTGGCTAGGAGAACTCTAGTCACTCCCCACTGATTGTGGCGTACATGTTTTCATGTATGTAGGTACTTGCAGGTTGGACGGGGTTCACTTGAGAGCTAGCGAGTGATGATCCTTTCATCATATGACTTACACTTCACCGATTAGCTAGACTCTTAGTTTTGATACAGTTCATGTTTTGTGCCTGTAGGGATGTTCCATCCCAGGCTTTGTATATATTTGGTTTTCATACTTAGAACTGTTATACTTATCTATTTTGTTTATATCAGTTTCAGTTTCAGTTTCAGTTTTAATTCACCTCGCATGATGTTTATGTTTAAAAAGTTTAAATTCCGCTGCATTTTTAGTACTTTGTGTGTTTTATATTTCCGCTTTCGCGAGGGGTTTTACAGTTCGGGTAGGAGTGGGCTTTCCACTCTTACCTTATTCCAATGCGTGATTCGACCCGTTTTGCTAAAATATGATTCGTGGGTATTTATTATAAATCGCACACATGTTATCAGATATTAATACAGTCGATATATTAATAATGGTCTGATAAAATTACGATATTGTATAATTAGTCAAATTAATATAACTGTTTATATTAATACGCGAATTCAATATTTAATTAAATATAACCGTTTATATTTAATTTACGAATTAATCATGTAATCCGTATTAGCTAAAATTATTTAATCCGTATTAAATAATAATCTCAACATCTTATTGACTAATTTAATAGTCAATACCTCTGACTAACTGTTTAGTCGTATCCGGCATAAATGTGACTATATTTTCATACCTTCACATCTCTCAAACATGTCCTATAGGTGTGACGTATAGGGACCAGTTGATCACCGCCATCCGTATGACAATAACGTCAAACTTATCTAGCAAGCCAACCGTTATTGATAAACGTGGATCAACTGATAATAATACTAAAGTATGCCCTTGTGATCCTTTAAGAGATTTAGTAAGTCATTGTACTAACTGTCAAGGACACCAGCCCCAACAATCTCCCACTTGTCCGTACAAGGGTATGTGCAATGACGTTATCACACTACATGTGGAGGACACAAGCTCCAACAAACTCCCACTTGTCCGTACAAGTGTAGGTGCGATAACCGATTCTCATATCCTTTTAAAATTTCTCCCACTCAATGTAAGACAATTTGCAAATCCGTATTCGCAAAGGTCGTATCTCACAATCGATCTGTATCAAGAGTGGTTTCCCCGACTAGAGAGTAACTTAACTGATAAAACGAATCTGTATTCGAGCATGGCCATGCATTTCAGTTACTACTCCTTGAGTGGCCCTGAGAAATGATAAAACCTGATAAGGGTTTGGATATTTCCCTCAACTCGAATCCTGCAGATGTAAGCACAGCATGAAATAACCCAGAAAAAATCCTCTTGGCCCCTGTTACGGAAGACCGTGGGAAAGAAACCAAAGTTACCCAAAATCTGCCTTGATCTCAAGAGACAGTTGAAAGTCAAAAGACCCGACTCTAAGAAACACTATGGAGGTCCTATCCACGACCTGGCACCCAATGTTATAAAACATTTAGGACTCCATAACGTTGTCACGGGGTGTCCTGCGAGATATCCGTATAACTCGCCTTTGTGATTGGTCAGTCAACTGTTTGACTTATGGCTCGTTGAACCCACTATCAACCAACGTCAAAAAATGATTACCTGAGTTATCAACTCAAGTGGGTAATCAAGGACTAAAACGATGTAATGTTAATCAGTTCACTTTGTGGTGTTCAAAATTATCGTACAATTCCACATAAAAACAAAACATTAAATATCATAACAATGAGGTTATAATAGAGTACACAAGAAAATGAATTATAACATGAATTCATAAAAGAGTACTACAACTTAGGAACACATCTAATTCCCATGGAATTAATGTGCCCTTCATCCTTACCACGTGGTAATGCTTTCGTGAGAGGATCAGCTATGTTGTCATCCGTAGCTATTTTATCAATGAATATCTCCTTTTACTCCACGTAATCTCTGATTAGATGAGCTTTCCGTTGTTCATGTCTAGCTTTGTTGCTAGACTTATGCTCCTTAGCTTGGAAGATGGCACCTTTATTGTCACAATAAACGGTGATTGGGTCATTCGAACTAGGCACTACTGATAGTCCTTGTAAGAATTGACGCATCCATATTGCTTCCTTAGCTGCTTCCGAAGCGGCATAGTACTCGGACTCAGTTGTAGAATCTGCTGTAACACTTTGTTTAGAACTTTTCCAGCTGACAGCAGCGCCATTACGAGTAAAAACAAATCCAGACTGAGATTTCGAGTCGTCTCGATCCGTTTGGAAGCTAGCATCTGTGTAACCCGTGGCGCAGAGCGTCGAGTCGCCTCCGTAAGTCAATCCCCAATCTTTAGTCCTCCGTAGGTACTGAAGAATGTTTTTCACGGCCATCTAGTGTTGTGCACCTGGATGAGCTTGGAATCGGCTTGTCATACTCAATGCATATGCAACGTCTGGACGTGCGCATATCATGGCATACATGATCGATCCTATAGCCGAAGCATAAGGAATCCGACTCATGCGCTCTTTCTCTTCCAATGTCTTAGCTTTTTGAGACTTGCTCAAGTGAAGCCCAGTAGCCATAGGAAGGAACCCTTTCTTGGAGTTCGTCATGCTGAATCTCTCTAGAATCTTATCTACGTAAGACTCCTGACTGAGAGACAACCTACGTCGTGATCTATCCCTATAGATACGGATGCCCAAAATTCTTTGTGCCTCTCCCAGATCTTTCATCCGGCAATGGTTTTTCAACCATGCTTTAACCGAAGAAAGGAGAGGTATGTCATTCCCAATCAAGAGTATGTCATCAACATACAGTACTAGGAAGACAATCTTGCTCCCACTCGACTTGATATAGAGACATGGTTCCTCGACTGATCGAATAAAACCATTCTCTTTTATCACTTGGTCGTGTAAGGTTCATATACCTATTTAGTCATACTAGTTATTATTTATCATATAAATAGAAGATCTTATGCATGCTTAACAATAAAATTTCGAGATAAATGAAGAAGAACAAGCTTCCTTACATTGAAGATCTCGGCTATTTTAGGGCACAAGTGAAGTCACCTTCTTCACTTGTTCTTGAGCTTAATATGTGGATGATCCTCCTTGAACCTTCAAAGAGATGATGGCCTCCAAAAGATGAACACCAAGACACACTAACTCTCAATGTTTGTATGTTATTGTGCTAGAATCAACAAACAAACTCTAGATGGTGCAAGGAGGTGCACGACTAGGGTTTAAGAAAAATGAATCTTATTTTTCTCTATTTCTTTCTCTCTCAAAGACAAACCCTAGCAATTGATAGAATGAATGTTGTGAGGAAAAAATCTCTCTTTTGTTGTCTCTTTTGTTTCGGCCGAGAGGGAGGTGAGAATGCCCAATGGGTTGGCTCTCAATCCTCTCAAATGTCTCAAGCATGCCTCATATTATTAATTGCATGTTTCCCTTATGTTCCTAACATCTTATGTAATATTGTATGTTAGCTAGTGTGTGACATATCACACGGTCCTCTTGACCAAACGGACCTCATACAATATTAGCTAGGATATTTAACATAAGTAATTCGTAGTTTAACTTTTAAACTCTTTATTGTAAATTATAAGTAATTAAAATAATTACATATATTTATTCACATGCAATTTTATCACTACAACAATTGTAGTTAAAATAATTCATTCAAATTTAATCATGTTTCTTAAACATATTAATTTTACTGATGACATTTCAATCACTAAAAATAATTTATAATCCTATTATAAATTATCTCCTTATTTTATTCATATCTTGAAATGAATCAACTCGTATCATATACAGTTGTTACATTTATTATTGAGGTAGTTGTCCTAAAGGTGTGACCTAAAGGGATCAACTGGTCACCACCGTCATTACGACAGTAATGTTAAACTCTAGCAAGCCAATCATTACCGATTAATGTTGACCAGTTGATTTATGATAAGAATCATCCCATGAATATTCTTTTATAGAGTTTTGTCAATTTAATTTATATAATTGACGTGATCATATTATTGTCGAGGACACTTACTCCAACAATCTCCCACTTGTCCTCACAAGTGTGGATCACCGATTCTCTTGTTCTATTACATTATCTCCCACTCAATGCAAGGTGTCTTGCAGGTCGTACTTGCACGTGATCAAATCAATAGTGGTTTTTCTCGATATGGAGTGTAACTGATAGACCGGAATTATCTACCATAGATAGTCTCCGAGCGTGGCCACGCATTTCCAGTTTACTACTCCTCGAGTGGCCTTGAGATATAAGATAACCCTGACAAGGGGCAGAACAATTTTTTTCCAACTGTGGTCCTTGGCCAACATCATCCATTGTGACCCAAAATATATCCATTTGACCCCTTTTACGGAAGATCGTAGAATATAAATCAAAGTCATTCTGAATAATGTCACCTCTAGAGCAACCAGTCTCTAGTCAAAGAATCGACTCATAAGAATATATATAGCAGCTCTTGCCACGACCAGGCTCCATTGAATTCTAAAGAACTCTATAAGCGGTCACTGCCCGACACAAGTGTACTTTACAGTTTGTCTATATGATCGACTAGTCATCTCTTATGACTCTATGGTGTAAGAACTCACCATCAGTCGCATCATAATCTAGTCACTTCGAGACGTCACCTCATACAAGTGACTAGGGGCGATACTAAGTTAATCCAGTTCACTTGAACAGGGTTCAACAATTGTCCTACAATCCTGTTGGATTTAACAAAGTATATATAAAATAAACAAGTTGTATAAAACTTTAAATGATGAACGAGATTGTCTTATATGAACGTAAAAACAACATTTTTCATTTCATATCGCATAATCGGTTACACATTGGGTAAACTCTTAAGACCCATAGAACGAGCATGAGAATCATGCTTAGCTTGTGACAAGGGTTTGGTTAAAGGATCAGCCACATTATCGTCTGTCCCAACCTTACATATCACTATTTCCTTCCTATTAATGAAATCCCGTATTACATGATATTTTCTTGGTACATGTCTAGACTTATTACTAGACTTAGGCTCCTTAGCCTGAAAGACAGCACCACTGTTATCACAGTACAGGGTGATAGGATCTTCAGCATTTGGAACTACCCTTAGTCCCTCGATAAATTGCCTTATCCATACTGCCTCCTTAGCAGCCTCTGACGCTGCAATGTACTCTGCTTCCGTTGTAGAATCCGCAACGACTGGTTCTTTGAAGCTCTTCCAACTGATGGCACCACCATTCAAGATAAAGACAAATCCAGCCTGGGATTTATAATCGTCTTTATCTGTTTGGAAGCTTGCATCTGTGTAACCCTTTACACACAAATCTTCTTCCCTTCCAAACACTAAGTACGAATCCTTAGTTCTTCTCAAGTACTTAAGGATGTTCTTGACTGCAATCCAGTGACTTTCACCTGGATTTGCTTGATATCTACTAGTCATGCTCAAAGCATACGAGACATCAGGACGAGTGCATATCATGGCGTACATGATAGATCCCACGGCGGAAGCATAAGGGATCATTTTCATGCGTTCAACATCCTTGGGCTCTGTGGGTGATTGAGACTTTCTCAATATAATGCCACTTCCCATGGGGATAAACCCTCTCTTGGAATTTCCCATGCTGAACCGTCGAAGAATCTTATCGATATAAGGTTCTTGACTTAGTGCCAATATCCTCTTGGATCTATCTCTATAAATCCGGATACCTAATATGCATTGTGCATTTCCTAGATCTTTCATCTGAAAATGGTTACCTAACCATCCTTTCACTGATGAAAGCATTGGAACATCATTTCCAATGAGTAGTATGTCATCCACATACAAGATTAGGAATACAACATTGCTCCCACTGAATTTCATATATAGACAAGGTTCCTCGACACTTCGAGTGAAACCATTTTCTTTTATGACTTCATTGAAGCGATTATTCCAACTCCTTGATGCTTGCTTGAGACCATAGATGGATCTCTTAAGCTTGCATACCTTGTTAGGATTTTTAGGATCTTCAAAACCCTCAGGTTGTATCATATACACATCCTCCTTTAAATGCCCATTTAAGAAGGCGGTTTTGACATCCATTTGCCACACTTCATAGTCATGAAATGCGGCAATCGCTAACATTATCCTAATGGATCTTAGCATGGCTACCGGAGCAAAGGTTTCATCATAATGAAGACCTTGGACTTGGGAAAAACCCTTAGCTACTAGCCTAGCTTTATAGACATCATCATGTCCTTCTATGCCATTCTTCACCTTGAAGATCCACTTGCATTGGAGAGGTCTCATCTCCTTAGTCAAGTCTACCAAGTCCCATACTTAGTTTTGATGCATAGAATCCACCTCGGATACCATGGCCTCATGCCATTTGATGGAGTCAGGACTAGAGATTGCAGCTTTGTAAGTGGTAGGCTCGTCACTTTCCAAAAGTAAAACGTCCAGGCTACCATCTTCCTCAATTAGTCCAACATACCTATCAGGTTGATGTGGGACCCTACTCGACCTCCTGGGTGGAATAGGTACCGAAGTGGATGAAGAAGGAACACCTTCTTCTGTTTCAGCTTCAGTTTGTGGCTCTTGAACTTCTCGAACTTCATTAAGTTCAAAATTTCTCCCACTCTGTCTCTTAGAAATAAACTCCTTTTCTAAGAAGACAGCCTCAGAAGACACAAACACTTTGTTTTCTTGAGGTTTATAGAAGTGGTAGCCACGTGAGGTGGTCGGATAGCCAACAAATATGCATTTTTCGGATCTTCGTGCGAGTTTGTCATCGTTTTTAGACTTGACATAAGCATCGCACCCCCATATCTTCATAAAGGATAAGTTAGGAACCTTTCCTTTCCACATCTCATATGGAGTCTTATCGGTCGCTTTCGTTGGACTATTGTTCAACGATTTGATGGCGGTGAGGATCGCAAATCCCCAAAATGAATTGGGTAAATCAGTTTGGCTCATCATAGATCGGACCATATCCAGTAAGGTTCGATTCCTCCTTTCTGCCACACCATTAAGTTGTGGTGTTCCAGGAGGTGAAAGTTGTGACACAATGCCACACTCCTTTAGATGTGAATCAAATTCATTACTAAGATATTCTCCACCACGATCGGATCGTAATGTTTTAATCTTCCTGTCGAGTTGGTTCTCTACTTCATTCTGAAATTCTTTAAATTTCGTAAAAGCTTCACTCTTATGCTTCATTAAGTAGATATACCCATACCTACTTAAATCATCGGTGAAGGTGATGAAATAGTCATAATTGCCTCTAGCGGTGATTGATAGTGGTCCGCATACATCCCTATGTATTAGTCCCAATAGCTCACTGGCTCGTGTCCCTATACCACTAAAGGGGTTACGAGTCATCTTTCCTAGAAGGCAAGCTTCGCATGTACCATAAGATTCATATTCGAATGGTTTAATTATGTTGGTCTTTACCAATCTTTTAATGCGATTTTCATTTATGTGGCCAAGTCGACAATGCCAAACATATGATTCATTTGGATCACTTGTTTTAATCCTTTTGTTATTAACGTTGTAGACATTATTAGACGAGTCGGAAGTTTCCAAAACATAGATTCCATTAATAGAATTTGCACGGCCAACTACCATGTCATTCTTGGAAATTACACAACAATTGTCTTTAATGGAAAAATTATATCCCTCAATGTCTAACATTGCAACAGAAATAATGTTTTTGGAAAGAGACGGTACAAAATAACAATTATTAAGTTTTAGCTCATATCCACTCGTCAAGGCAAGAGTGCAAGTTCCCTTAGAAGTGGCCGCTACCCGAGCTCCATTTCAAAGTCGGAGATCCATATCACCCTTGTCCACCTTCTCCACTTCTCTCAAACCCTGCAAACGATTACAAAGGTGAGAACCACATCCGGTATCCAATACCCATGATGTGTTGGATGTAAAATTTATGTCAATAACAAAAATTTCAGTTTTGGAATTACCTAATGGAATCACAAGACCTTCTTGGATATGACGTAAGTACTTGGGGCAATTCCTCCTCCAATGGCCCATGACACTACAATAGTGGCATCGCCCTTTCTCTAACTTTCTCTTCTTCTTCTTATTCTTTGCAAGACATTTCTTGCTAGAACTCCCACTGGCTTCATCATAAGCCCTTTCTTTCAAGTATAAGGCGTCCAATTCTTCATTTAGCTCATCTAAATAAGCCGTGTCAAGAAATGGACCTTTGGGAGGTGGGAGAGAAGAAATGAAGTTAATACTGCCATCCGGACCCGTTCCGAAATGAACTTCTCTAGTAGTATCAATGTTGTTTTGGTTGCATATATCGTCGAAAACATTATGACAAGAATCGATAGTGATAGGGTTGAATGAATCCATTGCGATAAAACAACTACAAAAACGGAAACGAAGGAAAAATTAACGTTCATCATTTTAATACTTGTTAAACATTTTAAACAAGTTAAGTATTTACTTAACGATCTCTTACACAATTAAGTAAATAATCCCGAGACCCAAACCCATACTAATGCGGGCACGGTGTAGCCGATTCAACCCGTATAAGTATAATTTGGTGGATTAACCCTTTAATCGGTTCTACTCTTAGAACTCTCGGTCGACAATTTTCTTAAAATTATCTTTAGCCCGAACTTATTGCAACTACGGTTACGAATACTTTCGTTGAGATCGACCAAATTTCAAGGTGTAATCATCATTACCCCACTTACCCAACGTGACAATTTTAGTACCCCGGTTTAGCCGAGCCTACATATTTGTGAAGAAGGGATTCATGGGTCCATACTCTTTGGTAAGGCTATGTCTCAATATTTTAAACGTAAGAGATCTTATCAATTATTATCTATCTCCCTTTAAGTGAACTAATTAGGTGAATTATCGATAATAAAATGATACGTTGAAGACCCGATACTCGATATGCATGACATGTTAATGGCGATTTGGCTATGCATGCAACATATTAAAACAAATAAAGCAAACGATAAATTCCTAGTATGGCCTTATCCTAGAAAAGAAATAACAAGAGTACAAATTCGGAAACCAACTCCTTTGGTCCCTTGATCTTGACGAGGCACGCAAATCGAGGCAAACACCGTCTTGATCGGAACTCCTTTCCGAATGGCACCGTCTTCAAGGTTCTCCGGAAATTACAAATATTACAACTTTTCTAGTCTACTTTATACATTATAAAATAGAAATAAATTACAATTGGGTGATACGAGATCACAAAATTACAACCGAATCGGTAACCCCTTACATTACGGGAAATACCGATTTAAAAACTAAGGCCATACTAGAATAATTACAAGATTCAAAATAATGCAATATAATATGACATTCATAAGGAAAAATGCAGAAATATATATATATGTTATGAATATGTTCATTTTAATGCCAAATCGCCCTAATAACTTATTATGTCAAAATTAACCCGGTTTTATGAGATTTTAGCATTTATAACTCCTTTAAAAAGCATAAATTAAAACATAAACAACTTATGTTCTAAATAATATCCTAACACATTTTAGGATTCAAAATTAGTCATAAATAATTTTGACAATAATTAACACTTTAATTATATTAACATTGTTCATAATGCCTTAAAATGCATAACATTTACGAATTAAATCCAAACAAATATAAAAATTCGAAATTTTGGATTTTTATTTTCACTAACATTCTGAAAATATTACTTTAATATTTATAATGTAAAAATTTTGGTCATTTTATCCGAAAATTAACTCGAAATATCATATATTAATGGCCAAAATCACCTCTTAATACGGTTTTAACAATAAAATCGTAAAACATGCTATACAAGATCATATTGTACCAAATTTTACATACATTAAGTAAAATAAGCATGTGAGGTCGTTTGAAAATTACAAGGCTAGAAACATTTTCTTTCTAATTTAATCATTTAACTCGATTTTGTCATAAAAATGCATATTAAACGATTAAATTTATATAATGAACAATATATTAAATCTCATAAATTATCAATATAACCTAAAACATTTTAGGACCAGATTTAACTTACATGCCAAAATGTCGAGTGAAATATATGAGTCTTTAAATATATAGTTTTGTTTTTAAGTCTCATAACTCGGAAAAACTAAAAACCGATTAAGCATGCAACAACGAGTGCTCTGATACCAATTGTAAGGTTCATATACCTATTTAGTCATACTAGTTATTATTTATCATATAAATAGAAGATCTTATGCATGCTTAACAATAAAATTTCGAGATAAATGAAGAAGAACAAGCTTCCTTACATTGAAGATCTCGGCTATTTTAGGGCACAAGTGAAGTCACCTTCTTCACTTGTTCTTGAGCTTAATATGTGGATGATCCTCCTTGAACCTTCAAAGAGATGATGGCCTCCAAAATATGAACACCAAGACACACTAACTCTCAATGTTTGTATGTTATTGTGCTAGAATCAACAAACAAACTCTAGATGGTGCAAGGAGGTGCACGACTAGGGTTTAAGAAAAATGAATCTTATTTTTCTCTATTTCTTTCTCTCTCAAAGACAAACCCTAGCAATTGATAGAATGAATGTTGTGAGGAACAAAATCTCTCTTTTGTTGTCTCTTTTGGTTCGGCCGAGAGGGAGATGAGAATGCCCAATGGGTTGGCTCTCAATCCTCTCAAATGTCTCAAGCATGCCTCATATTATTAATTGCATGTTTCCCTTATGTTCCTAACATCTTATGTAATATTGTATGTTAGCTAGTGTGTGACATATCACACGGTCCTCTTGACCAAACGGACCTCATACAATATTAGCTAGGATATTTAACATAAGTAATTCGTAGTTTAACTTTTAAACTCTTTATTGTAAATTAAAAGTAATTAAAATAATTACATATATTTATTCACATGCAATTTTATCACTACAACAATTGTTAAACTCTAGCAAGCCAATCATTACCGATTAATGTTGACCAGTTGATTTATGATAAGAATCATCCCATGAATATTCTTTTATAGAGTTTTGTCAATTTAATTTATATAATTGACGTGATCATATTATTGTCGAGGACACTTACTCCAACAGGTCGAAGCGATGATTCCAACTCCGTGATGCTTGCTTAAGTCCATAGATGGAACACTTAAGCTTGAAAACATGTTCTGGATCAATAAAACCCTCGGGTTGTACCATGTACAACTCTTCCTCGAAATAACCGTTTAAGAACTCAGGTTTTATTGTCCATTTGCCAGATTTCATAGTCATGAAATGTGGCGATCGCTAAGATAATCCGAATGTAACGCAGCATGACTACGGGTGCAAAGATCTCATCGTAGTGCAAGCCTGGCACTTGGGTGAAACCTTTAGCAACTAATCTTGCCTTGTGGATATCTTGTTGTCCTTCCACGACATGCTTTATCTTATAAAGCCATTTGCATTGAAGGGGGCGTACCTTTGCAGGTAGGTCCACAAGATCCCACACGTTGTTCTCATACATGGAGTCCATCTCGGATTGCATGGCTTCTAGCCACAGCTTTGAGTTAGAACTAGTCATGGAACCTTTATAGGTTGTGGGTTCATTACGCTCTAGGAGTAAGACGTCATCTATGTCATGTTCCTCGACCATACCAATGTATCTGTTCGGAGGAATAAAGACTCTTCCCGACCTCCTAGGTTCCTCAGGAATATCTACCGCAGCCGAGGTTGAAGGAACTGTTTCCTCCAATGGTTGCTCGGTAGTTGGTTCTTGAATCTCTGATAAATGGAAGGTTCTATTAGTTGACTTGTTCTCGAGAAATTCTTTCTCCAAGAACGTCGCACTAGCCGCAACAAAAACACGTTGTTCAGTTGGCGAGTAGAAGTAATGACCAACATTTCCTTTTGGATAGCCTATAAAGTATGTCTTGACCGATCGCGAGCCGAGCTTATCCACGTGTCTCCACTTGACATAAGCCTCGCAGCCCCAAACCCGAATTGTAAGACCCCTCTTGAAAGCGGAAATATAAAACACACAAAGTACTAAAAATACAGCGGAATTAAAACTTTTTAAACATAAACATAATGCGAGGTGAATTAAAACTGAAACTGGAAACTGAAACTGATATAAACAAAATAGATAAGTATAACAGTTCTAAGTACGGAAACCAAAATATATACAAAGCCTGGGATGGAATATCCCTACAGGCACCAAAACATGAACTGTATCAAAAACTAAGAGTCTAGCTAATCGATGAAGTGTAAGTCAAAAGATGATAAGGATCATCACTCGCTAGCTCTCAAGTGAACCCCGTCCAATCCTGCATGTACCTATATACATGAAAAGATGTACGCCACAATCAGTGGGGAGTGACTAAAGTTCTCCTAGCCACCTTTTGTAACGACACGTAACAAGTAAAGCAAACAGAATACTCCAACATATATGAACATGTGAAGTATAACAATATCTCAATAACTGATCATCAACTATCATGCAATCACTAATGCACGGTTCTCAACCAACTTCATAAACCGTTTGGAAGGAGAGTCGGTTTCCCTACTGGTTACCTAGTCAGGGGGTCTTTCAGTCCAACTATTTATGAAACCGATCAAAGAGTCATCCAATGCCTTGGATGAATAAACTATAACTCAAGTGAAACAATCATTAACTTTATCGTGCATATCTGACACTGTACCAATCTCAAGGCAAGCAGATATAAACATCAATCAACACTAGCAATGGGTCCAGAGGTGAACTTAATGTTGGGAAATGTGTCCTCAACAATAGTGCGATCACGTAATTAAATCTCATAACGAGAATGCGCAAGGGATGATACGAATTATTAGTCAACTGACCAACATTAATCGGTAATGATTGGCTAGCTAGAGTTTGACATTACTGTCGTATGACGGTGATGGTCAGTTGATCCCTTTAGGTCACACCTTTAGGACAATTCCCTTAATTGATAAAGTGATCAAATGTATATTGATACGATTTGATCATATTCCTTAAACTCGTGTATCGAGAAATTAGAGGTTAAATCTTAATGTAAGATTTATGTTTAAAATTGAAACGTGTCAATTGTTAAACATTAAACGATATTTTATTATATCGTTATTAGAATGAATTGGGTTGAAATTGATACAAAAGTTGTAAATCGTATTGACGATAAATGATCATTTTACATTAGTAATTTCGAATTACTTATTAATTGAATAAATATGATTTATTTAATTATGTATAATATTTATGGGATAAATATTTATATGTTTTAAATGTACTAAAGTATTTTTTATCTTAATGACATATAAGATGTCACACTTTATACAATTGTACATTTGACAAATTGTAAAATGAAGTCCATATTATGGACTATATGGCACGGCTAGGTAGTGATGGTGGTGTGGTTAATTAGTGTGTTAATTACTCTTTAATCATATGTTAGACATGTGCCTTGAGAACACTAACCTAGTAACCACCCTAGAGCCTTGAGAAAGGAAAATGTTCCCTTGTTGCTCTTCCCTATGGCCGGCCTCCCCTTCCCAAGTATAAGCATGCTTAAGCCATTTACTCATCTTAAGCAACAACATGCTTCATATATATATGTTATATAAGATTCATTCTAATTCTCTTCTGGCCCTTGCCGAAATTTTGCCTAAGTAAGAAGATTAGTTTTAACCTCTAATACTTATTATAAGATAATAAAATTTATACTATAAGTAGTATTCAAATTACATTCTAATAAGAGTGATTAGAATATTAAGGAAGAAATCGATTCCTAGTCTAGCACAACAAAGGTGTCGGTTCATTGAGGGATAGTCTTGGTGCATCTTTAAAGGAGGTATTCTAATTTGGGTACTTGGAGGATCATCCTTGCTAAGCTTGGACCGTGTGTAAGGGTTCGATTTCTCCCTATTCCGCATATATTAGCATGCATAAGATCTTATAAACGAGTTTATTAATATGTTAATTAAAAGTTAATTAAAGGTCTTGTTAGTATGACTAAAATTAGTTTATGAGCAACTAGTTAAACCTAACAATTGGTATCAGAGCAATAGGTTGTTTGCATGCTTTCCGTTTACGTTTTTTACGGAGTTATAGAGATAACATAAATAAAATTTGGAATTTTCGTTTTGATATATGATATGCACGAAATTTATTTAGCATGATACCTACTGTTTTCTAAAATGTTTTAGAATAATTTGGAATATATTTTGCATAAATATTGTTTATTGGTACTTAAATCTCGGTTTTAATATGTTTTAATGGTTAAAAATGATTATTTTGGGAAAAATAGTTAAAATAAGCTTCTGGCCGAGATTTTTCAGTATGATATCACATGTATTTTCTATAATATGAATATGAATTTTCGTAAATTATGGACCTTTAAATCGTGTGATATGAATTTTAATGGTTAAAATGCAATAAGATGAATAAAAATGGGTTAAAATAGTTATATTATGAATTTGACTATAAAAATTTATGAGGATGTCACATGCAATATTTAAAATTTATGTTGAATTTTCCAGAAATTTATCTCAAATATTGCAATATTATAGATTTTTAATGTAAAAATCGGGTAATTAGTGACATAATTTCGACTTTAATAGTTTAAGTTGGAATTTGGCCATAAAAATTTAACACGATGTCATATATATTATTTCCAGCATGTATAAAATTTTCGAGAATTTAATCTTATTTTATGCTTGAGAAATAATTTTAAAGGTTAAAATCGTACGATATATGACGTAAATCGTTAAAATTTGCAAATGTTGTTAAAAATGGCCGAAAATGTAACCCATATTAGTCATATGTGATATGTTCATCATGAAAATATTCTTGGGAGCCAAAATTTTCAGATTTGATTTGATTTTATTTAATTTTAATTTGATAAAAAGGTTACATTTAAAATTAATTAAAAGAGTCATGCAATTATTTCGGCTATGGGGCAATGTGCCATTTAATTTTCTGTCCATCTTGTGTTCTTAAAATGTTTTGGAAGGTATAAAAATATTATTAGTATTTAATTTGCATTTATGAAGTTAATTATTGAATTTTCCGACTTAAATTGCTCGTTTTACGTGTTATTTTCGAAATAATAATAAAACCGTATAAAATACTAATATTTTAACTTTCTGAAAATTTTAAGAACATTCTGGATTTTTCAAAATTTGAATTTTGAATTTTCGAATTTTTTTTATGACTCTTTTGGATTTTTATATTATTTTTCCCGTAAAACCGAGTAATACCGATCAATATTGAAATATATTAAGTTAAGTCATGTTCAAAGTTTGAGTAAGACTAAATTTTGAATCCTATAAGAGTTAGAATGATTAACTTAAGGATGAAAACCGTTTCATAAAATGCATAGTGTTGTTAAACGTTAAAACACGCGATTCCATAAACCAAGGTTTACGATAACTATTTAAATAAGTGTTTTAAATACGACGATTTGGCTTAGGGTTTGCATGTTAATTCATATTTATATAAGCATTGCATATTTATATTATGAATGTCATGATTTATTTTTACGTAATTTTGGGAATTATGTAATTTACTTAGTATGGCCTTAGTTTTTAAATCGGTATTTCCCGTAATGTAAGGGCTTACCGATTCGGTTGTAATTTTGTGATCTCGTATCACCCAATTGTAATTTATTTCTATTTTAAAATGTATAAAGTAGACTAGAAAAGTTGTAATATTTGTAAAATCCGGAGTTCCTTGAAGACGGTGCCATTCGGAAAGGAGTTCCGATCAAGACGGTGTTTACCTCGAAGTGCGTGCCGCGTGAAGTTCAAGGGACCAAAGGAGTTGGTTTCCGAATTTGTACTTTGTTATTTCTTTTCTAGGAAAGGCCATACTAGGGTTTATTTATGCTTTTATTTTGCTTTTATATGTTTGCATGCATAGCCAAATCGTCATACATCGTATCATGCATGTTTCGACCTAGTCGACCTAGTCTTTTATTTTATCGATAATTCACCGACTTAGTTCACTTAAACGGAGATAGATAATAATTTGACTAGATCTCTTACAAATAAATTTTGAGACTTAGCCTTACCAAAAAGTACGGACCCATGAATCCCTTCTTCACAAGGACGTAGGCTCGGCTACACCGGGGTACTAAAATTGTCACGTTGGGTAAGTGGGGTAATAAGATTACACCTTGAAATTTGGTTGATCTCAACGAAAGTATTCGTAACCGTAGTTGCAATAAGTTCGGGCCAAAGATAATTTTAAGAAAATTGTCGACCGAGAGTTCTAAGAGTAGAACCGATTAAAGAGTTAGTCCACCAAATTATACCGATACGGGTTGAATCGGCTACACCGTGCCCGGATTAGTATGGGTTTGGGTCTCGGGATTGTTTACTTAATTGGGTAAGAGATCATTAAGTAAATACATAACTAAACTTGTGAAAGTTTCTAGTTTAAAAATTATGAATTTAAAATGATGTTGTTTTTCCTTTTATTATTGTAGTTTAATTTTCAACATTGACTATGGCAACCAACGCTCCACCTCTCACTAACGTATCATGGCTTCGATCCTTTATGGATCGTTGTAAACTCGATAAGCATGGTTCCAATTTTAAGGATTGGTATGCGCAATTGCTTTTTGCCGCTCAAGGTGACGATAAGAGTCGTTACCTATCCGAAGCCGCTCCGACCGCTCCGACCGCTCGTTCATCGGTCCAAACTCGTGAGGCCTATGAAGCCTACATGAAAGAGTCCTTCGCTCTTAAAAATGTGCTCATCTTCTCCATGGAGCCGGATCTCCAAAAGAGTATGATTAAGTTGACCACATCGTATGAGATATACACCAAGCTTGCGACCATGTTTTCGCAAACTCCTAGGGTGATTCAATATGAGGCGGCTTCCGCTTTCTTTGACATTACATTCAAGGAAGGGCAAAAGATAAGCCCTCATGTGCTCAAACTCGTTGAGCTCGCGGAAACTCTAAAAGCTCAAAATGTTGACATTCCCGACTCTCTAATTATTGACCGAGTTCTTCACTCGCTCAATAAGGTTAAGGCGTATGCTCAATTCCGGGTGAATTTCAATATGCGAAACCAAGAGACCACATTGGAAGAGTTGCATAAGATGCTCGTCCAAGCCGAAAGGGACGTGGGACTTCATGAAAGTTCCACCAAGGATGTTTTGAACATCGAAAAGAAAGGGAAAACGAGCTTCAAAAGGAATGCCTCTAATGGCAAGGGCAAGAAAACGTTCAAGCCCAAGGCGACCAAAGAAAATACCTTTTCGAAAGGCGCTTCCACCTCGTCTTCCAAAGAACAAGACAAGTGCCATTATTGCACGAGGATCGGTCATTGGAAGAGAAATTGCCCCAAATACTTAAGCGATCTCAAAAATGGGAAGGCAACCGCCGTAGGTAATAATTCTCGTGTATAATTCATGTCATTTATCAACTTATGTATAGTGATACAAATGTGTTGATATTTACCCTTTTTAATTGTTTTAAAGGGCCACCCCCGAATAATGATAAGGGCAAGGAGAAGGAAGCTTGAAGTTCCTTACTTGGATGGCTACGGTAGCATCCAATTGATCGAAGACTTGAAGAGCTAGGCTCTAATTTTCCTATCGTCTTCTTTCATATTTTGCATTTATTTAAGGAACAATTTAATTTTCTTGTAAGACAAGGATTAAAATCCTAAAACAATGGTTGTAATTTTGGATATTAGTGGCTTGGTTTTCAACCCAAGTCACTACTTTTGTTCTTAATCAATGTTTTGATTTCTCAAATAAATTGCATACCTTCAACATGAATAATAGTGATTTAATCACGCAATAAATATTGATACGATCAAGTATAAGATAATCAAAGAGTTGATTAAAACGGAGAACTACACCCCATGAGATAGATTCAATCAAAATGAGACTATATCAGTTCATTATAAGATTTTCATTTTAAGTGAAAATGAGAATGTATTCATCACACCTATCAAACTTCAAACATTCAAATACATTGGTTAATCGAAATAGCTATCCTTAAACAAGTAAAGGTTATTGTTAGAAGGATAGAGTGGGAGAAAATATTTCGCTCACAAACCAATGATGAAAATAAAGGAAGGATCTTAGAGAAGATTCTTACTTGGGTGTCTTAAGAAGAGCCCTAAATGATTTGAAGAAACTACGAGAGGACACTGAAGAAACTACGGGAAGACACTCGAAGAAAGGTTCTTTGTGTTCATTGTTTCATAGAAAGGAAAGAAACCCCGTATGAAATCATCGGTAGGAAAACGGTTCCTATGTAGTTTTAAAGAAATTATCATGTCATTTTCGTCTCAAGGAAACGAAGACATGATAAGAAGGTAATGAATGATTGAATGGAAACAGATCACTATAGGGATAGTGATAGTGATAATAATTCAAGTAATAGTTTAACATGCGAAAAATGAAAGGTTCATTTAAAGATACCGAGAGATATTGATTTTAGTGGGAGCGATTTTCATTAAAAGAATTAAGCCTACCATTTAGAGAGAATGGGTGATTCTTTAAGGTGTAAAGAATAAGAGGTTTTCAATTCTAGATGATCAAATACCTTATATCATAAGATGATGGAGCTTTACGGGAAGGTTTATTATATTGATAATAAAAGGTCGCCCACTAGAAGTTAAAATGGTTTATTCATAATGATGAATGAAACCATTATCAAATAGCCAAGATGAGTGAAAATTATTAGAATGATGAAATCATAAATAGACTACAATAAAGTTTTCAGTACATAAGTGACTGTATATCGATACGTCACAAGTTATAAGATAACAGTGGGAGCTTTCCTTCGGAAAGGAAACTCAAAATCTAGAAAGAGTTCTAGATATGTACTCAAATAGAATCATATTGTACGGGATAATATGAGAATAAAGGAGACCAAAAGTTGTAAGTTTTGCTATCATGAATAAAGGTTATTCGCATGAATAAAAGGTTTATTCGCAAAACACTAATACAAATAGATGATTGTGCATCAAATGCAATGTAATAGTATTGACTATTGTTGCATGACAACATCATTTGAGTTATGATTAACTCAAAATGAAAGATACTTTGTCAGAATCCAAATGGGTTGTATGAGACAATATTGAACCCCATAAGTGAACTGGATTGACTTAGTATAGCCCCTAGCCGCTTACATGAGGTGACATCTCGAAGCGACTAGAGTGTGAGGCGATTGATGGCAAGTTCAAATGCCATAGAGTCATATGTGATGACTAGTCGATCACATAGGCAGACTGTAAGAGACACTCTGTCGGGCAATGTGACCGCTTATAGAGTTCTGGAAATTTTATAGCCGGGTCGTGGCGAGAGCTGCTATAGTATTCTTGTGAGTCAATTCTTTGACTAAAGACTACTCTCCCAAGATGGTACAGTTTAGGCATAACTTTGATCCATTCTCTACGACTTTTCGTAACTGGAGTCAAATGGGATTTTTTTGGGTTGTGACTAACTGTGACTAGTTGAAGGAAGTAGTGCAATAGAAATTGTCCACCCCTTGTCAGGGTTGTTCAAATCTCAGGGCCACTCGAGGAGAAGTTAACTTGAAATGCGTGGCCACGCTCGGAAGGTATCTATGGTAGATAATTCCGGTCAGACAGTTATTCTCCAGATCGAGGAAACCACTCATGATATGATCAAATGCAAGTACGACCTTAGAGAGACATCTTGCATTGAGTGGGAGATTGTAATAGGACAAGAGAATTGGTGACGCACACTTGTCGAGGACAAGTGGGAGATTGTTGGGAAATGTGTCCTCAACAATAGTGCGATCACGTAATTAAATCTCATAACGAGAATGCGCAAGGGATGATACGAATTATTAGTCAACTGACCAACATTAATCGGTAATGATTGGCTAGCTAGAGTTTGACATTACTGTCGTATGACGGTGATGGTCAGTTGATCCCTTTAGGTCACACCTTTAGGACAATTCCCTTAATTGATAAAGTGATCAAATGTATATTGATACGATTTGATCATATTCCTTAAACTCGTGTATCGAGAAATTAGAGGTTAAATCTTAATGTAAGATTTATGTTTAAAATTGAAACGTGTCAATTGTTAAACATTAAACGATATTTTATTATATCGTTATTAGAATGAATTGGGTTGAAATTGATACAAAAGTTGTAAATCGTATTGACGATAAATGATCATTTTACATTAGTAATTTCGAATTACTTATTAATTGAATAAATATGATTTATTTAATTATGTATAATATTTATGGGATAAATATTTATATGTTTTAAATGTACTAAAGTATTTTTTATCTTAATGACATATAAGATGTCACACTTTATACAATTGTACATTTGACAAATTGTAAAATGAAGTCCATATTATGGACTATATGGCACGGCTAAGTAGTGATGGTGGTGTGGTTAATTAGTGTGTTAATTACTCTTTAATCATATGTTAGACATGTGCCTTGAGAACACTAACCTAGTAACCACCCTAGAGCCTTGAGAAAGGAAAATGTTCCCTTGTTGCTCTTCCCTATGGCCAGCCTCCCCTTCCCAAGTATAAGCATGCTTAAGCCATTTACTCATCTTAAGCAACAACATGCTTCATATATATATGTGATATAAGATTCATTCTAATTCTCTTCTGGCCCTAGCCGAAATTTTGCCTAAGTAAGAAGATTATTTTTAACCTCTAATACTTATTATAAGATAATAAAATTTATACTATAAGTAGTATTCAAATTACATTCTAATAAGAGTGATTAGAATATTAAGGAAGAAATCGATTCCTAGTCTAGCACAACAAAGGTGTCGGTTCATTGAGGGATAGTCTTGGTGCATCTTTAAAGGAGGTATTCTAATTTGGGTACTTGTAGGATCATCCTTGCTAAGCTTGGACCGTGTGTAAGGTTTCGATTTCTCCCTATTCCGCATATATTAGCATGCATAAGATCTTATAAACGAGTTTATTAATATGTTAATTAAAAGTTAATTAAAGGTCTTGTTAGTATGACTAAAATTAGTTTATGAGCAACTAGTTAAACCTAACACTTAACACACATCCCACTACCAAACAATGTCGGGTCCAGAGGTGAACTTAACACATATCCCAACATGCAATTCAAGTAAAGGGTCCAGAGGTGAACTTAACACATATCCCTATACATACAAGTCAAGAGAAGGGTCCAGAGGTGAACTTAACACATATCCCTAATCATCCATAAGCAAAGGGTCCAGAGGTGAACTTAACACATATCCCAATGCTACAAACAAGTATTAGGTCCAGAGGTGAACTTAACACATATCCCAATACACAGTTATCGCACACCGGGTCCAGAGGTGAACTTAACACATATCCCGTGTACGACAACCGATCACGTGTCAGGTCCAGAGGTGGTGAGCTTAACACATATCCTGACACGCCCCAAGCAAAACACGTAATGGGTCCAGAGGTGAACTTAACACATATCCCATCACGCGACATACAGAACACGTAATGGGTACAGAGGTGAACTTAACACATATCCCATCACGCGACATACAACTCCATCATTAGCATCCAAAGATAGAAACTAACCTATAGCTCTAACTTCTTAAACCTCTAAACAACACTTAATTGATCCCGGGAACTAAGACGAGGGAGAGCCGGTTTCCCTTTCGGTTACCCGACCGGGGGGTCTCTATCCTCACTCCATTCCCGAACCCAATATAGTGTCGCCCATCCTCTGGGGACCTCAGACACATATCAAAGACACAGGGAACGAGTTTCAATCAAAACCGATCAACCGTTTAAAAGTTACAAACGAATTACGAATTAAAAACAAGCAACAAGGGTCCCCAGCCGGTCGGCAGCCGGCCCACCGGCTGGATACCCATCTCAGCCTTCTTCTTTTTTTAAAACGCAAGAACCCAAAAAGGGCTCCCAGCCGGTCGGCAGGCAGCCGACCTACCGGCTGGGGAACCAAACCCCACAACTTACGCAAATTCTTAAAAGAGGCTACCAGCCGGTTGGCAGGTAGCCGGCCTACCGGCTGGCATCCCAAGCCTATATTCATAAATTTCACAAAACACCTACAATGCACTCCCAGCCGGCTGGCAGACGGCCGGTCTATCGGCTGGGCATCCTAATCCTACGTATCTCAGAATTTCGCAAAAACACTAAAAGCACCCCCAGCCGGTCGACCGGCGGCCGGTCGGTCGACCGGCTCAGAGAGCCTGACCTCAAAATCGCATTTTCCAGTGAACTCAAAACCTCATTAAATCGATACCAAACTTTAAGAATTGCAACATATGAAGTTTACCCAATATCACAAATCACCTAATAACACTATCTATCAGCAATTAAACCACAAAACAATCCTCAAACGATTATTACATGTATCCGTCGCAAACATGAAATTTCTGAAAATGAATGATTAAGCAAACGAAACATCATCCAAGCATGAATTCATCAAGTAAGAACATTCCTAACATGTTACTAAGTCCATTAATCATCAACCTCAAACAAAAATCAGAAGCAATAACAAGAACACAACAAAACTTGCTATTTTAACAAAAAGGCTGAGTTTCTCATTATCGTCACCTTAAATGCAATCCCGCTCAAAGCTCCTCCTCTATGATGAAACTATCCACGTCCGGGTCCTCTAAGCCTTCACCTACATCACGAAAAACGGGTTTTAAGGACTCAAAAACGAATTCTAGGAAAACAGTCAGATTTTCGAAGTAGAGGAATTGAAAATCGGAAGTGATAGATGGCTTGCAAATTCGACGAGGATTCCGAAAATGTTATTATTACCTTAATTAGGTGAACGGATGATGAAGAAATATTGGAAAGAAGATGAAGAAATATGGAGGTTTATGAGAAATGAAGTTTACTGTAATTTTGTTTTTGAGGTTGAAGATGTCGACAGACAAGAGGGTTTTAGGGGGTTTTAAATGGTCCTTTCCGTTTAAAAGAAAACGGACTTGGATATCTTGAACGGATTTTAAGATGTGAACTTAAGTTGCCAAGTTTGTATTCTTCTTAAGGACTTAAGGTTCTTAAGACGGATCTTACTACTTATTAAAATACTTTACGACAAATTATTAAAATATTATTTTATTACTTAACATAATTAAAACCCTTAAAATATGTTTTATAAAAATACGGGTTGTTACAATCACCCCAACTTCAAAAAGTTTCGTCCTCGAAACTCGAACGAAGATAAATTCTAACTAATTATACCTCAATCGAAAAGAGAAGGATGCGCAGCACGCATCAATGCCTCGGTCTCCCACGTCTGCTCCTCAACATCACCGCAACGCCAAAGGATCTTCACTAAAGGCACCACCTTGCTCCTAAGCTTCCTATCCTGTCGGTCAAGGATCTTCACGGGACGCTCCTCGAAAGCAAGACTCGGCTCTAATTTCTCGATCTCTCTAGGCAGAACATGACTCGGATCACTAACATACTTATGGAGCTGAGAAACATGAAAGACACTATGAACCTTGCCCAAACTAGGAGGCAAGTCCAAACGATAAGCAGCATCACCAATCCTCTTCACGATCTCAAATGGCCCAATATACTTAGCGCTCAATTTGCCCTTAACTCCAAACCTCTTAACGCCCTTCATCGGTGAAACTCTCAAGAAGACTCTGTCACCCACCTCAAACTCGAGAGGTCTACGGCGAACATCAGCATAGGATTTCTGCCGATCCTGTGCGGCCTTCATCCTACCCCTGATAAGCTAAACCTGATCAATCGTAACAGCTAACTGGTCCGGTCCTAGGTCGTGCACGTCACTCGCCTGATCCCAACAGATCGGACTACGGCACTTCCTACCATAGAGCGCCTCATACGGAGCCATACCAATAGATGAATGGTAACTGTTGTTGTAGGAAAACTCAACTAACGGTAGAAACTGCTCCCAAGAACTCTGGAAATCAAGTGCACAAGCACGGAGCAAGTCCTCTAATGTCTGAATAGTCCTCTCGGACTGACCATCAATCGCGGCATGAAAAGCGGTACTCATCAGCAAACGGCTACCCATAGCCTCCTGTAAAGCCTTCCAAAATCTGGAATAGAAACGAGGATCACGATTAGAAACGATCTCTCTCGGGACACCATGGTAACGGACTATCTCTGCAATATAAGCCCTTGCTAAACGGTCCATATCCCATGCCTCTCTAATAGGCACAAATCTGGCACACTTAGTTAGCCTATCAACCACAACCCAAATCGCATCCTTGCCTCCCACTGTCTTAGGCAATGCCGTCACAAAGTCCATCGAAATGCACTCCCTTTTCCACTGAGGAACGGGGAGCGGCTGTAACAAACCACCTAGCCTCCTATGCTCTATCTTGACTTGTTGACAAGTCAAGCACCTACTCACGTAATCCAAAATGTCTTTCTTCATCCCGGGCCACCAAAATATAAGTCTCAAATCCTTGTGAATCTTCTCTCCGCCCGGATGAACTGAATACGGTGTCAAGTGAGCCTCATCAAAAACCCTCTTCCTCAAATCTGGCACATCTGGAACATACATCTTACCACGGAATCTAAGGAAACCATCATCATCAATCACTAAGTCTGGTGAAACTCCACTCGAAATCTTAGCCTCGAACTTCCGGAAATCAGTATCTGTAGGTAAACTCCGGCGAATCTCCCAATATAAGGACGGCTCGGCAGTCATAGCAGATAACCAATCAAAACCGCTACCAACCATCTCTAATCTCAACTTCCGAAACTCGGAACACAACTCATCGGGCAACACACGCAGAGCACTCATCGAATGAGAAGTCTTGCGCCTAAGTGCATCTGCAACCACATTGGCCTTTCCCTCATGATACAATAACTCAATGTCGTAATCCTTCACCAACTCTAGCCAACGACGCTGTCGCATATTGAGGTCTTTCTGTGTGAAAATGTACTTAAGACTCTTATGATCCGTGAAAATGCGACAATGAGATCCCATCAAGTAATGACGCCACATCTTCAAGGCATGAACAACAACAGCTAACTCAAGATCATGTGTCGGATAGTTCACCTCGTGAACTCGCAACTGTCTAGATGAGTAAGCTATCACTTTACCACTCTGCATCAACACACATCCAAGCCCTAACATCGAAGCATCGCAGTAAACATCAAAGTCAACTCCAATCTCTAGCAAAGCAAGTACGGGAGCGGAAGTCAACCTAGTCTTCAATTCCTGGAAAGAACTCTCACACTTGTCGGTCCAAACAAACTTAGCTTCCTTCTTCAGTAACTGGGTCGTCGGACGAGCTAATCTAGAGAAATCCTCACCAAATCGACGGTAGTAACCCGCTAAACCAAGGAAACTACGGATCTCTCCCGCATCTTTGGGACTCTCCCAATCAACAACAGCCTCAATTTTCGCGGGATCAACCATAACTCCCTCACTAAATATCACATGTCCAAGAAATGCAACCTTAGAAAGCCAAAACTCACACTTAGAGAACTTCGCGAACCACTTCTGTCGACGTAAAATCCCAAGTATCAATCGGACATGCTCGGCATGCTCCTCATCGGTCTTCGAGTAAATGAGAATGTCATCAATAAACACCACAACACAAGTGTCAAGAAACTCACTAAAGGTGCGGTTCATCTGATCCATGAAAATAGCAGGTGCATTAGGCAACCCAAAAGGCATAACCACGAACTCAAAATGCCCAACTCTGGTACGAAAAGCAGTCTTCGCAATATCAGCCTCTCTCACTGGAATCTGATGATAACCCGATCGAAGATCAATCTTAGAAAACCTAGAAGCACCTCTCAGCTGATCAAATAAATCATTTATCCTAGGCAAAGGATATCTGTTCTTCACAGTCACTCTGTTCAGCTCTCTATAATCAATGCAAAGTCTCATGGAACCATCTTTCTTCTTAACAAATAAAACTGGAGCACCCCACGGAGAAGCACTCGGTCTAATGAATCCTTTCTCGATCATCTCTTCCAACTGTTGCTTCAATTCCTTCAACTCTGGTGGAGCCATACGGTAAGGAGCTTTGGATATCGGTCCGGTTCCTGCAACAAGCTCAATAGTAAACTCCACATCTCTCTCTGGCGGTATCCCTGGCAAGGCATCTGGGAAAACATTCGGAAACTCACGAACAATGGCTACATCCTCAAGCTTCGGTAGTGATGGCTTTGCAGCTGAAACAACACACAGGAAGGCTTGGCAACCCTTCCTAAGAAGATGATATGCTTTCATCGAAGAAATAACACGGACACCCTTTTTAGGGCGAGTTCCCCTATAGGAAACACGAACTCCTGAAGAACTCCTCAAGCAGATTTTTTGGTCGCGACACTCGAAGCGAGCATGGTATCGCGATAACCAATCCATACCGAGGATAATGTCAAATTCCTCGAGAGGAAATCTCAGTAAGTCCGCTGGAAATGTGGCTTGACCAATAATAATCGGAACATCCCTATGGGACGAAGAGCAGGAAAACACGTCTCCAGAAGGTAAGGAAATGGAAGTCTCCTCAACCAATGAAGACTCAAGAGCTAAACGGTCTGCGAACTGAGTCGATATGAATGATAAAGAAGCTCCAGTGTCAAACAAAATAAGACACTCAGCACCAAGTACAGAAAAGATACCAGCCACAATATCTGGGTGAGCCTCAGCCTCAGCCCTAGTCATCACGAAGATCTTCCTCTTCGGCTTTCCTCCTCTGGTCACTGCAGCAGCTGTGGCAGCCTTGCCAAGTGCGGTGTTCCTCTCAGGACACTCATAAGATCGATGCCCAAATCCATTACAGGTGAAACACTTATAGGCATTCTTGAAACAGTCAAAACCCGGATGAGATGGTTTACCACAACGGTGGCAAACACTAGAAGCTGTGTCGGTGTGAACAATGGTCTTAGCAACCGGAGCAGAGAACCTCTCAAACCGCTTCTTCTTAGAAGAAGGCGAAGAAGTAGAAGGAACAAACAGTCTCTTCCCCTGGTAAACTGATCTCTGGTGAGAAGTCACACTGGAAGTAGCAGCTCAGGTCTCATAATATATGGCACGAATGGAACTCTCGGCCCAAATAGCATCATCGTATACCTCCACAAAAGAAGTCGAGTCACGGCGAACCACGCTCTCGATGCGTGGTCCTAACTTCCCACGGTAGAATTAGACTCTCTCAGCCTCATCTCTGACAAACTTCGAAGCAAAATGTGCAAGCTGGTTAAATTTGTCGGTGTACTCCTGAACGGACATCTTACCCTGCTTCAAATCCATGAACTCCTTAAGTCTCTGTGATCTAAGCTCCTTAAGATAAAATCTCGTCTCGAGCTTGTCCTTAAAAGCCTCCCAATCGAACAAAGGATCAAGAATGAAAGTCGGTCCGGACAATGCCCACCATCTATCGGCCTCTAGGGTCAAAAAGTGAGTGGCTAGCCGCAATCTATCCTCTCTGCCAACCGAATACATGGTAAAGCTCTTTTCCATCTCACGGAACCACTCAGTAAGAGCTACCGGATAAACCTCGCCTCCATAGGTCTTCAAGTGGCTCCTGGACATCTGGGATGCTATCCAAGAGAAGCTACCGGGACGATTAGCCTCATTGCCTTGCGGTGGAGGAGGTGGAACAGTCTATGCTTGCTGTCTCTGGTTCTCAAGCAACTGATGAAGTGCTTGCATTATAGTGTTCTCAACAGCCGTGGTTCTCACCATCCTTAAAAAGAGAAAACAAGTGTTAACTTAGCAATTAGCATTCACAAATAGACTACAATATAAATCCTTAGATCTACCCATCTCTCATTCATTATTTGTTTATTTGGTCAAGTTAAGGTTGGGGTCACATGAGTGCGTCGGGAGCAATAATTCTCTGATACCAACTGTAAAACCCCTCGCGAAAGCGGAAATATAAAACACACAAAGTACTAAAAATACAGCGGAATTAATACTTTTTAAACATTAACATCATGCGAGGTGAACTAAAACTGAAACTGTAAACTGAAACTGATATAAACAAAATAGATAAGTATAATAGTTCTAAGTACGGAAACCAAAATATATACAAAGCCTGGGATGGAACATCCCTACAGGCACCAAAACATGAACTGTATCAAAAACTAAGAGTCATGCTAATCGATGAAGTATAAGTCAAAAGATGATAAGGATCATCACTCGCTAGCTCTCAAGTGAACCCCGTCCAATCCTGCATGTACCTACATACATGAAAACATGTACGCCACAATCAGTGGGGAGTTACTAGAGTTCTCCTAGCCACCTTTTGTAACGACACGTAACAAGTAAAACAAACAGAATACTCCAACATATATGAACATGTGAAGTATAACAATATCTCAATAACTGATCATCAACTATCATGCAATCACTAATGCACGGCTCTTAACCAACTTCATAAACCGTTTGGAAGGAGAGCCGGTTTCCCTACTAGTTACCCAGTCGGGGGGTCTTTCAGTCCAACTATTTATGAAACCGATCAAAGAGTCATCCAATGCCTTGGATGAATAAACTATAACTCAAGTAAAACAATCATTAACTTCATCATGCATATCTGACACTGTACCAATCTCAAGGCAAGCAGATATAAACATCAATCAACACTAGCAATGGGTCCAGAGGTAAACTTAACACATATCCCACTACCAAACAATGTCGGGTCCAGAGGTGAACGTAACACATATACCAACATGCAATTCAAGTAAAGGGTCCAGAGGTGAACTTAACAAATATACCTATACATACAATTCAAGAGAAGGGTCCAGAGGTGAACTTAACACATATCCCTAATCATCCATATGTTAGGTTTAACTAGTTGCTCATAAACTAATTTTAGTCATACTAACATAAACCTTTAATTAACTTTTAATTATCATATTAATAAACTCGTTTATAAGATCTTATGCATGCTACTATATGCGGAAATAAGGAGAAAACCGTGTTCTTACACTCGGTCCTAGCTTAGCAAGGATGATCCTCCAAGTACCCAAGATAGAATACCTCCTTTGGATGCACCAAGACAACCCCTTAATAAACCGAATCTTTGTAGATGCTAGACTAGAATCGGTTCCTTCCTTAAAGTAATTCTAATCACTCTTATTAGAATGTAATTTTTAATACTACAAATAGTATAAGTTATTATCTTATAATAAGTATTTTAGAGGTAGAAAAAACTCTTCTTACTTGGTGATTTTTCGGCTAGGCAAGAAGAAGAATAGAATGAATATGATGTATCATATTTATACATCTACCCTAAGCATGCTTATTTGAATTAAGACCATTTAATTAGCTTAAGCATGCAACATAGGGTGAAGGGGAGCCGGCCATAGGGAGTGTCAAAGAGGGAACAAGTTGCATTCTCAAGACACTAGGGTGGTTACTAGGTTAGTGTTCTCAAGGTACATGTCTAACATATGATTATAGTGTATTTAACACACTAATCACCCATGCCATCATCTCCTCTTAACCGTCCCATTTAGTCCATAATATGGACTTCATTTTACAATTTGTCAAATGTACAATTTGTATAAAGTGTGACATCTTATATGTCATTAAGATATAAAATACTTTAGTACATTTAAAACATATAAATATTTATCCTATAAACATTATACATAATTAAATAAATCATATTTATTCAATTAATAAGTAATTCGAAATTACTAATGTAAAATGATCATTTATCGTCAATACGATTTACAACTTTTGTATCAATTTCAACCCAATTCATTCTAATAACGATATAATAAAATATCGTTTAATGTTTAACAATTGACACGTTTCAATTTTAAACATAAATCTTACATTAAGATTTAACCTCTAATTTCTCGATACATGAGTTTAAGGAATATGATCAAATCGTATCAATATACATTTGATCACTTTATCAATTAAGGGAATTGTCCTAAAGGTGTGACCTAAAGGGATCAACTGACCATCACCGTCATACGACAGTAATGTCAAACTCTAGCTAGCCAATCATTACCGATTAATGTTGGTCAGTTGACTAATAATTCGTATCATCCCTTGCGCATTCTCGTTATGAGATTTAATTACGTGATCGCACTATTGTTGAGGACACATTTCCCAACACCATAAGCAAAGGGTCCAGAGGTGAACTTAACACATATCCCAATGCTACAAACAAGTATTGGGTCCAGAGGTGAACTTAACACATATCCCAATACACAGTTATCGCACACCGGGTCCAGAGGTGAACTTAACACATATCCCGTGTACGACAACCGATCACGTGTCAGGTCCAGAGGTGAGCTTAACACATATCCTGACACGGCCCAAGCAAAACACGTAATGGGTCCAGAGGTGAACTTAACACATATCCCATAACGCGACATACAGAACACGTAATGGGTACAGAGGTGAACTTAACACATATCCCATCACGCGACATACAACTCCATCATTAGCATCCAAAGATAGAAACTAACCTATAGCTCTAACTTCTTAAACCTCTAAACAACACTTAATTTATCCCGGGACCTAAGACGAGGGAGAGCCGGTTTCCCTTTCGGTTACCCGACCGGGGGGTCTCTATCTTCACTCCATTCCGGAACCCAATATAGTGTCGCCCATCCTCCGGGGACCTCAAACACATATAAAAGATACAAGGAACGAGTTTCAATCAAAACCGATCAACCGTTTAAAAGTTACAAACGAATTACGAATTAAAAACATGCAACAGGGTTCCCCAGCCGGTCGGCAGGCAGCCGACCCACCGGTTGGACACCCATCTCAGCCTTCTTCTTTTTTTAAAACGCAAGAACCCAAAAAGGGCTCCTAGCCGGTCGGCAGGCAGCCGGCCTACCGGCTGGGGAACCTAACCCCACAACTTACGCAAATTCTTAAAAGAGGCTACTAGCCGGTTGGCAGGCAGCCGGCCTACCGGCTGGCATCCCAAGCCTATATTCTCAAATTTCGCAAAACACCTACAATGCACTCCCAGCCGGCTGGCAGGGGGCCGGTCTACCGGCTGGGCATCCTAATCCTACGTATCTCAGAATTTTGCAAAAACACTAAAAGCACCCCCAGCCGGTCGACCGGCTCAGAGAGCCTGATCGTAAAAATCGCATTTTCCAGTGAACTCAAAACCTCATTAAACGATACCAAACTTTAATAATTGCAACATATGAAGTTTACCCAATATCACAATTCACCCAATAACACTATCTATCAGCAATTAAACCACAAAACAATCTTCAAACGATTATTACATGTATCCGTCGCAAACATGAAATTTCTGAAAATGAATGATTAAGCAAATGAAACATCATCCAAGCATAAATTAATCAAGTAAGAACATTCCTAACATGTTACTAAGTCCATTAATCATCAACCTCAAACAAAAATCAGAAGTAATAACAAGAACACAACAAAACTTGCTATTTTAACAAAAAGGCCAAGTTTCTCATTATCGTCACCTTAAATGCAATCCCGCTCAAAGCTCCTCCTCTATGATGAAACTATCCACGTCCGGGTCCTCTAAGCCTTCACCTACATCACGAAAAACGGGTTATAAGGACTCAAAAACGAATTCTAGGAAAACAGTCAGATTTTCGAAGTAGAGGAATTGAAAATCGGAAGTGATAGATGGCTTGCAAATTCGACGAGGATTCCGAAAATGTTATTATTACCTTAATTCGGTGAACGGATGATGAAGAAATATGGGAAAGAAGACGAAGAAATATCGAGGTTTATGAGAAATGAAGTTTACTGAAATTTTGTTTTTGAGGTCGATAATGTCGACAAACAAGAGGGTTTTAGGGGGTTTTAAATGGTCCTTTCCGTTTAAAATAAAACGGACTTGGATATCTTGAACGGGTTTTAAGATGGGAACTTAAGTTGCCAAGTTTGTATTCGTCTTAAGGACTTAAGGTTCTTAAGACGGATCTTACTACTTATTAAAATACTTTACGATAAATTATTAAAATATTATTTTATTACTTAAAATAATTAAAACCCTTAAAATATGTTTTATAAAAATATGGGCTGTTACACGAATAAAGGACAAGTTGGGGACCGTTTCCTTCCATAACTCGTATGGAGTCTTGTCAACAGCTTTAGACGGACTTCGGTTAAGTATTAGAGCGGCCGACAAAAGAGCATAGCCCCACAATGAATCAGGCACAACGGTGTGACTCATCATGGATCGAACCATATCAAGTAGAGTTCGATTTCTCCGTTCGGACACACTGTAACACCCCCATTTATTTAAAGGCCTGTACTAGGACTCCTTAGATAATAAGGGTGTCACCATCTCGATTTCCCGAGGTAGTAGATACAAAGGAAAGATAACAGTACTTTAATTAAAATTAAACTCCATAACATGTTCTTAACAACTGAATCCAAACTGTCTTACAAAATGAAAAGACTCTAGCACTACAACAAAAAGAGACCTAATGCAACATTTCGTGTGCAACACTTACGCGTTGTGTTGCAATTTTTACTTAATTATGCAACACTTTATTAAAAATGTTGCTTATTATCTACATAATGCATCACTTTAAGGTAAGTGTTGCAATATATTACTTTAATTGCAACATTCTTATACAATTGTTGCATTTTCTAGCAACACTTGTGCAACACTTTCGTCACATACATATTTGTCCTAATTAATCAATTTCAAACCTAATATATATATGTATCTCTAAAATTTTCCAATTAATTTCGTTTAAGCGCTTAAACTTTTCAATTAAAATAAAAACACAAATTGAAATTTGGGTAAAACAATTTAACATTTTCGTTTAAGCGCAATAATGAAATTTGGTAAAAAAAATTAAGCGCCTAAGGTAATTAAACACCCTAAGCTGCTAATTAAACCCTATAGCTAATAATCCTACTAATTATACACGCGCGTCTTCGTTCTTCATCGTACATCCCAGAAATCTACAGTGTACATCTTCATCCCGCGCGTCTTCGTTCTTCATCGTCGTTCCCAGAAAAAAAACCCAAAAAAAACTCCAACAGCGGACGCGATATTCATCTTATTTCAACATTGATTCTTACTCAGCCGGCGAAATTCATATTCAGTATAATTGATTGGGATTTATGATAGGTATGATACTTCAATTTCAATTATTGTTATCACTTTGTTATTATCTCAATTCAATTGTTGTTTATCTATTTGTCCCTGCATATAATCATATTCGTATTGTGAAAATGCTATTATTTCAATTCAATTGTTGTATTTTTTCATCTATTCGTATTGTTGTTTCATCTATGAGTATGAAGCTTTGTGGTTGATTAATGCCTGTTATAATTTGTATTGTTGTTTAATCTATTCGTATTGTTGTTTAATCTATTCGTATTGATTAATGCCTGTTATTCGTTCATCATCGTTCCCGGAATGCTTCAGTTTGCTTTTGTGTAAGGCTATTTAGTCTGGTTTTGTCAAATGCTATTCAGTCTGCTTTTGTGTATGCTATTCAGTCATATTCGTTCATCATCGTTCCCGGAATGCTTCAGTTTGCTTTTCATATTTTTGTTGTTTTTTTCATAAAGTTTAGATCTTTTTGTGTTTTTTTTGATGAATTCTATTGTCATTTTGGTTATTTCATTGTGTTACTGTTATAAAGTGATCTTTTATGGGTTTAGGGTATCTGGTTGATCGATTGTTTTCATATTATCGATTGTAGATTTGCAGACTGTAATTGTTCATAGGTTCTATGTGATTTTTGGTTACTTGTTGAAATTTCATGGTGTGGAACTACTTCCTTCGTTCTGATTGTTTGTTTTCCTCTGGTTGTAGTACCCTCATGGCAAATAAGTCTAACCCCAACTTCAAAACTTAATACGGTGTTGTATTGTATGATATCGTAATACAAGGAAAACTGCAGGGTCATGTTAGTTGCATAATCATTGATTCTGTTTTCTGTTTTTGCTTTACGTTTCTCTTAGAATGTAGCATGAAGTGAATGAATGATGTACACAAATTGTAATTTACTACTGACTTTGGCTTAAATTGTGGCAAGTTGGTTGTTGTATTGATTTGACATACGAGGTTGTCCGGATTTACCATGGTAAACGTTCACTTGTGGTTGTTTGAGGTTGTGAGTTTATTCGCTGTATACTCTGTTTTAATTACTTGTGCTATTCATGTCACTACAGAATTAGCTTAATACAATAGAACAGTCAAATGTTAGATTGAAGAGGTGTTGTCCTGAACGAGAAAAGAAGTTAATAGCCTTTACTTTACCCTAAAACACGGAACCTGCCCACTTTAATAGATTCTAATTCTACAAACCATAAACAGACTTTTCTTATCCTTTCATCGGAAAGCTGGGGAGTTTTCTCATCAATATGTAAGGCCTTTCTTCTTTACTGACTTCCTTTGCTTAAGTCTCACTTGGATCATAGGCCCGGCGGCTTCTTCCTTTCCTTATCTTATAGTTTCCCCTGCTTTTCCTCTATAAATATCATAGGAGAAGAAAGCCACAGCATGGTGCTTTTACCTGAAAGAACTCACCCCTTCTTACCTCTACGCTTCTTAGCAGTAGGGCACTTTAAAATTAAATTGTAAGTGACAAAGTGGAAAAGCCCTCAAGTGGGAAGAACTCGTTTCCAAGACAATACAATTAGAGGATCGATCCGGTTTCAAAGATAGAGTTGAGACGTGTACTAAGAGGATAAAACAGAAGAATTACTAGCTTCTCTTTCTCTTTTTAACTCGTATAAGCGCTGTTTAACGGGAGCGGTGGTATAGGAAAGAAAAGGGAAGGGATTCTCTCTATCGATGTGCAAATAGCTCACACGCAGCAACCCCCCATCTTTTGAACGGCGGCTGACTGACGACTATTAAAAACTAGGTTTCAAGGAGCGCCTGTGTGTATAAGACCGAGGCTCTCCTAGATGAATTAGAAAGTTTTATAATAATATAGACTTTTTTTTAAAGACTTTAGTTAGTGCCCTCTTCTATCTATAGTCTATGTCTTGAGTTTGGTATACTATGATCTGCATGCGTATTGGTTTGATGAAAGTGGTATACTATGATCTGCATGTCTTGAGTTTGGTATACTAGGACGGGATTAGAGGTCCTTCTCGACTTCCGAACATATAAAAAAAGGCTGGCTAAGTTGTCTTAAATAAGCTGCTTTCTCCTTTCTTAAAAACTCTATAAGATCATACCTTTGCACCAGTACATCATTACTACTTAGTATAAGAACATAACATATAACATGACATGCTTAAGTATATATTAACTTGTGCTTTTTAATCCAGAATTCAGAGGATGAGGAATGATAGAAGTTGGATGTATATTGCTAGACGTTTGCCTGAGTTTGAAAATGGAGTCATTGAGTTCCTTAATGTGTCATTTTCTAAGGGTGTTCATGGGAGTCAAATAAGATGTCCATGTAAGAGGTGTGCAAACCGTTATTGGTTACGAAGACATGAGGTGTATGATCATTTAAAAGGATTTGGTTATGTTGAGAATTATCATGTTTGGACCTTTCATGGAGAGGATCCTTTATCATCTGAACCCATAGTTGAAACCCTTGATGAAGAACCAATTTTCAATGACAATACCGACACATTGTTAGAGGACAGATTTAGAAGTTGTTGTGAAGGTCCCACTAACGTACAAAATGGTCCTAATGATGAAGCTAAAAAGTTTTATAAGTTGGTTGAAGAGGGTCAACAAGAATTATTCCCGGGCTGTAAGAATTTTTCAAAATTGTCTTTCATTATTCGACTTTTTTTGTACAAGACACTTCATGGAATTAGTAATGTGGCATTCAATGAACTCCTTCAATTGTTAAGAGACATGGTTCCAGAGGCCAAAATTCCGGTCAACTACACAGAAGCTAAGAATATTGTGAAGGATTTGGGTCTTGATTACAAAAAAATATGTGCGTGTCCTAATGATTGTATGCTATTTTGGAAAGAGTTTGAAAATGCTGAAGAGTGTTTTAAATGTCATGCCTCTAAGTGGAAAAAATGCGAAGAAAATTCATCTAATAAGACTTCAAACACTAAGAATAGTCGTCAAATACCTGCAAAGGTATTGTGGCATTTTCCACTGCCACCTAGGTTGCAAAGAGTTTATATGAATTCAGAAATTGCAGAAGCTATGACATGGCATGCTGATAAACGTCCGAAAGATGGGTATCTAAGACACCCTGCGGACGGGTCAGCGTGGAAGGACTTTGATTCTCTATACCCTAACTTTGCTAATGATCCTAGAAATGTAAGGTTAGGATTGGCATCTGATGAGTTTAATCCATTTCGAACTATGAGTGTATGTCACAGTACATGGCCCGTTGTGTTGGTCAATTACAACTTGCCAGCTTGGATGTTCATGAAACCTGAATATTTTATGCTATCACTACTCATTCCCGGTCCTGAGGGTCCTGGGAATAACATTGACGTATACTTACAGCCTTTAATTGAGGAATTAAAAGATTTATGGAATGTAGGGCTTGATACGTATGACAAATTTAGGAATGAAACATTTAAGTTACATGCTGCTTTGACATGGACAATTAGTGATTTTCTGGGGAATTCAATGTTATCTGGATGGAAAACAAAAGGGAAGTTTGCATGTCCAAGTTGTAACCATGAGACTGATTCCTTATATTTGAAGCATAGCAAAAAAATGTGCTATATGGGTGGTCGTAGATTTTTAGACGCTAATAATCCTTTGCGCCGTGATAAGAAGTCTTTTAATGGAAAATTTGAAGAAAGACCCCCTCCAAGACCCCTGACAGGATTTCATGTATTAGATGAGTTGTCTGACTTTGTGAATTCTTTTGGGAAGAAAGAAAAACAAAAGAACAAAAGTCAGTGCCCATGGAAGAAGAAGTCTATATTTTTTGAATTGCCTTACTGGAAGCACAATAAATGTAGGCATAACCTAGACGTGATGCATATTGAAAAAAATGTTTTTGACAACGTACTCGGAACTTTATTGGATATCTCTGGTAAGAGTAAGGATCACCCAAATGCTCGTTTTGACTTATTAGATATGGGTATCAAAGAGGATCTACAGCCTCAATTGTCAGAAGACCAGAGACATGTCTTTTTCCCGAAGGCATGTTATTCCATGTCTACAAAAGAAAAGGATATCTTTTGTCGTGCTTTGAAAGAAGCAAAACTTCCTTATGGCTTCGGCTCTAATATTTCGCGATGTGTGAATTTAGCGCAAAGGAAAGTTTCAGGATATAAAAGTCATGATGCTCACATCATTTTCCATTACTTACTTCAAGTTGCTGTGAGAAGGTGCCTTCCCAAGCATGTGGCTGTTCCTTTGATTAGATTAGGGAATTTTTTCCGAAGACTGTACAGTAAAGTCCTAAGTCAAGATGAACTTGATTACTTAGAATCTGAAATTATCCACACATTATGTGACTTAGAAAAAATATTTCTCCCAAGCTTCTTCGACATCATGGTTCATCTGCCCATTCACCTAGTAGAGGAAGTTAGGCTTGGGGGTCCTGTGCAAGGGAGAGGGATGTATTTCATTGAAAGATATTTATGCAAATTGAAGTCCTATGTGCGAAATAGAGGTCGTCCAGAAGGATCTATTGCAGGAGGTTATTTGATTGAGGAATGCATGAATTTTTGTTCTCGGTATGTGGACGGAGGCGAGACTAGAGATAAAAGAAGCACATGTGACATGCCTTCTAATGAAACAGAAGAACTTGACGCTACAATTTTTTCAAGTTGTGGTCATCCTTTGGGAGGAAAGAAGCAAAGAAATGGACGGGTGTTTACTCTGGACACTAAAGTAGCTGCACAGGCGCATCGTTACGCATTATTCAACTCAGATAGTGAAGAGGTTGATCAGTGCATAAAGTAAGTAACTTTAACATATAATTTGACTACTAACATTATATCATATTCATTAATTTATAAGTACATACGTTTCCTTTCATTATTTCCGCATTTATTGATTTACTGTTTCATGTAGAGAACATGAAGCTTTTGTAAACCTCCAAAGAAGTAAAAGCAAATGGAAACGTGCTCGGAATCACAGTCATGATTTCCCAAGCTGGTTGAAGGAAAAGGCGACTCAAGAAGGTGTCTCTGAGCAAATATTTTGGCTTGGTAAAGGACCTAGTCCTATAGCTAAAAGCTTTAAGGGTTATTATGCAAATGGTTATGAGTTTTATACCAAATCACGCGATGCCAGATGCAAAACACAAAATAGTGGAGTAACCCTCTCTGCTTTAACCTCAAGCTTTGCTAGCTCTAAAGACAAAAATCCTATTGATGGGGATGTTACGTATTACGGTTCAATTCTAGAAATTATAGAGCTTAACTATTGGTCTAGGTTTACTGTTGTTATGTTTTGCTGTGAGTGGTATCAAGTGGAGAAAGATGACTACGGGTTGACTTGTGTTAATGTGACCAAATATTGTTCAGTGGATGATCCGTTTGTCATGCCATCCCAAGTGCATCAAGTCTTTTATGTGGCAGATCCAATCGTAGATGGGTTGCAATATGTCATGACTAAGGTTCCAAGAGACATCTTTGATTATAGCATTGAAACTGAAGAACCTAATAATGACCTTATAATGCATTCTGGAAGCACAGAACCTGAAGAAAATATCAGATTGTCAAGAGAAGATATGGATCCCATGATTGTTGACGCAAATAGTGTATTGGCTAACACTAATAATTTGCGTGATTTAAATGGTGACAGTGACGACAATGATGATACCTTATGGGACTGGATGCAAGCTGAGGAAGAACAAAATGATGGGGACTTATGAGTAGCGTTAATCTATTTTTTATACATTTATAGTTTCTCTTTGATGTGGCTTTTGTGATAATTAATGTGACATTTTGCAGTTTCAGTTAAAATAAATTTGTTATTTTGTCTCTTTTGATGTGGCTTATTTTGTCAGTTATAATAAATGTGACATTTTGCAGTTTTAGTATGTCTGAAAGCTTGAATGAATATGAGAGAGCTCGCATTGAAAGAATTGCACAGAATAAGGCCAGGCTGGAAGAGATTGGGGTACCTAACCTTGTACGTTCGGTTACAAGCCTGGTGGAAGGTAGCAAGAACAAAAGACGAAGACGAATTATGCCAGGAAGAACAAATCATTCCAACAACGAAGATGCGGATTATGTTCCTAGCCAAAATGAGGAAGAGGAGGCTGAAGTAAATGCTGAAGTTCGTTATCAAGAGGTTACATGGTCTACATACTTTTTCTTTGTTCATATTTCATTAATATATAAATACAAGTTACTGTAATGCACTTGAAGTTACTGCTGGTCTGCTGTTTTTGCTGGTCTGCTAGTCTTGCTAGCAAAATATATGCATAGTCTGTTTGCACGAAAATGGTCTCTAATAAATAGCATTTCTGCTGTTAAAATTGTTGTATAGTAAACAGTAAGTTTATGTTGGATTTTACTGAAGCTTTTTGTTTTACTGATTAAGTGCATAATTTAATAGCTGTTACGGGAAGCTGCTGCACGCTGATGTGCAAGATTGCTCTGGGTCTGGTTTGTTGCCTTTTGCAGCAGAGCAGTGGTCAGGGGGTTTTGCGGGTGTGTTGCTGTAGGGTCTGTAGGGTATGTTCTCTGATGAAGTCGGCATTAGTGTAGGAGCTTTGGGACTACTGTTAGTCTGGTTACAGCGGTTTTGCTGGGCTCAATAAACAGTTTTTAGCTTTGTGAGGTGCAGTGTACCTTGTGAGGCTATATGGGAGCACTTATCATGTGCATGTTGTGCTGGACTGGTGTGCAGCAAGACAAAAACCTTTAATTTAGATGATCAACTGCTAACGGAACATAATAAACTAAACAAGCAAGAGAATAGCCAGGCACTCTTATAAATTAAGCACTCTCGTATGAAGGATCGGAAACTTTGGGATTAAACCACTACTTTTCTTTTCAGAAGCAAGAGAATAGCCAGGCACTCTTATAGTTTGACAAAACTATAAGAGTAAGTATGAACCTCAGAACAAAGAGAGCTTTATAAGTGAGAAGAAAATAAGAGTTAGTGAATTCTTTATGATTATGCAGTACATATATCAGCAATGGTTTAATCCCAAAGTTTATATGCAGTACATATTAGATGAGTTGTCTGACTTTGTGAATTCTTTATGATTATGCAGTCACTTACCTATTTAAGATCTCACTCTAAAGGTTGAATTGAGTATCAAGTACATATATCAGCAGTCACTTACCTATTTATGATAATGCAGGTTTCTCAGGCTTCTAAGTCTGGTAGTCAGCAACGTTCACAATTTATACCACCAGGGTCAGTGACGAGATACTCCAACTATACTAGACTGAGAAATCAAAGTCAAGCTAACAAACACCAAGAAAGGTTCAAGCTTCCACAACTCTTTGACAAAGAACATACGGGGGTAAGGCAGGATGCATATAATGACCTTAACCCGACTATGGCGGACTTAATCTTGAAGAGAAACCAGATGCAAACAGAAAAAGATTTAAGTAAGAATTTTCATCAGTCCTCACATTTCACCTCTGATCCAGAAGACTCAAACATTGGCTCAAAGGCGCATGAAAGTGATATCCAGCCATCACCTACTGAAGGAGATACGATGGGAGGTAATTGTTCGATATCATAACGTGTAGTTCATCTGGCCATTTAGTTTTTAATTTCAACTTCTAAAACAAACATGCAGTGTGTTACGGAAATTCATCTCAACTGCAACGAGATGAACTTATAGCAGCATGTTTTGGAGAAGATCTAACAGATAGTAGCACTGAAGGCGAGAATGCTGATAGTGATGAAGAGGAATATCCAGAAGATGAGAGTGAGGAAATAAACTTGGATAATCAAGATCTTCAACAAGATGGTAAATTAATACTAGTTTCTTATATGCATTTTATAATTATTGTATATTAGTGTATATTATATGGATGTTCTCTTATAATTTGCTCGTAGCTATCTCGGAAGGTGGCACTAGAGGACCATCCATGTTACCCCATGTACACAACCGATCAACGAAGAACAAGGTGGCCATCATTCTGAACGAGTATGGGCAACCAATTGGTCCCGTTATTCCGAAAAAGACATTGTAGGTGAATTTGCTCGCTTTTTGGGTACATTAGCTCGAGATTATACCTATGTACCCTTAGTCTTTGACTCTTGGCGGAAAGTACCTGACAAAGAAAAAGAAAAATTGTGGGAATATGTGTTGGTATGACTCGTTTCAAATGTAGCTTATTTGAATTCAGTAGTACCCATTTTTTTCCCAAACTTGTACGAAATCGTTTGATTTAATGCAGACAAAATATATGGTGCCGGAAGAAGGTAAAGACTGGGTAATGAAGACTATTAGAGATTCATGGAGAGTCTACAAAAGTCGTTTCAAGAAAAAGCATTTCTACGCCTATAAAGATGATAAAAGTAGGTGGCGACATCGATCTAACCTAGTTCCTGATGACGACTTCCTAAAATTACTTGCCAAATGGAAAAAGAAGTCTGAGAAGGTGATCATATTCTACTTGTTGCATACTGTTCTTATTTTTTGTTGAGGTTATTCGTCCTTGTTTTGGGTTGGTTATGTGAATTGTACTTAAGTATGTTGGGGTTATTAGTGAATGCTTGTTATGGTAGTAGTATACGACCGTAGTGTAGGTTGAATGGTCTAATTCTGCAACTATAGTGAATTCCAGCACTGCTCTGCTATGCTTGTTATTAGTGAATTCCAGAAACTGTGTTGCTATAATTACAGCAACTGTACAGCAAGTCCACAAAGACAAGAAAAAGCCGAAGATAGAATATCTGTTCTAGGAAAAAGATAGAGCCTCGCGGACACACATGAAGAAGGCTTTAAGGAAAGTAGTACTATAGGGAAAGTATGGTAAGGAGCATGCACTTAGAAAGTAGCTCAAATAAGAAATGGGAGTAGACACAGACTTCTAGTCGAATTCTTTCCTATTATCCTATTCGAGCAGAGATTCACAAGCAGGGCTGAGAACTAGACGAGATCGCACATCAAGAGAGGCTGGGCTGACTTCAAATGTAAACAAAACAACTCCCTTATATACTATATAATTCAACGGGGTCGGTAACAAGAGCTCATTTCTTATTATATCCACTGCTTCTGTGTCTCAGAACTAACTGTCGGAGTAGCAAGCTTCATAGTCGTCTGTTTTCGCGTAGGGTTGACCAGAAACTTCTTATCTACTGGAACGGCTTTCCATTAGGCTTACTATTAGTAGTAAGTAGTCGACAGACCCCTGACTTAACATTCTATATCTCTGGGCTTTGACCCCTAATTAATATTAACCAGCCTTGTTCTATATAAGAGGAATAAGGTAGCTCCCATACACGTGTAGGTTAAAAAGAAGGAGCACCCCCCAAAAACCAAATACAATCTCATAACTGCTCGAGACTCCCTTATCATAAGCACTCTGGTAGCAAACAAAAGCATAAAAAAACAACCCCGCTAGATACTAAGAATTCTACAGCGTATATTCGTGTGTTACTGTAATCTGGTTTCAGTCTTTCGAAATGATGGGTTAACAGTGATTCATATAGAGCTCTTGAATTATCTTGATAAGGTGCTCTTAAATGCATTGCTTATGTAAGGCCTTAACAGTGGAGAATGAATCAAGTTTGGATTCATATCATAGGATTCATATCATAGGTGTTGTTAAACGTGTTAAGGCATGTATAATGCTCTTTAAGTTGTTTGGAATTTGTGATTTCATACTGCCATTTAGATTGACCTCCTGTCTATAACTTGAACTCTATGAATATTATCAAGTATGATGAAAATATTTATTGGTGCATTGATTTTGTTAGAGCTTTGCAAGTCTTAACAGTTTCTTCCCAATTCCCTTTGCTTTGGTTTGTAATTAGAGTATAGTGCTGGATTATGTAATTTGGTTTGCTGGAATTACGAGGATGAAATGTCACTAATGCTACTGCTTTTGTCACTAATGCTACTGCTGGAATTAACAGTTTCTACAGTTGCTGAAATGTCACTAATGCTACTGCTTTTGTCGAATTTCATTTGTATGCATTGCTTTAATGTGCAGAGACGATGTTGTCGTAACCGCGATCGTCGGTTGGCTCAGAGGAATATGCACACCGCTGGCCCAAAAAGTTTCGCACGTATACGAGAGGAACTGGTAATTTAATTTTACTGGCTGACGCATCAGTTATATGAACCATAGGAAATAGATATTTACTGAAGCATAAATTAAATTCTTAATCATTTTACAGAAAAATGGAAATCCAGACCACGAGCCCCCTACTCTTTCTCAATTGTTTGAGCATACTCGTGCAAGAAAACCAGGAAACAAGTACAAAGACGCTTATGACGATACAGAAAGAAAGATAGTAAGTAAGGCAATTCTGCTATGTTTATAGTTATTCTGATGCTTTGTGATTATTTTTTTACTCGTGACTGTCTATTTATAGACTGAAATGAAGACTTATGTACCTGATGATGGGGAATGCCTAACAGACCCATTTTTGGGTGTCATGGGCAAGGAATATGACGGTCGGCGTAGATTATTTGGCAGGGGTGTGTCAAATAAAAAGTTAAAGGAGGTGAATGGTACACAAACCTCTTATGTGGTTCCAGCCGATATTTTGGATTCTTTGAAAACTAGTCTACGTGAAGATTTGCGAAAAGACATGGACTACGAATTGAGCAGACGAAACAAAGAACAGGATGAACAATATCTCAAGAGAAAAGCTGAGTTAGAGAGCATGGAGGAAAATATTGAAAATCAAAGAGACTTAATCAGAGACCAAATACTCACAAAGTTTTTAGAAAGGCTACCTCCAGAAGTTGTCAAGGAGTACTTATCTTGAGTACTACAACGACATGAAGACTTTTATTTAATAATAATCGTTAAATCATTTGTTCTATTTTAAACATTTGGTACACTTTTTGTGTACTTAAACATTTGCGAAGTTCTATTTTTAATCTTTTTTGGAAATGTAATTGACATTGATTTTTGAGATGAATAATTCTATTGTAATTTTTGAATGATATGCAATAATACACGATTATTAAGAATTGCAACTCTCTATTGTGTTTGGATGAACTAGTGTTGCGTTTGTTTAGTATAAGTGTTGTTTTTGGACGTAACTAGTGTTGCGTTCTCAAAATAAAAATGTCGCATTTGTTCGATATAAGTGTTGCTTTTTAATATAAAAAGTATTGCATTTGTCTATGAAAAGTGTTGCTAATTTTTCACAAGAAGTGTTGCATTAGAAAATAAAAATGTTGCCATTGCATTTGAAGAAAGTGTTGCATAAAAGTAACATATGTAACACTTTATAAAAGTGTTGCAATAGTTCAAAAAGTGTTGCATAAAGTGTTGCAATGAGCTAATGCAACGAGACTTTATACAGCACTTCATTAAGTGTTGCATAAACTCTATAGCAACACTTATATGACATTATGCAACAATAGTGGAGTGTTGCTATATAATCAAAATGTAGTAGTGTAGTCTGGTCCGGATCCAAGCTCTTTCTTCCCATAGCCTCCCATAGTCTCAGCCACCTGTCAATCTGCTCCCCAATAATTTGGTTCATCACATGTGATCACGAATACACAGGGTCAACCACGAGGTTGAGTAGAGGAAAAATAAATAAACAAACTTATAATATATATTGGGATCAATCATCCCTTAACTCCGCACCGATCCAACACCAAATAACTCTGCACCGATCCAACGCCAAATAAACTCCGCACCGATCCAACGCCAAATAAACTCCGCACCGATCCAACGCCAAATAAACTCCGCACCGTATCACAAGACATATTATATAATTTCCGCATCATAAGAATATACAGTCAATAGATAATATCACAACATTATTCATTCAATAAGGTATATATATAATCCACAACAGTTAATCATCATGTTTCACATCATAAACAAATGCACAGTTATTCCCCTACCTCGAATAGCAGAATTGTAGATAAGTCCAAGCTCGCTAGAAGTGTTCCACACGAAACTCGCTACCTAAACACGTATATGTAACGAATTAACAACCTTCCCGAAACACATAACAATCTAAACCTTCTATAAATAGAAACTTTCCATAAAAGGAAAATTTCCTAAAATAGGACTCATTATAAATAGAAAGTTTCTATAAATAGAAACTTTTCTAACTCATAGATTTCCTGCCTCATAAGCTTTAACTATGCGATAACAAATAACATTGAAATAAGGAAAGACGGCTATTACTCAAATAGTAGTAATAATTGTAATACTTCTAAAATTATAACAATAATAAATATAATTTTAATAATAATAATAATATTATTAATAATACACTACTACAAAAAGGGGAAACGAGGACGGTTGAAAACCGTCCTAAAACATGAAAGGAACCGTCCTAAATTCCCCCGTCCTCGTTGCCTAAGAGGACGGTTGAAAAAAAGTCAAACCGTCCTCTTTGTATATATCAAAGAGGACGGTTGTTATTAGAACCGTCTTCTTTGTATATATCAAAGAGGACGGTTGCATATAGAACCGTCTTCTTTGATACATATGAAAGAGGACGGTTGCATTTAGAACCGTCTTCTTTGATATATATGAAAGAGGACGGTTGCATTTAGAACCGTCATCTTTGATATTTTGAAGGAGGACGGTTGGAGTTTTGAACCGTCTTGTTTTGAACATGTTCACATAAATTTAAAAGGTGAATTTTAGGATGCTTATGAACAAAACCGTCCTGTATAGCCAATTTTTTGGGCGCCAATTTAAAACAATTATCGCAAGCCATTTCAAATGCTCGCACAATTACCGCAAGTCATTTAAAACCGTCCTGTATAGCCAATTAACACAACAGTAGTCACATACCCCACATGGGAGCAATGAGACAACAACAACACAGTACCAAACGACTATACAAACCACAAGCACATACCCCGCTACCAATTAACTCAACTGTTATCATATAACGCACAAAAGAAAGAATTTTTGACAACAATGTTGTTTCATTAACTTAAATATATCATCTCCTACATTTCGGAAAAAGCAATAAGTTTGTTTCTATAAAATACGAACTATAATATAAGTTCAACACAACTTACAAAATTTGAAGCTATCTAGATAGAAATCGTTGATATCCTTTAAACGCTGCCTTCAAATACTTGCGCTGTAAACTGGAATACATATGTTGCCCAAATGTCTCGCACCTCGTCAATTCGATCAACTGAATATGTCTTTGGTGCTTTAAACATGAACTATACATAGAAATAAAAGACACAATTACAATCATTTACACAAGGCGTGTAATTTATATCAAAATAAGTAAATATTGCGGCAAAAAAAAATAAAGCACGTACACTTAGCATAGCTGTCAAATGTTAATAGTAAATCAGCTGTTAGGTAAATTATTTCTACTCCATAGTTCATAATTCAGATTCGTATATGGGTAATAAATTTAAATGACAGTTTGTTCATACTTACTTAATCCGCTGTTTACCAAACAGGGCCTTAATCATGTTGTATATTTCGTTTGCATGAAAACCGTACTGAGGTTCATCGTTCAGTAAAAAACAGAAAGAGTTAAGTACCTGGTTATGCACTTTGGGCGAGTCTACTGCGAACCAGGTATCATGTGACTCGCTTTGGCAATGTACAATGCATGAGTTTATATACATTCCTCCTGTAATTGATTTCTTATAGAAAGGGTATATAGGCTGTAAGCATTTTTTTTCCGATAATCTGCAAATATGGTCTTACGATTAGATCTGTAATATAGATGTCGGGTTAGTAGGATAGCTATGAAATATGATGCAAAATGGAAATTTCAGTAAACCTTGCAGTACTTCAATCTGGTTTTCTGTGCAGACTGTTATGTTATTCTTGCAGTGATTCCAACGTCCATGCAAATCAGCAGAAGGCGGTACCAAAATGTGATGAAACTGTCAGCGTAAATGCAATCAGTTAATTAAGCAAAGAAGAAATCCGTGTATCGGTGTATGATCGTTTAGTCTAATAAAAAGGTCTAGCTAACAGTACCTGATACACGTCGTTAGCAGAGTTTAAGACGAAGAATGAAGTGTTTACGTAACCTAGGACATGCTGTGGGAAGAAACACTAATCCAAAACAGACAGCGAAGTTTTTCAGATCACCGTATCATGAAGAAGTGAGACAACTATCGACTGGTATTTTATTATCGTACCTGCCAAGGATCGGTTTCAGAGGCGGTGTAGTTCTTGTTCAGACTTTGTTCTACTCCCTGTAATGGCATTAGTCAGTACAGTACAGGATAAGTAAGTATTGAGCGAGACTCGTTGAACTCGATATAGATGCTGAATGTACCTGAAGAGCAATAAGATCATAATAGAAGGACCTCATTGATTAGTTCTTGGCTATATTTGTTCTGCAATAGACACAATATATCGAATGTTAATTCAATTTTTCGTATGTACTTTATGATATATCTGTTCTTGGCTATAGTATTATAAATTATCATACATCTAATACTAGAGTATATGAATTTCTATATATTTATGTCATTCATTAAAATCCCTAGTTTCTAGTTTATAATAAATGTATTAGATAATGCTGATCAAATGCATGCCACAATTTTCAAATCTCTTACAACTTGTAGCGTAAAAAGGATAGTGACAATACATGATCGAGCTTCACCTTTCAATACGCAAATAGCTTTGACTAACCTCTGCAGATGCTAACAACATTTTTGCCAAAGCTTGTTTTGTTGTTGCTGGAATAGACTTTGTGAGACCAAAGTCCAATAAAATTGGGCGATGTGGGATTTCCTTGCTTACAAGAAAATTTCCTTGTTGAACATAGCAAAGAAACAATTATCAGCCATATTTTTTTTGAAAATAGAAGGGTAATAACTGCTGGAATTGAGAGGGCAAATTGTGCTCAAGATAACAGAAAGCAAGAAAGGGACGGACAGAATGAGTTGAATGTCTACCAGGATGAGGATCGCCATTGAAGAATCCATCAACATAAATATGGTGAGCATACGCATGCGTGATTTCCTCCACGAGTTTTTTCGGTCCACGCCTAATGCTTGCAAAGACTCAAAATCATTTAAGCGGACCCCATCCATGTACTCCAAAATAATAACCTTTTCAGCTGACTGCAAGAAAAAAAAAAAACAAATACAAGAAAGAGCAATAAACATGGGAGGGGCTATTCACGACATGGAAGAACAAGTAAAACAATCAGCTCAAGCTACACAAATAGTTGTCAAAGAACAATACAATGAGCTAATAACCTTGACACAATAAACAATTTATTAAATCCCACTTGAGGATCTGAAGGAGTGCCTCAAAGCCTAGCTTAAGACACCCAATAGAATTATCGGGTATTTCATACTCTATAGAAAGAAAATAATGAAATCAAATTGATCTTGAAACTTTTCTTTTGTAAGCTGTGATATACGTAAATGACTACTGAGGTATAGAAATTTGAGTGTGAACCTTGCTTCTCAAATTATGTGCATGTCACAAAACCCTACTGTCAAAGTGCTCTTCATGCTTACGAAAGCACATTTGTAACATCGAACAGTCATCAAGGGACAGTAGATAAACCTCACATATCGATTTCCCGCTATGTACCTTACAATAGGTTCCAATAGGTAACGGGTTCAAATCCTAGGACCTCCAAAGATCTCACAAGTGGAATTTGAGCACATGTAAATGGTGGGCGTCCGCATTATTCACTTTTCAAGCCCAATGGCCATTCGAGTGAGGGAGCATGTTAAGGTACAAAACCAGTGAGGCCTCAACCGTCACCGTAAGGTTTTGGTTGTGATGTTCTTTTCACAATAAGGAATCTTGTTAGTGCAAAAACTATCTAAATGAAAGACATGCAGCTAAACACAATTTGCTGCCTACAAAAGCTTTATCAATCATGCCATCTAACAAAGAATTTGATAGGCAATAGTGCCTGAATAACCTCTGGTGTCAGAACATCTACATTATATGCCTTTTGGAACCCCACACTAAACATATCTAAAGGTTTTATTTGTATTAAATCACAAAAATAACTTTATTTGGTGGTTCTTCTAGCCTGATGCATCAGAATAATTCTGAGAGCGAATATTAGAACTCGGCCTTTTCAACCCCGGTAACGTACAATCAGGATACTGAGATATAGCTCCATGTGTATTGATAAAAGGACCTGTGTTTTGGGTTTGTTGAATCTGCTGGCTGAACTCGTGATTCTGTGGCCTCGACTGGTGATTCTACACAGCCAAAATTTTTGGTTTTTGCATTGTAGGAAACTGCATCCGAGATGGCTGGTATTTGCTTGAGACCATGTTCGGGTTTTGATTAAAGTTCTGCTTAGCAGAACTGGAGTGCACAATAGGCCTCAGAATCACATTTTTTTCCAGCGGATTTCCTAATTATTGTGAAAAGGTTTACACCATGAAGGCAGAAAATACAAAAGACGATGATAGAAGACATACATGGCCAGTATTCCAAGAAAGTATATTCCACAATCTTACACCAGCCTATGTGAAAACATAAAATCCGAAAATGAGCAACATAAAATCAGGAGGAAACGAACACATTTAGAGCTGATGAGAAAGATGGAGTTATGCGCCATTATTAGCTTAATCTCTCTAACTACACAATACTTTTACAATACTACACAAAAACCTAATTTCATACAAAACCCCCAATTTTCAAATCAACTCCTAAATCTGTAAGATACAAAAATTACTTTAATGATTTTACTTTGAAAACAAATGAATTTAAAATTATTGAAAATTAAACTAATTAATAAGTATTTATTTATCAATAAAACGATTTAGGCGAAAAGAAAAGTGCATTGATACAAAATAGCACTGCCCACCTATTTTTTGATTCGAGAAGATATTGACGAAGGACATAGAAAATCACTTGCGGTAATAATCAAAATAGCTTTCAGTTGAACTATTGTTCGATCAATTATACTGACTTCATTCGCCTGTACCAAAATTAATCGAGTTCAAAATATGAATTTGTGGAACTAATATATAATAACAATAGGATTAATGAACATACCTTGATTAATAATGATGAAGGAGAATGTGGACGACAATGAATTGGAGGCGCGCGGTGATGAAATAGGGTTGAAGGACCGTGAGTTTTGTAATTTGCAACGAAGAAGAAGAAGAAGTAGTATAGGCGCGCTGGGTTTTTGATATTTAGGAAACTACAGGAAGTTTATTTAATTAAGAACTAAGAGGACGGTTATAAATACAACCGTCTTCGTTGTATTTAAAAGAGGAAGGTTACAAATACAACCGTCTTCGTTGTATTTATAAGAGGACGGTTCACATACACAACCGTCTTCTATTTAAATAAGAGGACGGTTTAATTGACCAACCGTCCTCATTACGTTTATAAAGAGGACGCTTTTTTTGTTAACCGTCCTATTTATAATACCACTAATGACGCCAGTCTTATTTGCTTGATAGAGGACGGTCTCCTCTTCAACCGTCCTCTAAGAGGCGTCCTCTTATCCTAGATTTGTAGTAGTGATAGTAATAATAATAATAATAATAATAATAATATATCATGACTAAAGTAACATAAACACCCATAAAACCGAGACCACCACCCGAGTTTAACCAACCACTTAAGCTCCGTGTCATGCCCTCACCACCTCCGACAGCCGCCGACCCTAACAACCAGACGACCCTCAACCACCTCAGTCAACAACCACCCCTTCGCCGGCCACTGGCAAGGCAGACGAAATACAAACCCAACCCTGGTTCCTCTCCTATTCGACTCTGCCACCACCTGAACAGACCTCTGACGACGCAGCCACCTGCGTTTCCACCACCCACAACCACCTCCTAGGTTTCCCTTGCCACCAGACTCACACACCACGGTGGTGCCACTGTGTCGACCTCCCCCGAGTCAACAATGGTACCACCCCCTTACATCCCCCTTGCGCAAACCCGACCTGACCAGAGACCACAACCCAGACCACCAGTAAATCGAATACCCCTTTGTATACCACCCCCGACGCCTGAAACCACTGAGACAGACCACCCAAGACTCTCCTAACCACTGTGAACCACTACAACAAAATGGCACTTGCGCCACGATTTATGTCACGGGAATTCATAATTCGTGACCTAAATTTGCTTAGTCACGGGAAAAAAAGTCCCCTTCCTTCAAAATTAATTGGTAAAAAAATTTATGTCACGGGAAAATATATCTGTGACAAATAATTGTTTTTAGTCACGAATTAAGCCATGACCGTGGCTAACAAATGCGTTTAGTCACGCATCAAGTCACGAACGTGGCTAATTATTATTTTTAGCCACAATGTCGTGGCTAAATATGATTTATTGTCACATGTAAGTTAACCGTGACTAATTAGTGTGCTTAGCCACACTGAATTCTTAACGTGGCTAATTATGATTTATTGTCACAGCTAAATTATCCGTGACTATATTGGTCTTAGCCACACACTGAATTCTTACCGTGGCTAATTGTGATTTATTGTCACAAGTAAATTACCCGTGACTAATTATTGCTCTTAGCTACGCACTGGATTTTTACCGTGACTAATATTTTTGATAAGATAACAAATAATAGTAGAAAATTATTAGTGCAACATGGTGTGTGTTGTGACATCAAGATGATTGCGCCGTATTATTGCGAGATGTGAACAATATTCGTACTTAATGTTCTTCACTATTGACGTAAATGATCTTATTATGATTATTCTTCTTATTGGATTTAGTCTGTCACAAGTGAGAATTTGTTCAATTTATTATGATTATTCTTATTAAGACTACTGACTTGAAAATGAATATGGTTATATGAATAAATGATTGTTGTTTAACAATTTATTTTGCTTTATTTTCGTTGAATGCTAATAATCATTTTTGCCACGAACAATGTCACACCCATGGCAAATATATATTTATAATTCTTTTTTTTGTTAAATTTATAATATTGAACAACATTATTTAGAGACCGCATTACATTTAAAGAGAAAGTATGTACAATTAAATAATTAACTTATTAACACCTATCATTGAGAAGTCTGAAACTAATATATTGTTAAATAAGCTTTTCATTAGAAAATTGATTTACAACTTTATTTGTAAAATATTTCTACAAGAACTTGAATTCGAGATGTTAAATTGGAAAAAAAATTGGGGAAGTTTTTAAGGAGAAAAAAAAGACAATTAGATTTAAAATCTGATTAAATAAAAAATAGTAGTTTAAAAAATTAAATTCAAAATGATTTCCAACAAATCATTGAATAAAATGGAAAAAAAACATATTGATAAAATAACCGATATAAAAAAATCAATATAGAAAAACATTTTAATTATTGAAAATGAGCGTATCACACCGAAATGTAAAATGGAAACTAAAATAATAAATTTACATGTGTAAATAATGTGAAATTTTGTTGACAAAAAGAAATATCAAGAATAATGAAAAGAAATCAATTTAGAGAAAACAAAAATTTATACGATATTTTCTGTGTTTTTTGGAAAACCCTGATTATTTTCGAGTTAATAATGTCTTGGTCATTTATTTTAGTAATAAAACTCGGTCATTGTTACCTATATGTAATCATTTTCAAAAGTGATCATTATTGCGTAAAAAGTTATTAAACTTTTTTTCGTTACAAATACGACGATATTACAAATAGTATTTGTGTGGAAAAATATATGAAAAAATGGATAAAAGAAAAATAAAATAAAAATGTCGACAAATGAAAAAAAATAAAAAAATGTATTAGGGAAAAAAATATAAGGAAAATGTGATTAAATAGTTTGGAGAAAATGGTTTTGTTGACTCGGGCAAAAAATGACCCGAGCATCATTAGTCGGGAGGTCAACATTGAAAACTCGAGTAATTTGAGAAAAATAATATTTTTTTTCGCAAAAATATGTAAATCATTTAATATTTTTTCGCAAAAATAATAGTGAAGGTAATTTAGAAAAAAAGGAATATAATTTAAAAAGGTTTTAAAATGTTAAATATATCAACAAGCTTAAGTTTCATTTTCGGTAGCTCATCATAAGAACTCCACAGTTAAGCGTGCTCAGGTGAGAGTAGTCTTGGGATGAGTAACCTCCTGGGGAGGATATACGATTCGCAAAATTGAATGACTTGTGATTGTAAGTAATGAGTTGAGATAACTAACCAAGCAAGGATTAAACCTTGACAAAATTCCATATGTAACCAAATGTGTTTGGTAGTGTGGTGGTTGCTCACCTCATCCTTTAACCCTGAGGTCAGGGGTTCGATTCCTACCCATGGGAATGAAGCAACTCTTTGGCAAGCCGTTTACCTCTTCGTGAGAGAGCTCGCGGCGAGGGGCGAGGGTATCATATACCGTTGTCGACACGGTGGACACCCCGATTTAGACCAAAAAAAAGATTCCATATGTGAAAATATAATAAATTACATTTTGTTTATTTATTTTTTATTTTTTTGTTTGTCACGGGAATAATTTTGGCCACGAGAATTAATTTTTGGTCACGGGAATTATTAGCCACGTGAGAATCTGTGGCTAAAAATATAATTTTAGCCACGTTCTTGTTTTTCCCGTGGCTATCTGTTAGCCACGGCCACTTGGGCCACGGAAGGTAATTCCGTGACAAAGAGCTTTAGCCACGGGAAATTAGTACTTGCGCCACGAATTTAGTCGTGGCCCAAGTGCTTAATTGTAGTAGTGAACAAAGAGGAAAGAATACAAAAACACGATAACATCCTGACACAGAACGAATCCCATACAAACATGAGCAGACACAACCCGATTGAACTACTGGTGAGAAAAACCGTGTAACCATACCTGCTTGTGGGTCAGATCGAAGGGTGCTAGACTGCTCCTAAACCGTCGCAAGGACCTCCTCTCCTATGACTGTGGTGGCGGCAGTAAAAATGAGGTATCGGTGGTGTTGTAGATAGGTCAGAAAGTAGATCGACACTATACTCATGTGGCGGCAGGGATAGAGTGGCGTGAGAGTTTGTGAGGGTTTATTTTTGTGTTTGTAAAATCTTGGGCTGATTGGCTTGCACAGATTTCGAGGCCCATGACTCGTGTACCATCGATCCCTAGATTGATCCCCACCATCGCCATCTTTAGCACTATATGGTCGTATGCTTAACGACACTAAAATAAAACATTTAAACTACAACACATCGCTTATAAAAATAAAGCTCGGAATAAAAGACATTAAATATACGAGGTATTACACACACCATTTAATTGTGGTGTTCCAGGTGGAGTCAACTGTAGAACGATGCCACAGTCTTTAAGGTGTTGATCAAACTCGTGAGAAAGATACTCGCCACCACGATCAGATCGAAGTGCTTTAATCTTTCTTCCTAGTTGGTTCTGTACCCGATACTGGTATTCTTTGAACTTGTCAAAGGATTCACTTTTATGTTTCATTAAGTAGACATAGCCATATCTACTCAAATCATCTGTGAAAGTGATGAAATACCTATTGCCTTCTCGTGCGTTGATCGACATAGGGCCACATACATCAGTATGTATGAGTCCTAATATGTCGGCAACGCGCAATCCAACACCTTTGAAGGAAATACGAGTCATCTTACCGATGAGACATGATTCACACGTGCCATATGATTCGAAATCAAAGGCCGAGATAGCTCAATTCTGTATGAGCTGTTTTACGCGTTTCTCATTTATATGTCCCATACGGCAGTGCCATAGGTAAGTTTGATCTTTGTCACCAACCTTTAACCCCTTGTTATTCACATGTAATATTTCGGTGGTTTGATCTAAAACATAAATTCCATTCATGGAAACTGCCTTGCCATAAATCATATTGTGCAATGAGAAAATACAGCTATTATTCTCTATTACAAATGAAAAACCAAGTTTGTCAAGTGCAGAAACTGAAATAATGTTTTTGGATAAACTAGGAACATAATAACAGTTATACAAAGATAACTCGAATCCACTTGGAAGCTGGATCACATATGTTTCCCTCGAGATTGCAGCAACTCGTGCTCCATTCCCGACACGCAAGTAAACCTCGCCCTTGATGAGGGGTTCTTGGTTTCGGAGGCCCTGCACATGATTACATATATGAGAACCACAACCAGTATCTAGTACCCAAGTTCCGTAACTTGCATGGTTGATCTCAATCATGTGAATAAAAGAAGAAGAAGAAGACATACCAACAGGAATAACGCGACCTGCCTTTATGTCCTCACGATACACGGGGCATGTGCGCCTCCAATGCCCAGTCTTGTGGCAATGGTGGCATTCCATGCTTGTATCCTTACTCTTTGTCTTGCCCTGTGAGTTGCTCGACTCACCCGGCCCACTCTTAGTGAATCCTGACTTCTTGAACTTGGGCTTACCTACCGCTAGGTCGCCCTGAGCTTTAGCCTTCCTTTACCCTTACCCTTACTAGAGATCATGAGAACATCCTGCTTCACTCTCCTGCCTAATTTTAGATCCTTCTCGGTCTGTACGAGAAGGGAGTGGAGCTCATGAGGAGTCTTCTTCATGTCGTTCATGTAATAGTTGGCCCTAAAGAGGGCGAACCCATCATGAAACGAATGAAGCATTCGATCAACGATTATGTTCTCACTGATTTTGCAGTTTAGGGTCTCCAGTTTCTCAATATTCTCAATCATGTTGAGAATATGTGGGCTAACAGCTTGGCCCTTCTGGAGTTTCGCCTCAAAGAAGCGACATGTATGCTCATAAGAAACGATTCTCGGAGCTTTCGAGAATTCGTTAGTGAGCGTGGTGAAAATCTTGTTTGCACCATGGGAGATGAAGCGTCTTTGCAAATTGGATTCCATTGCATAGATGAGTACGTTTTTTATCGCACCCGCTTCCATGACGAAGTCGCTATGAGCGCGAACTTCGTTAGCTCTAGCTCCAGTTCCTGGGTGTGCCGGAATGGGCTCAGTTAAGTACTTGAGCTTTCCGTCAGCAATGGCAGCATTCCGTAACGCTGCCTCCCAGTCAGAGAAGTTTGACCCATCATTCCTTAGTCTAGTAGACTGATTCATGGAGTCCATGAAGGCTTTAAGCCAGGATTCACGTGATAGCTTGACACTTGGCATTGGGTCTTCACCAGCCATTTGTTATACAACAGTTTAAATAGATCGTGTTCTACACTGAAAAGAAGATAAAAACAAAACCATATAAGCAACTCATCGTTGTGATTTAAGTCTATTTTAAATTGTATTTAAACTCGTAGACTCCTGCATTTATATAATTGATCTCCCTCAAGAATTATATAAATGATTCCAAGACTCAATTTCCGTATATTGATAAGGCTACAGCTTGGCTAATTCCACCGTTTGAACTCTTGGTCGATAGATTTCCGTAAATCCTATCTATTAGTCCATCATAGTTGCTAGATAGTATCTAGTGACCATAATGTTGAGATAAAATAAATTATCTGTTCCCATTTACCCGACGTAGAAGGGGTCATATTATGCCTACCGACAAAGAAGGGATTCGTGGGAGTCTGATTTATAAACACTAGTCTCAATTTTTGGTTATACGAGGAAGACCCCATCAACTTATATTTATCCATTTTAAGTGAACTAAAATCTAGCATATACGTGAATGAATAAAATAAAGTGATGGCTTTGCATGTGACATGTGACATGTGACATTTGTATTGTCACAGAAAACTAACGCGTAACCTCTACATGAGTCAGTTTTCAGGCATGTTTATAGGTGGTTTGGTTTTAGGCGGAATATGATGCAAGCTATTATCGATGAAAGCATAAAATAAATGCAATAAACGTAAATAAAAGTCCTAGTGTGGCCTATCCTACCAAAATAAACATAAAACAACTTGGAATCCACCATTGGACCCTAGAAGCTTTTCTTGATGTTCCATCTTGGTCTTTGCAGCGGGAGTGAGCATCCGGTCTCCGTCTTTGGTCTTCACAAAAATTACTAATTTAAATTACAAATATAATCCTATTTACATTCTAATTTAAATACAAAAGTAATTACATGGCAAAAACCAAAACGGAGATACGAGATCTCAAAATTACAAATAAGACTGTGTTCCATCATTACGGTAACACAATCTTCTAAGGCCACACTAAGTTACAACCGTTTGCAAAAATTAAATACGTTATAGAAAGCATTCAAAGGCATTCAACAAGACGATAAATAAAATGCATCAACTAAAAAATAATTCATTCATGACATAATACATTAATACCTTTATTATGCTTAACAAATTTTACCAAACCACCTTACGAGATTAAAATTATGTGATTATACCGTTTTAATCACTTCAATTTTAATAAATTTATAATCCATTATCTTAAACCGTTTTAAAATAATATGTATCATACGAGAGTGAACCATTTCACAAAAGTTAATATACTATTTCCGTATATAGTACATTACTTTTGGCCAGGGGAAAATAAAACAAGTTATTTTCGAAAATTTAAAACGTCTGTAACAGAGACGAGGTCGACCGACCTCACTTCGGGGTCGACCGACCATCTGCCAGTCTAAAAAGACTTCCTGTAACAGCACCAAGGTCGACCGACCTATTAACCAGGTCGACCGTAGCGTACAAGATCTTATTGTAAGAATTGTGCAATTATAAGTATACATACAAGCGTGTATACTTATTTGGTTAAGATATGTACGTGTCATGTTAGTTAGCTGTGGGGATAAAGTTTGAGGGGACTAAGTTGCTCGTAAGACTAGAACAAAGACAATGAATGATGTTGTGTTGAGATTGAGATTGTAGTTCAGTGTTTTATTGAATTGTCGCATTCTTTGACCTTGACTTGTGGGTGAGTAGCTTAGAGTTTTACTTTCTAAGTGTTGAGCAATTTCCCTCGTGGAACATTTGACAATATTGATATTGGAATCGAAATGAGAATTGGTTACTGGTATGGAGATATGAGTTATTAGGCCATTGTGCCACATTATGTTGCGGTCCAGTGTGACATTTGTTATTGAGTTATATTTTGAGTTGAAATCGATATTGAGATGGAAGTATTGATTTGCGGTCTTACTCCACCAGTTCACTCACCCTTGTCTTTGGTCTTAGGTTCGACGATGAGAATACGGTACTTGGTTACTTGGAGTAGGATTTTAGGAGATAGTGTAATGGGTAAGACGGGGTAATGTGTTGGAATTTTTATAATGAGGTTACGAGGACGTAACCATGTCTTAAGGAGGATAGGATTGTAAAATCTTATGATGTTGACATGGCTTTTTGGTGTGTCGTGATTGTATAAATATACTTGATATTTCTGATTACTTCTTCTTTGCACTACGTTGTGATTCGTTAAGCGTCATGCTTTCTTTTGGGCGATGTGTTAAACTTTGGGGACAAAGTTTCTTAAGGGGGTTGGAATGTAACATTTCATGTTTTGAAGCTTATATAAGTCCTACTTGTGTTCTTTTCGGTTAGTTAGTTTTTTTTCTTTTCTCTTCGAGCGGCGAACTTCGGGACGAAGTTCATTTTAAGGAGGGAAGACTGTAATACACCGTATTTTACCTTAATATTATTTATTATTTTTTTCGTGTTGATATTTACTGGGCGTTTATATTCGATAATTAATTATCGAATAAGCGTTTATGTTATTATGTTGATGTCTAGGATGGTGATTAGAAGAGGTGATATTCGATAATTAATGTATTGAATAATGTCGTTACACTTTATGTGTTATAAGTGAAGTGTCGGATATGAGTATTAGTAATAATTTATGTTTTGAGTAACGGAATTGGGCCTCGAAGTGCGTGCCATAGAGCAGCCCATCTCGACAAAGTTTAACACATTAACACAAACACCTCACAAGTGCTACACTGCTGTCATATAAGAACCTACCCAAAACCCTAGACCTAACCCTATCGACACCCAGCTGCTCCTACACGGTTGCTGCCGCCACAATAGAGATCGGGAAGGGAGAATTACACGTGAACAGAAAATGGACCCATGAAGACTTCAAAAAGGGGTTGTTTTGTATTTTGTATTCCAGGACTGTTTTGAACAGTTCCCGGGTTTGTTTAGAACGATATTAAGGGTTGTTTGAGGTTATTATTTGTAGGACACAAAGAAATGAAACATAAAAAAGGATATGACTTAACTTCAATAATGAAGTTCAGCCTAGGATATGACTTAAACCAGAACACGAAGCAAGTTTAAGCCTAAGAGATCATCCAAGATCACGAAGCAAGGACTCACTCTTCTTCATGTACTCGTCCAGATCACGAAGCAAGACGGGAACATGGCTCCAAACACGAAGTAATGGATTTGTTCAAGCACAAAGCAATGAACTACAAAGGGTTTTTAAAAACCTTCCGATTTTCTTTTTCTTAATTCTCAAAATCTGATTTTTACATGAAGTTGGCTTGCTTTATATAGGCCAAGTCATTACATCCTAACCATACATCTCATATTAATCTAATGGTCTACAAAGAAATCATAAAAACCTTACAAAAGCCTTACACAAACGGCCATATTGCATAAAGTACAAAACAAAAACAAACAGCCTGTTCTCTTACACATTCTACCATGAAAGTGACTTGTTCTTTGCTCTAGGGCATGCTTTTGGACGACCAAAACAGATCTACCAGCTGAATTTCTGAGCCCATGTACTTAGGAGATGGACTCCCTTTGCTTTCCAAGATGCCTCAACAAAAGAGGAGGTCAAGATAGCGACATAAAGCAGCATTGGTCCAAACCGAGAGACACCTTGCACAATGATTTGTTTCCTTCAATATCTCGTCATAGCAGCCCTTTCTAGATGAAATGTCTTGGACAAAAATGTCCCAAACTCATCATAGAGGGGTCCTGGATCATAAAATAGCACATTTTATTAGACGTATTTGAAGTTGGTCTTTGGAATTGTGATGGTCTCCAAAACCGGGCTGGGCAGCAGTCTCAGAAAAACGATGCATCTTGCAGAGGGCATATCTCATAGCTCACAATGCATTTAGGGACATATGATAGCTCTTTGGAAAGCTAAATGAGTTAACTTTCACCTCAAAAAATAATCAACCTCATATCATGAGTAAATATGTATTTATTGAAACTTTAGTGCACATAGGTCATGGGCTGTCCAAGAATGCGCAGTCTGTTTGGGACGGCCATAACTCAAGTTATAGACCTGATATTAAGGTGATTCAAAATCCATTGCTTTTTTAAGATCTTAAGCTTTCTAATGACATAAAAATCAAAAGATTTACATGAGTAAACGTGATATATGATGCATGAAAGTCAGGTCAGATTTGGATGCAAACAAAACCATATGAAAGCTCTCTGTTTCAGTGCAACACGGAGGGTTAAGGTGGTCCAAAGGGGATCGTTGTCAGTGGCAAGGCGGTATAGTCACCATCTCCTTCGTTATTTCCTGTTTTCCCTTGAGTTTATCGTGTAAAATCCTTTGTGAATCTACGTTCGTTGTCTCTAATTATTACGTATTGTTAATTGAGGATGTATAATAGTCGTGTATGGACCGTAAGGAAGTCATCATTGACCGTCAGAAAGGGCTGTTTTATCACCGTGTTAGAAACAGTTTATAATCGTTTCAGAATGGGTTTGAACGAGGATGTTTATAGTTGAATTCGAATAAGTTGCTAGTCACGATTGTTATGGGTGTTGGGGTAGGTCAGTAGTGGGTAGTCTGAGAATTTGGCTGGCGGTTCTCGCGGAGGGTCGTGGCGTTTGTGTCGGTTGTTACAGTGGGTTTTGTACGGGGTGGTGGAAACACGTTAGAACCGAGTAACGGAGAGGCCGAGTTTCTAGGGTGAGTTGTGGGTGGTGCTCGGGTGCCGACAGCCACTGACTGTCCCCTTGGAACCGCCGCGGCTCAGGGTAGGGACTGGTGGTGCCACTGGGGCAAAACCGAGGCTTCTAGCAGTGTATGGTCAGGGGTTTGTGAGGGTGGTTGGTGTTGACGGGGGCTGTTTGTGTTGGAGTAAGTGTCCTCGACAATAATGTGATCACGTCAATTATATTAATTAAATGACAAATCTCTATAAAAGAATATTCATGGGATGATTCTTTATCATAAGTCAACTGGTCAACATTAATCGGTAATGATTGGCTTGCTAGAGTTTGACATTACTGTCGTAATGACGGTGGTGACCAGTTGATCCCTTTAGGTCACACCTTTAGGACAACTCTCTCAATTATAAATGAAATAACTGTATGTGATACGAGTTAGTTCATTTCTAGATTATGAATAAATATAAGGAGATAATTTATAATAGGATTATAAATTGTTTTAGTGATCGAAATGTCGTCACTATTATTTATATGTTTATGAAACATAGTAACAAATGAATGAGTCGAATAAACTACAATTGTTGTAGTTATAAAATGCGATTAAATAACTATATGAAATTATTTAATTACTAATTTGCGATAAAGAGTTTGAAATGTTAAACTACGCAAATAATGTCATCCTAACTAATGTCACGGATTGGATCCGTTTTGGTTGTGTGAACCGTGTGATATGTCACACACACACACACATTTACATATTACATTAGATGTAATAGGAACATTAGTAAGACAAGGCATTTAAGACTTGAGTGCATGCTTGGGACATTTGAGAGGAAAGAGAGCCAATTGATTGGGCACCCTTCCCATACCATTTCGGCCGAACCCAAGGAAGAACAAAAGAGGTTTTGTTCCTCATTTTTGCATACTACACTCATTCATAATTCAACTTAGGGTTTTGGTTGTTTAGAGAGAACAAAAGAAAGAAAATTATCTCACATTTTCTAACCCTAAAAACCGTGTGCCTCCTTGCACTATCTAGTGAGTTTGTGTGTTGATTCTAGTATAATAACATACAAACATTGAGAGTAAGTGTGTCTTGGTGTTCATCTTTTGGAGACCATCATATCTTTGAAGGTTCAAGGAGGATCATCCGTGGGTTAAGCTCAAGAACAAGTGAAGAAGGTGACTTCACTTGTGCCCTAAAATAGCCGAGATTATCAATGTAAGCGAGCTAGTTTTTCTCTTATATCTCGACATTTTATTGTTAAGCATGCATAAGATCTACTATTTATAAGATAAATAAAAACTAGTATGACTAAATAGGTATATGAACCTAACAATTGGTATCAGAGCACTCGTTGTTGCATGCTTAATCGGTTTTTAGTTTTTCCGAGTTATGAGACTTAAAAACAAAACTATATATTTAAAGACTCATATTTTCACTCGACATTTTGGCATGCAAGTTAAATCTGGTCCTAAAATTTTTTTAGGTTATATAACTATATTGATAATTTATGAGATTTAATATATTGTTCATTATATAAATTTAATCGTTTAATATGCATTTTTATGACAAAATCGAGTTAAATGATTAAATTAGAAAGAAAATGTTTCTAGCCTTGTAATTTTCACACGACCTCACATGCTTATTTTACTTAATGTATGTAAAATTTGGTACAATATGATTTTGTATAGCATGTTTTACGATTTTATTGTTAAAACCGTATTAAGAGGTAATTTTGGCCATTAATATATGATATTTCGAGTTAAATTTCGAATTGGATGACCAAAATTTTTACATTATAAATATTAAAGTAATATTTTCAGAATGTTAGTGAAAATAAAAATCCAAAATTTCGAATTTTGATATTTGTTTGGATTTAATTCGTAAATGTTATGCATTTTAAGGCAAAATGAACAATGTTAATATAATTAAAGTGTTAATTATTGTCAAAATTATTTATGACTAATTTTGAATCCTAAAATGTGTTAGGATATTATTTAGAACATAAGTTGTTTTATGTTTTAATTTATGCATTTTAAAGGAGTTAAAAATGCTAAAATCTCATAAAACCGGGTTAATTTCGACATAATAAGTTATTAAGGCGATTTGGCATTAAAATGAACATATTCATACCATATATACATTGCTAGGTTTTCTTATGAATGTCATATTATATTGCTTTATTTTGAATCTTGTAATCATTCTAGTATGGCCTTAATTTTTAAATCGGTATTTCCCGTAATGTAAGGGGTTACCGATTCGGTTGTAATTTTGTGATCTCGTATCACCCAATTGTAATTTATTTGTATTTTATATTGTATAAAGTAGACTAGAAAGGTTGTAATTCTTGTATTTTCGGAGAACCTTGAATACGGTGCCATTCGGAAAGGAGTTCCGATCAAGACGGTGTTTGCCTCGATTTGCGTGTCGCGTCAAGTTCAAGGGACCAAAGGAGTTGGTTTCCGAATTGTCCTCTTGTTATTTCTTTTCTAGGATAAGGCCATACTAGGAATTTATCGTTTGCTTTATTTGTTTTAATATGTTGCATGCATAGCCAAATCGCCATTAACATGTCATGCATATCGAGTATCGGGTCTTCAACGTATCATTTTATTATCGATAATTCACCTAATTAGTTCACTTAAAAGGAGATAGATAATAATTGATAAGATCTCTTACGTTTAAAATATTGAGACTTAGCCTTACCAAAGAGTATGGACCCATGAATCCCTTCTTCACAAATATGTAGGCTCGGCTAAACCGGGGTACTAAAATTGTCACGTTGGGTAAGTGGGGTAATGACGATTACACCTTGAAATTTGGTCGATCTCAATGAAAGTATTCGTAACCGTAGTTGCAATAAGTTCGGGCTAAAGATAATTTTAAGAAAATTGTCGACCGAGAGTTCTAAGAGTAGAACCGATTAAAGGGTTAATCCACCAAATTATACTTATACGGGTTGAATCGGCTACACCGTGCCCGGATTAGTATGGGTTTGGGTCTCGGGTTTATTTACTTAATTGTGTAAGAGATCGTTAAGTAAATACTTAACTTTTTTAAAATGTTTAACAAGTGTTAAAATGATGAACGTTAATTTTCCTTCGTTTCCGTTTTTGTAGTTGTTTTATCGCAATGGATTCATTCAACCCTATCACTATTGATTCTTGTCATAATGTTTTCGACGATATATGCAACCAAAACAACATTGATACTACTAGAGAAGTTCATTTCGGAACGGGTCCGAATGGCAGTATTAACTTCATTTCTTCTCTCCCACCTCCCAAAGGTTCATTTCTTGACACGGCTTATATAGATGAGCTAAATGAAGAATTGGACGCCTTATACTTGAAGGAAAGAGCTTATGATGAAGCTAGTGGGAGTTCTAGCAAGAAAAGTCTTGCAAAGAATAAAAAGAAGAAGAGAAAGTTAGAGAAAGGGCGATGCCACTATTGTAGTGTCATGGGCCATTGGAGGAGGAATTGCCCCAAGTACTTACGTCATATCCAAGAAGGTCTTGTGATTCCGTTAGGTAATTCCAAATCTGAAATTTTTGTTATTGACATAAATTTTACATCCAACACATCATGGGTATTGGATACCGGATGTGGTTCTCACCTTTGTAATCGTTTGCAGGGTTTAAGAGAAGTGGAGAAAGTGGACAAGGGTGATATGGATCTCCGACTTGGGAATGGAGCTCGGGTAGCGGCCACTTCTAAAGGAACTTGCACTCTTGCCTTGACGAGTGGATATGAGCTAAAACTTAATAGTTGTTATTTTGTACCGTCTCTTTCCAAAAACATTATTTATGTTGCAATGTTAGACATTGAGGGATATAATTTTTCCATTAAAGACAATTGTTGTGTAATTTCTAAGAATGACATGGTAGTTGGCCGTGCCAATTCTATTAATGGAATCTATGTTTTGGAAACTTCCGACTCGTCTAATAATGTCTACAACGTTAATAACAAAAGGATTAAAACAAGTGATCCAAATGAATCATATGTTTGGCATTGTCGACTTGGTCACATAAATGAAAATCGCAATAAAAGATTGGTAAAGACCAACATAATTAAACCATTCGAATATGAATCTTATGGTACATGCGAAGCTTGCCTTCTAGGAAAGATGACTCGTAACCCCTTTAGTGGTAAAGGGACACGAGCCAGTAAGTTATTGGGACTAATACATACGGATGTATGCGGACCACTATCAATCACCGCTAGAGGCAATTATGACTATTTCATCACCTTCACCGATGATTTAAGTAGGTATGGGTATATCTACTTAATGAAGCATAAGAGTGAAGCTTTTACGAAATTTAAAGAATTTCAGAATGAAGTAGAGAACCAACTCGACAGGAAGATTAAAACATTACGATCCGATCGTGGTGGAGAATATCTTAGCAATGAATTTGATTCACATCTAAAGGAGTGTGGCATTGTGTCACAACTTTCACTTCCAGGAACACCACAACTTAATGGTGTAGCAGAAAGGAGAAATCGAACCTTATTGGATATGGTCCGATCAATGATGAGCCAAACTGATTTACCCAATTCATTTTGGGGATTTGCGATCCTCACCGCCATCAAATCGTTGAACAATAGTCCAACGAAAGCGACCGATAAGACTCCATATGAGATGTGGAAAGGAAAAGTTCCTAACTTATCCTATATGAAGATATGGGGGTGCGATGCTTATGTCAAATCTAAAAATGATGACAAACTCGCACCAAGATCCGAAAAATGCATATTTGTTGGTTATCCAACCACCTCACGTGGCTACCACTTCTACAAACCTCAAGAAAACAAAGTGTTTGTGTCTTCTGAGGCTGTCTTCTTAGAAAAGGAGTTTATTTCTAAGAGACAGAGTGGGAGAAATTTTGAACTTAATGAAGTTCGAGAAGTTCAAGAGCCACAAACTGAAGCTGAGACAGATGAAGATGTTCCTTCTTCATCCACTTCGGTACCTATTCCACCCAGGAGGTCGAGTAGGGTCCCACATCAACCTGATAGTTATGTTGGACTGATTGAGGAAGATGGTAGCCTAGACGTTTTACTTTTGGAAAGTGACGAGCCTACCACTTACAAAGCTGCAATCTCTAGTCCCGACTCCATGAAATGGCATGAGGCCATGGTATCCGAGATGGATTCTATGCATCAAAACCAAGTATGGGACTTGGTAGACTTGACAAAGGAGATGAGACCTCTCCAATGCAAGTGGATCTTCAAGGTGAAGAACGGCAAAGAAGGACATGATGATGTCTATAAAGCTAGGCTAGTAGCTAAGGGTTTTTCCCAAGTCCAAGGTCTTCATTATGATGAAACCTTTGCTCCGGTAGCCATGCTAAGATCCATTAGGATAATGTTAGCGATTGCCGCATTTCATGACTATGAAGTGTGGCAAATGGATGTCAAAACCGCCTTCTTAAATGGACATTTAAAGGAGGATGTGTATATGATACAACCTGAGGGTTTTGAAGATCCTAAAAATCCTAACAAGGTATGCAAGCTTAAGAGATCCATCTATGGTCTTAAGCAAGCATCGAGGAGTTGGAATCATCGCTTCAATGAAGTCATAAAAGAAAATGGTTTCACTCGAAGTGTCGAGGAACCTTGTCTATACATGAAATTCAGTGGGAGCAATGTTGTATTCCTAATCTTGTATGTGGATGATATACTACTCATTGGAAATGATGTTCCAATGCTTTCATCAGTGAAAGGATGGTTAGGTAACCATTTTCAGATAAAAGATCTAGGAAATGCACAATGCATATTAGGTATCCGGATCTATAGAGATAGATCCAAGAGGATATTGGCACTAAGTCAAGAACCTTATATCGATAAGATTCTTCGACGGTTCAGCATGGGAAATTCCAAGAGAGGGTTTATCCCCATGGGAAGTGGCATTATATTGAGAAAGTCTCAATTACCCACAGAGCCCAAGGATGTTGAACGCATGAAAATGATCCATTATGCTTCCGCCGTGGGATCTATCATGTACGCCATGATATGCACTCGTCCTGATGTCTCGTATGCTTTGAGCATGACTAGTAGATATCATCAAGCAAATCCAGGTGAAAGTCACTGGATTGCAGTCAAGAACATCCTTAAGTACTTGAGAAGAACTAAGGATTCATACTTAGTGTTTGGAGGGGAAGAATATTTGTGTGTAAAGGGTTACACAGATGCAAGCTTCCAAACAGATAAAGACGATTTTAAATCCCATGCTGGATTTGTCTTTATCTTGAATGGTGGTGCCATTAGTTGGAAGAGCTTCAAATAACCAGTCGTTGCGGATTCTACAACGGAAACAGAGTACATTGCAGCATCAGAGGCTGCTAAGGAGGCAGTATGGATAAGGCAATTTGTCGAGGGACTAAGGGTAGTTCCAAATGCTGAAGATCCTATCACCCTGTACTGTGATAACAGTGGTGCTGTCTTTCAGGCTAAGGAGCCTAAGTCTAGACATGTACCAAGAAAATATCATGTAATTCGGGATTTCATTGATAGTAAGGAAATAGCGATATGTAAGGTTGGGACAGACGATAATGTGGCTGATCCTTTAACCAAACCCTTGTCGCAAGCTAAGCATGATTCTCATGCTCGTTCTATGGGTCTTAAGAGTTTACCCAATGTGTAACCGATTATGCGATATGAAATGAAAAATGTGGTTTTTGCGTTCATATAAGATACTCTCGTTCATCATTTAAAGTTTTATACAACTTGTTTATTTTATATATACTTTGTTAAATCCAACAGGATTGTAGGACAATTGTTGAACCCTGTACAAGTGAACTGGATTAACTTAGTATTGCCCCTAGTCACTTATATGAGGTGACGTCTCGAAGTGACTAGATTATGATGCGATTGATGGTGAGTTCTTACACCATAGAGTCATAAGGGATGACTAGTCGATCATATAGACAAACTGTAAAGTACACTTGTGTCGGGCAGTGACCGCTTATAGAGTTCTTTAGAATTCAATGGAGCCTGGTCGTGGCAAGAGCTGCTATATATATTCTTATGAGTCGATTCTTTGACTAAGAGACTGGTTGCTCTAGAGGTGACATTATTCGGAATGACTTTAATTTATATTCTACGATCTTCCGTAAAAGGGGTCAAATGGATATATTTTGGGTCACAATGGATGATGTTGACCAAGGAGAACAGTTGGAAAGGAATTGTTCTGCCCCTTGTCTGGGTTATCTTAAATTTCAAGGCTACTCGAGGAGTAGTGAACTGGAAATGCGTGGCCACGCTCGGAGACTGTCTACGGTAGATAATTCCGGTCAAACAGTTACACTCAATATCGAGAAAAACCACTATTGATTTGATCACGTGCAAGTACGACCTGAAAGACACCTTGCATTGAGTGGGAGATGATGTAATAGAACAAGAGAATCGGTGATCCACACTTGTGAGGACAAGTGGGAGATTGTTGGAGTAAGTGTCCTCGACAATAATGTGATCACGTCAATTATATTAATTAAATGACAAATCTCTATAAAAGAATATTCATGGGATGATTCTTTGTCATAAGTCAACTGGTCAACATTAATCGGTAATGATTGGCTTGCTAGAGTTTGACATTACTGTCGTAATGACGGTGGTGACCAGTTGATCCCTTTAGGTCACACCTTTAGGACAACTCTCTCAATTATAAATGAAATAACTGTATGTGATACGAGTTAGTTCATTTCTAGATTATGAATAAATATAAGGAGATAATTTATAATAGGATTATAAATTGTTTTAGTGATCGAAATGTCGTCACTATTATTTATATGTTTATGAAACATAGTAACAAATGAATGAGTCGAATAAACTACAATTGTTGTAGTTATAAAATGCGATTAAATAACTATATGAAATTATTTAATTACTAATTTGCGATAAAGAGTTTGAAATGTTAAACTACGCAAATAATGTCATCCTAACTAATGTCACGGATTGGATCCGTTTTGGTTGTGTGAACCGTGTGATATGTCACACACACACACATTTACATATTACATTAGATGTAATAGGAACATTAGTAAGACAAGGCATTTAAGACTTGAGTGCATGCTTGGGACATTTGAGAGGAAAGAGAGCCAATTGATTGGGCACCCTTCCCATGCCATTTCGGCCGAACCCAAGGAAGAACAAAAGAGGTTTTGTTCCTCATTTTTACATACTACACTCATTCATAATTCAACTTAGGGTTTTGGTTGTTTAGAGAGAACAAAAGAAAGAAAATTATCTCACATTTTCTAACCCTAAAAACCGTGTGCCTCCTTGCACTATCTAGTGAGTTTGTGTGTTGATTCTAGTATAATAACATACAAACATTGAGAGTAAGTGTGTCTTGGTGTTCATCTTTTGGAGACCATCATCTCTTTGAAGGTTCAAGGAGGATCATCGGTGGGTTAAGCTCAAGAACAAGTGAAGAAGCTGACTTCACTTGTGCCCTAAAATAGCCGAGATTATCAATGTAAGCGAGCTAGTTTTTCTCTTATATCTCGACATTTTATTGTTAAGCATGCATAAGATCTACTATTTATAAGATAAATAAAAACTAGTATGACTAAATAGGTATATGAACCTAACAGTTTGTTCGTGTTGTTGTACGTGGGTTGCTGTTCACGTTTTTTTTCCTTGTTTTGGCCATTGTGTAATTGTTATTCTTATTACTTATCAATATTATTATTCTTATTCTTATTATAATTATTATTATTATTATAATTATTATTGGTTGGATTATTACTATTATTATTAATAATAATAATATTATGTTTATGTATAGTATGATAATAATGTGAGTAGTATTATTGTTATTGTTATTAATCATGTTTTAGCAATAATTGAGATTATATTATCATTAATAAATATATTGTGCCTATGTTTAATTATTTAAATTATTGTTGCTATTAATTTTATAATGATTGAGTAATGGATCGTATGCCATATTTAGTAAATCTATATATAGTCAGTCTATAATTCGTAGGTTATAACTGACTAGTGATGATTGATATGAATAAGGAGTTGATAATAATTGGTATGTTTAGGAGCATGTTTATAAGTGTGTAATTATAATATGTTTTGAGTATATAACATGGTCAAGTAATTTTAGTAATGTGATTGTATGGGTACGAATTGATATTCAGTAATAATTATAGGAACAGAGTTCAGTTGTTCGAGGTGGAACATTTCTAGCAGCTGTTCGGTTGTCATTCCGCAATTGAGGTAGGGGATATATATATATCTGTGGTTGCGTTATTGACATGACGTATATGTGTTGCTTACTATAAGATTGATATAACTGATTGTGAATGTATTTTGGATTGTTGATTATTATTGATTATTGTGGAGAACGGGATTTGTGAAATGGGTCTTGTGATATGGGTCTTGTGATATGGGACTTGTGATATGGCCATGGAAGGTGTGGTGTGATGGAAGGTGTGGTGTGATGGAGGTGAGGTGGTTGATTGATTGATATGGAGATGGAAGAAGATGCCGTTTTATTGTTGTTTATGCTTTATCTACTTTACCTACTCAACCTCGTGGTTGACCCTGTGTATTCGTGTGACACCTGTGATAATCCGTGATGGGGAGCAGTTTTGACAGGAAAGATGGTGCTGTGGGAGCTTGGGATAGCGTGAGCACATGGATGGACCGACTTAGATTTAGATCACATAGTTCGAAGTTATCAGTTGGGTTCTAGTTTCCGCTGTGTAGTATTTGTAACATCAAAGTTTAAATTTAATCAGTTTTTATATAAAGTACTTTAGTTTGTTTACTTTGTTATTCACTACCTCGGTCATTCCGAGATGGTAACAACTCTATTTATTTGAGAATGTCTTGCTAAAGGCTCTTAAATAAATGGGGGTGTTACAATGCCATGGCTTGAATTTTGGTTTGATCCACCGAAACGCCTCCCTTGGATACCACATACCCTAAGAACACCACACTCTCCACCAAGAAGGTGCATTTTTCCAACTTCCCAAATAACTTTCTTTCCCTCAAAGTTTCAAAAACCAATCTTAAGTGCATTAGATGATCATTAATAGATTTGATATAGATTAAAATATCATCCAAGTAAACTACCACAAACCTTCCCAAGAACGATTTGAGCATCTCGTTCATCACCCTCATGAAAGTGCTAGGTGCATTAGTAAGACCAAAAGGCATCACTAACCACTCGTATAAACCATGTTTGGTTTTGAACGCCGTCTTCCATTCGTCTCCTTCCCGCATCCTAATTTGATGATAACCACTCTTTAGATCGATCTTTGAGAAGACTACCGATCCATGTAATTCATCTAGCATATCATCCAACCTTGGAATTAGAAACCTATATTTGATTGTGATGTTGTTTACGGCCCTACTATCCACAAACATCCTCCATGTCCCATCCTTCTTTGGCACTAGTAATGCTGGCACCGCACAAGGACTCATACTCTCCCTTACATAACCCCTCTCCAACAATTCATCAATTTGCCTTTGCAACTCCTTGGTCTCCTCCGGATTGCTTCGATAGGCGGCCTTATTAGGTAGGGCAGCCCCTGGAATTAAATCAATTTGGTGTTCGATCCCTCGTAAAGGTGGTAATCCGGGTGGTAGATCTTCGAGAAAAACGTCCTTAAATTCGTCCAACAACTCCTTCACCAACGACGACTCCTCCCTCTTATCATCCTCCTTACCTCCTTCATCGGCCACTAGGGCGTACACCACGTCCCCTTCCTCTATGGCGCGTTCTACCTCTCTTTCGCCTATAAACATGGTCTTCTTGTTTTCCTCTTGCCTCTTTATAGTCATTTCTAGCACGGCCTGGGGTGTCATTGGTTTTAGTATGATATTCTTGCCCTTGTTCTTTAATTCATAAACGTTCGCCTTCCCCCGATGCACTACATCTCGATCAAATTGCCATGGACGTCCCAAAAGTAGATGACATGCGTCCATTGATGTGACATCACACAAGACCTCGTCTTCGTATGATCCCATCTTGATCCCTACCCTCACTTGCCTCGTTACCTCTATAACACTTCCATCCTCCAACCAATGTAATAAGTACGGTTTTGGGTGTTTGGTGGTAATTAGGTTAAGTTTGGTCACCATCTCCTCGGAAGCAACGTTAGCACAACTCCCTCCGTCAATGATCACGCTACACCACTTGTCTTGGACTTGGCACTTGGTATAGAAAATTTGATTTCTTTGGTCGTTGGTGATTTTCTTGGGTTGGGTTTGTAGGTTGCGCAACATTAAGTTTCTTGGTAATGGTAATGGAATTCCTTCGCCTCCCATGAATTTTACGCCCTTCATAGTAACTCCCTCCATGGATCGTTTTGAAGATAAAGAAAATCAAGAGCCGAAGCTCTGATACCACTGATGATACGAATTCTTGAGCAAAGAAATCGTCCGCGGAAGCTTTCTTGGAAATCTTGAGAACAATCTTGAATGAATTAGTAAAATAGAGACAATCTTGAAACAATCTTGAAAATAATGAATGATAAAAAAGAGTATGATGATAAAAAACAATTCAAGTTGGCTACTCTCAAGCTAACCAAATATGCATCTCTATGGTACGAGAATCTCAAGAAACAACGGAAACGCGATGGTAAGTCTAAACTAAATTCTTGGGTTAATTAGAGAACCATCTTATGAAACGATTCTTGCCTAAAGATTATAATCAAGAAAACTATCTTAAGTTGCAATCCCTAACTCAAGGAGGGATGTCCATGAATGATTATATCAAAGAATTTGAGAGGATGTCCATAGTTTGTGACCTAGAGGAGAAGGAGGAACTAAGAGTGGCTAGGTTTATCAAGGGTTTAACACCAACCCTATCATCTAGTGTCGAGGTTCAAAAATATGATGGGTTTAATGATGTATGTCGTATAGCCCTAAAGATAGAAAAACACAACAAAAATCGTAGGAGCTACCCACAAAGAGGCGTGAACCAAGGAGAGGGTTCGAGTAACCAAACTATCCCAACCAAACCCAAAGAAGCGGTCAAGGACGAGTCTAAGGATAAGGGGAAGGGAGTTGTGGTGGAGTCTAAGGGGAATCCTATGCGGAGGTGTTTCAAATGTCAAGGGCATGTCATATAGCCCATGAGTGCCCACAAAAGAGAGCTCTAACCATCCAAGAATTACAAGACCTAATTCCAAACTTTGTAGTACCCGAAGTAGAGTCGAGGGGCGCGGAATTCGAGGTGGAGAAGGGGACGGTTGACGTGGAGCCGGAGAGTGATAGTGAGGGAGAGTGTTTGGTCATTAGGAGCCTTCACATTGAGGCGACTAGCGAAGAGGCCGAGCAAAGGGAGAAGTTGTTCCATACTCGATGTAAGATTAGGGGAAAGAAGTGTGACCTAATAGTGGATAGCGGTTCATATACTAACGTTGTTGCGAAAGGGTTAGTGGATGAATTAGGGTTAGTCACTAGGGTTAGGTCGAAACCCTACAAATTGCATTGGTTGGATGGAGACAAGCGAGTGAGTGTAAGGGACCAAGCGTTGGTGGGCTTGAGTCTAGGTCCGTATCAAGATGAGGTGTGGTGCGATGTAGTGCCTATGAGCGCGTGCCATGTGTTGTTGGGCAGGCCTTGGCAATATGATCGTGATGTCACACATGATGGGAGGTTAAACATCTATCGAGTTGTTAAGGATAAGGTTACTTACAATCTAAAACCGATGACAACTACAAATACTAAAGACTCCCAATACAAGAAGGAGAGCTTATTCATAACCCTAGAGGAAAACGTGGGAGGTCGTGTGCGTGAGGGCCAAGAACGGAGGGTAGATGAAGAGGCTAGGAGAGGGGTTAGATGAAGAGGTGCATGATGAGGGGATTGATCATGGTGAGGCCGTGAGTCTTGGAAGAGATGAGGAGCGTGTGCCAAACGTAGACAAGGAGTTCATGGTTGCGACTATGGGTGAAGGGCTCGTTGGTGTCGGTTCTAGTCTAGGTCAAGAGGCAAATGTCGTGGGTCAAGACGAGGTAGAAGTTGTGCACGGAGGGGAGTGTGGCGTGAGCACGGAGGTTGGCAACCCTAATTGGAGTTCGGATGGGAGTCCTATCAACAATAGGGATGTTACTACTTCAAGTCCTACAAGGAGTAGGGTTACTAATACTATAAAACCTATGCTTTACAATCTATTATTGCAAGGGTCGTGGAATAAACTAAGGGACAAGAGGGAGAACGAGATCGAGCCAAGGAAAGAGCAAGGGGTTCGAGTTCAAGCTAGTTGTTCTAAGCCAATGGAACCAAGATTAATTCGTGAAGCAACATGGTGGAGTGGGAATGGTTCGACCAAGAATAGCACGAGACAAAATTTGAGGTCAACTTTTTCAAAAGAAGGAGAGTATGATGCGGGTGCATGCTCAAACTTTCCTAAAGATAAGTTAAAGTCAAGGTTCACACCAAACGGGTTTGATCATGGATCCGTAAGACTATTCAAGTTAGCTATACAAGGAGTAAAAGAGGATTCTAGAAGGTTCCGGAAGACCTTGGAACATCCTTGGATGATATTCCCTAAAGGCTATATGAAGGAAGGTGTGTATGAAGCTTCCAAGGAAGAGGAGCTAGGGCACGAAGGGACCTAGGGACGCACGCCTAAGGCCACGGTCACGGTTAACTAGGGTTTCGTCCAAGATTAGGGTTTCGTTTTTCGTTGTTTATTTTATTTAAGTTAAAGAATAAAATAAGGTTAGGAAGTTATGTTTCCTAGTCTTAGTAGAATTTGTATTAGGTTTCCTAATTGTAAAAGGATTCACAATCCTAAGTTAAGTAGGAGTCCTAGTAGAAGTAGGTTTCACAATTCTAGTAGAAATAAGAGTCATAATTGTTATAGGATTCATATTTCTAGTAAGATAAGGAATCCTAGCTGTTAAAGGATTCTTAATTATATTAGGTTTAGGAGTCTTAAATCCTAGTCAAACACTTTGTTTGAGCTTAAGTAGGATTAGGGTTTCCTAATAGGGACTAATTAAGGTATTCATATCTTAATTAGGGTAGGGTTTTTACACGGTTTAAGGCCTTATAAAAGGCAGCCGTTTTCTTTTTTTTAAGCATCGAATTTTGAAGTTAAATTATCAATAAAGATCATAAGTTTCTGTGTGAGCTTTTGAGTGACATTAATTAAGTTTGCGAGCTTAGTTTTTGGGATCGACTTTGCGAGGTTGATTTGCAGGGTGTTAGCCAATTCCATCTTTTGTGAGAGAAGGTTGAGGAGACATCATCTACCCATCGACAATCCATCATCCATCGTTCATCAAGATTTCGTCCACAAGCCATCGATCACGAACCGTTCGTCCAAGCTTCGAGATCGAGTCTTGTTCGTTCATCATCACTTCGTTCATCATTGTTCATCGTTCATCATTGTTCATCATCCATAGAGTCGTTCATTGTTTGTATTATTTCATCAAAGTTACTAATAAGTTTGTTATCTATCTTAAGAGTGTAATTCCGCTGCACTAGTATTCTTAAGGAGGATCAATCGATCTAAGCTAGAGATCCGCATCAGCCTCCAAAAGATGAACACCAAGACATAATACACTAAATATTTTGTATGTTATTTTGCTTGAACAAGACACAAAATCTCTAGTTCATAAGGAGGATACACGGTTTAGGGTTTGAACTATTGAGAGAGTTTTTCTTTTCTTTCTCCAAACAAAACCCTAGCCACAAAACTAGAATGAATGAATTATGTGAATAAGGGAACAAAACTTCCTTTTGTTCTCCTCAATGGTTTGGCCGAGAGGGTGGGTAGAGTGCCCAATGGATGGCCTCTTAATTCTCTAAAATGTTTCCCACTTAAACACAAACATTAAAGAGATGTCTCAAGAGAATCTTAACATATTATGTGTTAAGTTTGTAAATTGTCTAAGACAATTAAAATTGTCACACGGTCCAATCAACCGTGAATGGACTTACGTTCATAACATGTAGGAACGTAATTATCGCTTCGACAATTTTTACAATTTTATGATTTATGTAGTCTAACACTTAAACAAATAATCATAAAATTAGTAATTCATAATTACTATCATCCATTAACCTATATCCGGTTTTACTAAGTAATATATTCATTCATTAAAATACGTTTCATAAACATATAAATAATAGTGATGACTTTTCGATCACTAAAACTATTTTAATTTATAATCCTATTATAAATTTCTCCTTATATTAAAATAAACTAGAAATGAAGTAACTCGTATCAATATACAATTATCTCATTTATCATTGAGAGAGTTGTCCTATAGGTGTAACCTAAAGGGATCAACTGGTCACCACCGTCATTACGACAGTAATGTCAAACTCTAGCAAGCCAATCATTACCGATTAATGTTGACCAGTTGACTTATGATAAAGAATCATCCCATGAATATTCTTTTATAGAGATTTGTCAATTAATTATATTATTGACGTGATCACATTATTGTCGAGGACACTTACTCCAACAATCTCCCACTTGTCCTCACAAGTGTGGATCACCGATTCTCTTGTTCTATTACATCATCTCCCACTCAATGCAAGGTGTCTTACAGGTCGTACTTGTACGTGATCAAATCAATAGTGGTTTTTCTCGATATGGAGTGTAGCTGATAGATCGGAATTATCTACCATAGATAGTCTCCGAGCGTGGCCACGCATTTCCAGTTCACTACTCCTCGAGTGGCCTTGAGATTTAAGATAACCCTGACAAGGGGTAGAACAATTCCTATCCGACTGTTCTCCTTGGCTAACATCGTCCATTGTGACCCAAAATATGCCCATTTGACCCCTTTTACGGAAGATCGTAGAACATAAATTAAAGTCATTCTGAATTATATCACTTTTAGAGCAACCAGTCTCTAGTCAAAGAATCGAATCATAAGAATATATATAGCAGCTCTTGCCACGACCAGGCTCCATTGAATTCTAAAGAACTCTATAAGCGGTCACTGCCCGACACAAGTGTACCTTACAGTTTGTCTATATGATCGACTAGTCATCCCTTATGACTCTATGGTTTTAGAACTCACCATCAATCACATCATAATCTAGTCAAATCGAGACGTCACCTCATATAAGTGACTAGGGGCAATACTAAGTTAATCCAGATCACTTTGACAGGGTTCAGCAATTGTCATACAATCCTGTTTGGATTTAACAAAGTATATTAAATAAAATAAGTTGTATAAAACTTTAAATGATGAACGAGATTATCTTATATGAACGTAAAAACAATATTTTTCATTTTATATCGCATAATCGGTTACACATTGGGTAAACTCTTAAGACCCATAGAACGAGCATGAGAATCATGCTTAACCTGCGACAAGGGTTTGGTTAAGGGATCAGCCACATTATCGTCTGTCCCAACCTTACAAATCGCTATTTCCTTCCTATCAATGAAATCCCGAATTACATGATATTTTCTTGGTACATGTCTAGACTTATTACTAGACTTTGGTTCCTTAGCCTGAAAGACAGCACCACTGTTATCACAGTACATGGTGATAGGATCTTCAACATTTGGAACTACTCATAGTCCCTCGATGAATTGCTTTATCCATACTGCTTCCTTACCAGCTTCTGATGCTGCAATGTACTCTGCTTCCGTTGTAGAATCCTCAACGACTGGTTCTTTGAAGCTCTTCCAACTAATGGCACCACCATTCAAGATAAAGACAAATCCAGTCTGGGATTTAAAATCGTCTTTATCTGTTTGGAAGCTTGCATCTGTGTAACCCTTTACACACAAATCTTCTTCCCCTCCAAACACTAAGTATGAATCCTTAGTTCTTCTTAAGTACTTAAGGATGTTCTTGACTGCAATCCAGTGACTTTCACCTAGATTTGCTTGATATCTACTAGTCATGCTCAAAGCATACGAGACATCTGGACGAGTGCATATCATGGCGTACATGATAGATCCCACGGCGGAAGCATAAGGTATCATTTTCATGCGTTCAACATCCTTGGGCTCCGTGGGGGATTGAGACCTTTTCAATATAATTCCACTACTCATGGGGATAAACCCTCTCTTGGAATTTCCCATGTTGAACCGTCGAAGAATCTTATCGATATAAGATTCTTGACTTAGTGCCAATATCGTCTTGGATCTATCTTTATAGATCCGGATACCTAATATGCATTGTGCATTTCCTAGATCTTTCATCTAAAAATGGTTACCTAACCATCCTTTAACTGATGAAAGCATTGGAACATCATTTCCAATGAGTAGTATGTCATCCACATACAAGATTAGGAATACAACATTACTCCCACTGAATTTCATATACAAACAAGGTTCCTCGACACTTCAAGTGAAACCATTTTCTTTTATGACTTCATTGAAGCGATGATTCCAACTCCTGGATGCTTGCTTAAGACCATAGATGGATCTTCAAAACCCTCAGGTTGTATCATATATACATCCTCCTTTAAATGCCCATTTAAGAAGGCGGTTTTGACGTCCATTTGCCACACTTCATAGTCATGAAATGCGGCAATCGCTAACATTATCCTAATGGATCTAAGCATGGCTACCGGAGCAAAGGTCTCATCATAATGAAGACCTTGAACTTGGGAAAATCCCTTAGCGACTAGCCTAGCTTTATAGACATCATCATGTCCTTCTATGCCATTCTTCACCTTGAAGATCCACTTGCATTGGAGAGGTCTCATCTCCTTAGTCAAGTCTACCAAGTCCCATACTTGGTTTTGATGCATAGAATCCATCTCGGATGCCATGGCCTCTTGCCATTTGGCGGAGTCGGGACTAGAGATTGCAGCTTTGTAAGTGGTAGGCTCATCACTTTCCAAAAGTAATACGTCTAGGCTACCATCTTCCACAATTAGTCCAACATACCTATCAGGTTGATGTGGAACCCTACTCGACCTCCTGGGTGGAATAGGTACCGAAGCGGACGAAGAAGGAACATCTTCATCTGTCTCAGCTTCAGTTTGTGGCTCTTGAACTTCTCGAACTTCATTAAGTTCAAAATTTCTCCCACTGTGTCTCTTAGAAATAAACTCCTTTTCTAAGTAGACAGCCTCAGAAGACACAAACACTTTGTTTCCATGAGGTTTGTAGAAGTGGTAGCCACGTGAGGTGGTTGGATAACCAACAAAGATGCATTTTTCGGATCGTGGAGCAAGTTTGTCATCGGTCTTTACCTTGACATATGCCTCACATCCCCATATTTTCATATAGGATAAGTTAGGAACCTTTCCCTTCCACATCTCATAAGGAGTCTTATCGGTCGCTTTCGTTGGACGATTGTTCAACGATTTGATGGCAGTGAGGATCGCAAATCCCCAAAATGAATTAGGTAAGTCAGTTTGGCTCATCATTGATCGGATCATATCTAATAAGGTTCGATTCCTCCTTTTTGCCACACCATTAAGTTGTGGTGTTCCTGGAGGTGAAAGTTGTGACACAATGCCACATTCTTTTAGATGTGAATCAAATTCATTGCTAAGATATTCACCACCACGATCGGATCGTAGTGTCTTAATCTTTTTGCCGAGTTGGTTGTCTACTTCATTTTGAAATTCTTTAAATTTCTTGAAGGCTTCACTCTTATATTTCATTAAGTAGATATACCCATACCTACTTAAATCATCGGTGAAGGTAATGAAATAGTCATAATTGCCTCTAGCGGTGATTGTTAGTGGTCCACATACATCCGTGTGTATGAGTCCTAATAACTCACTAGCTCGTGTCCCTTTACCACTAAAGGGATTACGAGTCATCTTTCCTAGAAGACAAGTCTCGCATGTACCATAAGATTCATACTCGAATGGTTTAATTATATTGGTCTTTACCAATCTTTTAATGCGATTTTCATTTATGTGACCAAGTCGACAATGCCAAACATACGATTCATTTGGGTCACTTGTTTTTATCCTTTTGTTATTAATGTTATAGACATTTTTGGACGAGTCCGAAGTTTCCAAAACATAGATTCCATTAATCGAATTAGCATGGCCAACAACCATGTCATTCTTAGAAATTACACAACAATTGTTTTTAATGAAAAATTATATCCCTCAATGTCTAACATTGCAACAGAAATAATGTTTATGGAAAGAGACGGTACAAAATAACAATTATTTAGTTTTAGCTCGTATCCACTCGTCAAGGCAAGAGTGCAAGTTCCTTTAGAAGTGGCCGCTATCCGAGCTCCATTTCCATGTCGGAGATCCATATCACCCTTGTCTACTTTCTCCACTTCTCTTAAACCCTGCAAACGATTACAAAGGTGAGAACCACAACCGGTATCCAATACCCATGTTGTGTTGGATGTAAAATTCATGTCAAGAACAAAAATTTCGGATTTGGAATTACCTAACGGAATCACAAGACCTTCTTGGATATGACGTAAGTACTTGGGGCAATTCCTCTTCCAATGGCCCATGACACTACAATAGTGGCATCGGCCCTTTTGTAACTTTCTCTTCTTCTTCTTAATCTTTGCAAGACCTTTCTTGCTAGAGCTCCCACTAGCTTCATCATAAGCCCTTTCCTTCAAGTATAAGGCATCCAATTCTTCATTTAGCTCATCTATATAAGCCGTATCAAGAAGTGGACCCCTTTTGGGAGGTGGGAGAGAAGTAATAAAGTTAACATTGTCATCCGGACCCGTTCCGAAATGAACTTCTCTAGTAGTATCAATGTTGTTTTGGTTGCAAACATCGTCGAAAACATTGTGACAAGAATCAATAGTGATAGGGTTGAATGAATCCATTGCGATTAATAACTACAAAAACGGAAATGAAGGAAAAATTAACGTTCATCATTTGAATACTTGTTAAACATTTTAAACAAGTTAAGTATTTACTTAACGATCTCTTACACAATTAAGTAAATAATCCCGAGACCCAAACCCATACTAATCCGGGCACGGTATAGCCGATTCAACCCGTATAGGTATAATTTGGTGGATTAACCCTTTAATCGGTTCTACCTTAGAACTCTCGGTCGATAATTTTCTAAAAATCATCTTTAGCCCGAACTTACTGCAACTACGGTTACGAATACTTTCGTTGAGATCGACCAAATTTCAAGGTGTAATCTTTATTACCCCACTTACCCAACGTGACAATTTTAGTACCCCGGTTTAGCCGAGCCTACATCTTTGTGAAGAAGGGATTCATGGGTCCATACTTTTTGGTAAGACTAAGTCTCAATATTTTATCCGTAAGAGATCTTATCAAATATTATCTATCTCCCTTTAAGTGAACTAATTAGGTGAATTATCGATAATAAAATGATACGTTGAAGACTCGATACTTGATATGCATGACATGTTAGTGGCGATTTGGCTA